>CAESWR010000240.1:733892-749738 GCA_903171835.1 Mullus surmuletus | reverse complement strand
GAAAGGGTCCCCTGAGCTGCTGTAGGGTGAGAGCACATTCCCCCACACCGCCATTTAGCCGACATTCGGCTTGAATTATGCACCACATTTGTTTTTTTTTCTCAGAGACTCCCGTACTGCCTGCTCCTTATATCCATATGAGATCAGGAGCTGTTGTGATTTTTTATTTTTTTATTTTCATTGAGGACTCTGTTGTGTCAGTGTCACAGATCAATGAGGTCAACGTGAGGAGCAACTTCCCCAATACGCAGTATTTGACATTTCCTGGGTCAGAGGAGGAAATAGTACATTGTTAATTGTGCTTTAGTCCATGCTTTACCTCACCTAGTCTGTGACCTAGTCTGAGTTTTTTTAGTATTTTTTTTTTTTTTAGTAACAGTGACTCAAAAGTCTGGCGGCGGAGGGCGGGGGGGGGGGGTAGAAAGCAATACTGGGGGAAAAAAGAAGAAGAAATGAAAGTGAATTTCAATGAGCCACATCAAGTTAATGGATAGTTTGAATGAGTTTAAAATGACTACACCCATAACCATTAATCATATTTATGTTAATAATACAAGATTTATATTAATCGAACTCCATTGATGACTCCCTCTATTAAATTGCCAAAAGGCTTCCCCCACTTCAAAATATTCCACACTCTCAATTTATGACTCATTAGGAACGTATAATAATGAAAGTAATAAGAATGTCTTGCACTTTTCCGCACTGCGAGATAATTGGAACTGAAACATTTGGATTCAAGTGGTCAGGGTGAGGGAAAATAATAAAATAAAATAACTTGGACACTTTGTGAAAGACGCTCCAGAAGCCTCACCCTGACTAATCTTTTTCAATTAAGACGCCACGCGGAGGCGCTTTGTGCGCATGCCTGCTTGATGAAAGCTTGCGAGAATATCCGTGGGGAAGTTTTCTAGATGCTGCCAAAAATACAGCCTTTTAAACGGATCTCTTTTTCATGAGAACCTGCAAAAAAAAAAAAAAAAAAAAATTCTCGATCCCCTCTTCCACAAAGTTCACAAATTAAGCCCCCATTGAATTATTCCCCCAGCAAGCTGTCTACCTCTCTCCGTCATTTTACCACTGCTTTATACGGTTAATAATAATTAATAATAGTTATTAATTAAAAATAAATGAGATATTCCCCCAACTTATGGGCTGCAGAAATCTAAAGGTGATGCGCGAGGCTCTGCTTTAACGACTCAGGCAGGGTGATAATTAAGCAGCAGTCACAGTTTGTTACATTGTCATTGTACGTGAGTGAGTGTGTGCCAGTGTGAACTTGTGTGTATGAATAGATTCCCGACCCCTTAATCTCTTAATATGCGTCAGAGGTGTTATTTGAGTTCAAAGGTCACCATTTAATTATACCGTGGCAAATACTTAATTTTCAATTATGATGGTGCTGGGGAGCTCACCTTGAAAAAGGACAATTCAGAGAGACGGGTAGACGAACCCCACCCCCACCACCCCCCGCTAACCTTTTCAGAATTTGATTTAATTATTTATCATTTAAATCACTAGAGTTTATCATTGTGCTTGATTTGCGAGTAGCTGAGGCATAATGAGTGTTAGTGGCGCTTTTTAAGTTTAGACTTGCAGGGTCATGTTGCAGCGCCGAAGAGTCTTACTGTTCTCAAGGAGCAATTAGTGAGCGCACACACACTCGCCCGGCACGCAAACACACTTTCCTGAAAATCGGCTTCCCGGTAGAATGCGACGGGGAGTAGGATATGTTGACAAAGCGCAAAAGGAAGGAGGTCGCGACACAGTTGGGCGATAGTCATCATTCAAAACATCAGTTTCCCGACGGGAGCCGGGGGAGGGGGATCACAAAGTGGCAGGTGAGACCCCCTCCATAGACTGTGGATCCTTTTCCAGGAGTGGTGGAACCAGCAGCAACATTTAATGCCCAAAGGCTGAGAGTGACAGCTTTTCTCCGCATTCCGACTTCAAACCGAGTTGAAAAGTTAAGGTTTTTTTTTTCCTCCAGCACAAATTAAGTTAGCATTATGCAAAACTGCCCATTTTATGTCACTTCAAATCTCCTCAGAGTGGCAGCCAGTACACGGCGCTCAATAGGACGCTTTCCTCCGAGCAGCTGGCGTCGGCGAGCACACGCCGTGGCACAGTCTCACAGCACAGCCAGTGATGAAATGGCTCCCGGACCAAAGCCCGCCGCCTCGCCTCGCCTCGCCTCGCCTCGCTCGCTCGCTCCCCTCCCTGACTGCGCAAGTCTCTCGCTCACTCTCGCTCTTGAATACGCCACTTCAACTGAAAGCATCCCTTGTTCTCAGCATGGAAGAGCGGATTCAGGTTGAAAGATTTCCTTTTCTTCATCTCTGTGAGAAAATGAGCCTGTTTCTGGCATCGGCATGAATAGACTTCTGTGACTCTCGTCTGCTGAGAGCAGGTACAGTACGCCGGTGCCGGTTCACTTTCCAGCGCTCCCATTTTACCTGATGCAAAGATAACCCCCTGCCCCTCATCTTTTTCTCCCTCCGAGTCGCGCCGGAGAATGCTTCCTAACCTGACCAAAAAATAATTGGGAGCATAAAAGGAAGTGAGGGTGGGAATGAAAAGAGAGAGAGTCTTATTTTATTAATTTTTTCTAAGTTGAGCACAAATTACATCAGCTTTGTTTGTTCAAATCTTGCTCATTTATCAGGCAAAACAACCTGCCAAACAGGGGAAAAAAAATACACAAAATAACTAAATCCTCACACAGCTCGAGAGAGAGAGGTGGAGGAGGATGGAGGATGGAGGAAGGGATTCGAGCAGCTCGGCTAATTTCCATTGGCTGACTCACTTTTGTCACAGCTGGACCTAAACAGTGCTTCAATCTCAGCTTTCGTGAACGCCCACGCTTGCTCACCTACGCTACCTTGGAGGAGACATCTGACCGGAGCACGAATGCAAAAAGGTGAAACTGGTCGCCGTCGATGATGCTAACTCAAGGGTAAAACATTTGCAAAAAGTGGAAAATACAGTAACAATTCGGTTTGACATAACATCTATAAATCCTTTCATTTTAACAGCATACATCTTTCTCTTGCACTTCTAAAAGAATACAGTGCAGCTCTATTTCAATCACAGTCAGTGCAGCCCACATAGCAACAGGCTTGGTCAGTGTTAAACGCAGACACACATGGAACCCTCTGTTTGTACTGTATTCATTTACTCTATTCTATTGTGATTCGTTTTTAGGGAAGCAGAGGGCACAAGTTCAAGCCAACTGGACATGACATACGAAATGGTGGAACTTTTAACGGACAAAGGAAATAGGTCGGCAGTGACGGAAACATTGTTCGAAATAGATGCGTTTATGTTTAAAAAGGGAATTATGCAGGGCATTTTTTTTCTGTTTTTCATGCTGAGGTGGTGGTGTTCCAGAAATCCTTTGGTTAGCACTGTGCCTGTGCGCCTCCTGTGCAGACACACAAAAGGAGTAGCAGCTGCTGACGCTCAGTGAATAGTTGAGAAATATTCATCAGTATAACAACTTCTTCTGCAGTACAACTATCGATCGGTGGTCATGCACCAATTTATCTATAATTATTCTGGGGTCCTGGCAACAAATGCGAATGCGCCGACCATGACCATGACCCACTGCTTCCATGCAGAAGATGGCTGCGGTAAAAGTTTGCAAAGAAAAAGGAATGATCATCACACACTTTCTTTTCTGACTGAAGCTTTAATTTTGAACATATTTTTATCGGGAGTGTGCTCTGGTATTGTGCCAGCTTGTGCGTGCACCTGAGTGTTTGAAGTTTGCACAATGTAAGCTTGAATTCAATTGTATTTCCCTGAGAATTTTCTATTTACACCGATCAATTTGAAGACTGTGTGTATTCTTCTGGAATATGACGATAGTCAAAGACTGAGAAGATTTTTACCACCTAATTTCTATGATATGTTTCCTTTTTCTATTGTCAGACAACTTTGTTTCTGGCTAATTTCCAGACACATAGAATCCTTATATAACCTTAAAAAAACTACATAAAAACGGATGATGTTCAAAGTTAGATACAGCCATTTCAAGTAAAAAGTGAGAGCGATGACTGCAGTGATTTGTGGTAAAAGTTCAGATCATCAGTAAATGCTTGTCATGCTTGTCCGCATGAAGCTTCTGCTTACGTGGAAACAGGCTCGGAAACCCGAAGAAGTGTGACATTTAAAGAGGTGGGTGTCTGACAAGGTCTCTTAACTGTTGGCAAATGCAAACGCACTTTTTAATAGAATCAAAGCTAATAGTACCAACTGCAGGGGAGAGACGCAGGGAGGCCGTCAGAAAAGAAACAGGCCGCTGGTTCCCCACCGAGGTTTATCACTGGGTGGTCGGGGCGTCCCAGGGTGCTCCCTTTTTCTGTTAGCGGTATAATTAGAGATTCTGCAGCAATGGAGAAGATGAAGGGGAGCCGAGCGAAGGGCCGACATCGTATGAGTTTGGGGTTTAACTTAGCGGAGGAAACTCTTTGTGCTTGTTCTTGAGGCACGAATTTCAAGGCCTCTCCAAAGTGGATTAATCAGCAATTGTCCTATAACGGAGAAGCGGAATATTTATTCTGCAGACGCGTTGATAGCACTAATGATGATAATAATAACTGCAGTGGAGCCTCTAGAGAGTGCCTTCTTCATTTTTTTTCAATAATTATGTGATGCACACCCATAATTCAATGGTAATGTATTTGGAAAAATAGCAAGGGCTGAGCAGTAGGTTATATAAGCAAGAGCCTGGAAATAAATCAGCCGCTGCCAAACACGCACTGCTCGGCGTAGGTTACAGGGAGACCGACTGGAAAGCAAAAATAATGGTTCAATTGAGAAATGGGTGGTCCTGTGGAAATCTAAATTAGGTTTTTAATTCCTGTGGAGCCCAACGCGGAAACAGATGCTGTCCCTGTGTTGAGCCCATATTGCTTTGACAAGGGCGCTTGTTTTTTTTTTCCTTTCTTTTTTGTTTTGTTCGTTTTTTGTTTTTTTTATCTCATGCTCGGCTTCTTTAGCACCGTGATTGATGCAGCCTCTCCGACACAGCAGCACTCATTGTTTTTAAGACCACATACCTAAGCTATGAATGTTTCATTCAGGGGACTAAATATGAACTGGTGAGAGCCTCCCTGAGAGCACAGACGAACGGAAGACTCATGCATGCTAATGGAGGCTGCTGAGAGAGAAACAGAGAGAGCTGGAGCAGGAGAGAGAAACAGGTAATGATGAAACTGGGAGGGTTGTAGTGGTCACGATTGGTTTGAGTCTCAAGACCACTTTTTGAAGGTCTTGGTCTCCTCTCCTCTCTCTGAAAAGCATTTTAATATGTGTCGTCTCTGCATGGAATGGAGTTGGGATTTTCTACCAAGACCAGATCACCACTGCCAGGCTTTTAGACTGTGCCTTGGTTTCCACAACAACAAACACTAACTTCCAATCACTGGTCGGTTGATTACCACCCCCACCCCCCAAAGTTGCATGTTCACTGAATACAAACTGGACAGACCCCTTAGATCATCAAGTAAAGGTCTTCTCATTATATAAAGAATTAACTCTAAATCCGCTCACGGTGCTGTCAGTCACTACGGTCCCACTCCCTGGAATTCTCTACCACAACTAAGGTCTGCTACAACAGTGTCTTCTTTTAAAAGCAGACAAAAAAAAGTATCTTTATGCACAAGCTTTTGACTAGATTCAATGGCACTTCATTATGCAATTATTGTGCTTATTTCCCTTTCAACAATCATTTTAACACCTTTTTATCTGTTTCTTTATATTGTTGCCTTCTAATCTTGTACGTCTTATTTGTTTTACTCTTAAGCACATTGCGTCTGCACCTGTTTTATGAAATGTGCTATATAAAGAAATGTGACTTGACTTATTAAATGTATTCTTCTGATTCAGTCAACATAGAAGCCACATTCACCTGACAAGTCCTCATCTTATTTTGTTGTATTCCTACATTCTAGAAAATTAACCAGAAATACCTTTGTTAATTTGTTACATTGTGCTGCTTGAATAATTATTATTTTTTTGCTGTCTAATTCATGTAAAATAAAAAATAAATCTTTCCTTCTGTTCTATTTTATGATAATCTTTCTTTGATGCATACGCTCTTGGTCTTGTCTTGGTCCTGCTGCCCTGTGATCTTGGTGAAGTCTTGATCTTGAAAACAAAGCTAGAAACGGGAAGCAATAACCCCGCAATTCTTTGATTTCATGAATTCTTTTTTGTGTTTTTACTTTTGTACCGTCTTAGTCAATCGCTTTCACTTCTCATTACCAGCCCCTAAAAAGGGCAGCTTTACACCAAGCTGGCAAAGAAACGACACACACAGTTTTGACTAAGGCAGCCACAGATCCATCTTGTTGACTCAGGAGACACAGGGAATAGTTTTTGCTGCAGTGACATGCTGGCCTGTCGTCTCTCGATATGGGTGAGATTTATCAATATAAATCTCTGCAGCAATATGTGTGCTGCAGTGGCGGCTGACAAGTCCTGCTGCGCCCCACCGTGAGGTCTGCTCTGTAGGAGGTGACGGTGGATTGAAATGACGGAGTCGGTAAAGCTGACCCGGGCTGCTCTGCGCACTTGATATGACCCCTCCCCGCCTTCTGCTGAGGTGGAAAAGGTGCGGGAAAAGATGGAGAAAAAGTCTGTGTGCCAGAAAAAGTCACATCTGCCATGAGGTTGTGCTACAGGGCTTGTTCAGCGGGAGGCGACAATGGACGTGGTTCTTGTCGGTTGCGTGGTAACATTTGGGCGGTAACTGTGATGTGCATCATGCAAATCATTCAGTTTGAATGTCTCTGTTTAACACTCGTGTGCCTCCCCCCCACCCCCCCTCCTAAACTCAGTGTGACTCTGTGGCGTTGGGTCTCATCCGTGCTGAATGGCTCCCCTCACCATGAGCAGATTATGATTTGTGGTGAACTGAGGCACACTTGCTGCTTAATGGAGTCGAACAGGATGGAGGAGTCTCATTCTCATCTGCCAGTAAGAGACATACGCATATACGGAGACTGATTGAAAGAAAGGAAGGAGAGGCACAAGGCAGGGGGGTGAAGGAGAGACCCAACAGAATGGCACTGGGAGATCCAAAGGGATGTGTCAAATGTTGCATGAATCCCTAAATGCTTCCTGCTCTAATTGGCTTTATTGAGTGCATGGGTGTCCCCTGTGGTGGGGACCAAATGCCTCCAATTGCGCGCACGTGTGCGCGTGTGTGTGCACGTTTGTGTTAGTGTGTGCGTATGTGTGTGTGTGTGTGTGTGCCTCACATCCACAGCTCAAAGTGATGGGGATCAAAGGATTGCCACTGCGCGTACAGTGAGTCATGACGTGATATTGTCAGCTCCGCTAAGACTCAGAAACTTGCATAGGAAACGTATGGCGAAGCTCACTGCCGACGGTGCTGGGGGTCCGATATTTTATTGCAACAACTTGAAAGGCAAGTTGGCGGTGAGTAGACTTTCAAAGTGAATTGCAAAGACCCTTTGTCGTGGCGTATCATATAGATGGAACAATTCTTTAGCTGTGACAACCCCGAATAATCTTGGGCACACATCAAACTACACTTATGCGCGCACAACATTATTTCCCAAAAAAGGTGAATGGCTGCAAGAAAAAAAAGAATAAAAGCTTCAGGTTTAACTGTTGAGACTAATGGCTTACAGCGGCTTACATCACAATTACATCATTTTTTTCACCAGACACTTATTAAGTATTCATAGATTCTCCAATCCCTACATTGTTAAAGTAGCCATAATGTTCCTGCTGCGTGAGCAACAATTGAAAGGCAAACGGCAGAGAGAGCAAAATGCAAAAATACACCATTTAACAACAAAATGTATATTTCATCGGAACGGATAAAAGCAAAAACGACAGCGTCTATGATACATTGTAATCGAATAACATCATTAGGCGTAAGTGCATTCATCATTCCTGTAACATATTCATGAATATATAACAAATGTCACATTCAATGACTTTTACAACCACGGCCGGACTATCGAGTTGGACAGGGTTTTCCTAATGCCCACTAAAAGTGCAAGTGATGAATAATAATGTGTATTATTGGATGGCTTGCATTCAATTCGAGATTTTTTGTCCTGATATTGTGAGGCTTCCTAGCAGTCACACTTGTTCACCCTGGATCCACACACTGCTGTATTACGTGTAATTGGGCTGGAAGGATGCTACTTGTTACTGTGTCTTCTCTTCACCTCAGTAACAATTCGCTCAACAATCTTCTCCTATGTGCAGACACTTGTAGCGCGGTGACCTTGTGAGGGCAGTTCATGTATGACAAGCGGCTATTCAAATCAAGAATGTTCAGTGTTCTCCCCTCAGCTGAGAAGTTGTGAGGTGATGATGAGAATGGTTAATATACTATATGATTGTGGGTGTGTGTGGAGGGATGCAAGGCGGACTGGAAGGTGTCATAATGACAGCAACACAATAGGCTTACAAGATTAATAACGGTTATATGCAAGTCAGACACACTCTGGTCAGCATGTTCATGAGGTACGAGATGACGCAGACAACAACAATGTCACACAAGAGTTATCTATTGTCGTGTAACAAAGCCATATAATACTTATTTTTCCAGGCAAGAACTATTTGAAAAAGAAAATACCATACCACATAATAGACTGATGATGACAATTTTGCCTCATTATGCTAAACATAATGTTTGTTGACTATAAAGAAGAGGTCAAGGTGGTCTTTGTGTCGTTGCTGCAGGGCTGCAATTGACAGAAAATGGTATTAGGCCACGGCCTGATACTAAATCTTCGCAAAGGTATTGTTGTATTAAAGGGGGAACGTCACAACGAGGCGCAGTCCCGACTCAATTAGCTACTTTACCTTTGGCAAAGCTTCCTGTGACTCTGCGGATTGGACGGCTTGTTGCAGATTCAAACACTGAAAAATCTAAACAAACCAACGTGTCCATGAAACTGTACAAGAAGGGTGGCAGCACAGGTGTCAGACTGCTACATGGAAATGAGAAAAGCATTGTGTCGATTTAATTGATTTCATTTCATTAGATGACAGATGGCCAGAAGTGAGCGCTGAGAAAGAAGAGGAAACACCTGAAAGAGAGGCCTCGAGCGTGTACACACGGAAAGCAATCTGAGATGAAATTGTACGCGTGTTGTGAGATAAAGACGAGGTAGTTTGCTGTTCTTTTTTTTTCTTTCTTTCTTTTTTTTTTTTTTTTTTACAACTAAATATTGTGTTGCTCTTGTGATGAAATATACCACTGATGACTGCCAGGTCGCTCTCATGGAGCTGAAAAGCTGAGTAGATGGTTGCTGCTTGTCTTTTGTGGGGGAAGCGTTGTGTTTCTACCGTGAGTTCCTTCAAGTTTCTCGGCTCCAAAATGGCCTGAGGGAGTCAATTTAAGAGGTAAGAGTCTGACTCTCGGGGCTGCCAGAGTGCACAGATACCCACTGATTGACAGACTTACACCTCTACCTACACAGAGCATGGGCGGGTGCAAGAGAAGGCAAATACGCACATATGCTGGAGGATTTACTGCGGAAAGAGGTAAGACAAAAGGTTAGATGCTGGTTAGGAAAAAAAATCCTCTGATGAACTGCAAAAACTCTGGGTGATTCTCAACCCTCTGACCTCACCCCTCGCTTGTACCTCTGGAGGCTGCTGAAAAACAAACCCATGGGGATCCGAGTGCGCCCTGACCACTCTGTCTTCGCTAAAAACTGCCAAGCCTCAACCCAAGAGAAACTCTGACATCCTCAGATGTACAAAACTCAGCCCTCCAGGCATTTGGCTCTCTTTTCCCAATGTGAAAGCTTTTTTTTTTTACAATCATCGCAAACGCTCACTGGACCTGCTATCTGCTGCGAACACACAACCGGCATGTGTGCATAGTTAGACCGTGTGACCGTAAAACCTCCAAAAACTCTTTTTAGTCTAACTTTACTAACTCAACTTGGCTTCCCTCAAGCTATAAAGCCGGCAATGATCAGAGCACAGTCATTAAAGGAATAACACTTGGGTAACATCAATAAATGCCCAGAAGGCTCTTGGTTCAGGTCAATCATTCTAGTCAGTTAACGGTCTCCAAACAACAGGGCAAATTCATCATAAGGCCTAATCACATTGGGCAAGTCCACACTTCGCCTCAGAACAATATCCGCTAACGACATTAGCGAAGGGCTAGTAATATGATGTGATTTCCTGCCATCACACGGAGGTGCTGATCGATGGCGAGGATGACTGGCGCATAATTCAGGGAAACCCACGGTTACTGTGAATGCTCCTACCTGCTGTACACTTGCAGCATTGCTGTGTGTAAATACGAAGAGAGTTCTGTACTTTTCTGTGTGTATAAATAAAACCACAAGGAAAAAAGAATCAGAAAAGGGAATCCTTAGTTTTGCAAACTTTTGAAAAGCTCAAGCCGCCCTTAATATCACTGCAGCATGTCTACAAAATGCTGGTAATTTTGCTCTTTGCTGGCAGTCAGACTAATGTGATTTTTCCTACATGGAAAAAAAGAAATATTTCTAGGGTCAACAGATTCAATTAACCTTTTAAAACGAAGTGCGACATACGGAGAAATGCGGTAGAAAAACCTCTTCAGCTTGTCCATGGATGCATGCACAAGCACAATATACACTATCAGCTCCAATTGAGCCCTGTCACCACGTTTCCCTTCACCGGAGGACTTGAATCTCATACAGGCTGTACATCACTTTTGGCAATAATTGCTAGGTTTGCAGCTGGATTACTATGAGCCCCGAGTAACTGTAGATCGGACATACCACCATTTCCGTCAACACGGAATGAGGCTCAGATAGCAGCCACAAAAACCTTCCCACTTACCCACAACTGCAACAGCCAGAGCAGGGGCGTATCTAGACACTCTGGGGGACAGAGGCAAGAGGCGCCTTGAAAGCCTTTTGACACGTGGCTTGAGCATATTTGCTCATACCGCTGCAGTCGCCCTCGCCACTAGAAAAGCACACATTTCTCAATATGTGAACAGATATTACAGACACATGCAGTTGCATCGGCGGTGTTGTCTCTTTGAATGTATGTTGCATTGGTTGTGTGCAGTACACGAGTTGAGGAGAGATGGGGGGTTGGCTTCCCCTCTGAAATAAAAAACGGTTAAAATCATCCCCCTTTGAAAATGGCCACCCCCCCCCTTTCCATCCCTTGAAATTGAAATGTCGAGATTTGTATTTGAAGTGCAATGAAATGATGATCGATCGATATGTTTCCAATTGTTTCCCTCAATTTTTTCATCAAGATGTTCTTGTTTAATTCACATAAAGATGACACGAGTATCTGACACCTACCATCGATAACATTCATGTCGTTTTAGGAGTATAATCATTGTCTTTATGCTTTAACAATAATGAAAAGGGTACAGAGAAGGTCTCCCACCTTCTGCGCTGTTATCAGCACAAACTAAGTCCCCATATGATAAAACACACCAACCCCCCTGATTTCCTTTTACAACATGAGTGCAGGTTGTGTGCTGCATTCAGTGTGTATGCAGCTTGCAGTATGTACATTGCAGTAAATTAAAGTGCATTGTGTACGTTTCTGGTATAAAAATAATGATTTTTAATGAACATAAAAATGAACAAAAATGTTTACCAATAGCCATGGATCCAAATCAAAGTATTGTCAGTTTTTTAAAAGGGATGTGAATCATTAGCGTGTTATTATTTTATGTGGTTCACATTGGTCACTGTAACCCAGAGGTTAGTGATTTTAATAGCCATGTATATTTTGAATGTGGAGGCAAGAATACTGAGTTTACCACCGTTATGCGCCTCACGGAATCCCAACAAAGGCAGATTTTAAAGATTAAAGAGATCCTAGCGGGGTCTTGGATTCTGGAATAGGTGCTGGCCACATTATCTCCGGAATTAGTTACACTTCACTCAGCTGAGCCTCTGGGCAGAGAAGCTTTTCAGTCGTGTGCTGAGGAGTCACTGAGCGGTAACTTTTTTGGATGCTCCATGGTGTTTAAGCGTAACAGGGTTCCTGAGCAGGGTAGGGGGATGGGGGCGTGGGGTGCGGGGGCTCAGTGCAGAGGCAGTCTGTCTGCTCTGCCACCTTGCTGACAGGTGAGCAATGGTCCCTGGATCCTGTGGCTTTGCTCCTCCTCCTCCTCTTCATCTCCCACCAAACACAACCCACGCCATCTCAGCAGTCCCTCCATCCATATTCACAGCCGCCTGCTCCCTTTCATACTTGCCTCCTCTGCTGCCCAGTCTCATTGTCACTCAGCTGGGGATGGGCGACCAGGCGGGCTGGGAGAGGGCCAGGACCTGAATAATGGCTCCTCTATCTCCAACCAAGAGAGACCAGCGGTCCATTTAGAAGCAATCTTACTGTGCTTCTGAACACCAACTCCTGAGAGACGCACGCACTGAAAGTGTGAACAACAACAACAGAGGACAAAAAAAAGAAACAATACGAAATCACACAAGAAGCAGCACGCTTGACAAAGAAAACAAAAGAAAATGTTATTTCTCCTTCTAACACTCTCTAAAGATGTTATTATCTGTGGCTCTGTGCAATTACCACATTGTGCGGTTGTTTGGCAAAATTGGAAACACACCACAATGCCCAGTCACAACACGGGGCTACGCAGACGCCGGCCGTGAACCCAGTATCTCTGTACAGCGGCACCGTGAAGATTTTGTCACAACACGGCATAGCCAGACCTCCGGAAAAAAACTAAACAGCAAGCCACATGTGGGATTTTTTCAATCTCTTCACTCAGGAGGTCTGACGCAGCGAGCAGCGTGGCGCCGGACTTCCGTGCAGCACGTGTCCGAGCGCAGCTGCCCTGTGATGGTGGGCCCACGCTGGCTGGTGGGCACGACTGGCCGGGTTCCAGCTGATGTCCCCCGACAGCCTCTGATCAATCATGCCAGCTCATTACCCAGCATCCTCCCCGCAGACGGGGGCAGGCGATGGGGTGCCACCTCGGAGTCACCTTGCGTATTTAAAATAACTGTTTAAACAAACTCTGTGCACGCCGTTTCTCTCACACCCACAATCAGTTGCACGTTGGTGGGCGTGATTTACCTACTTGTGGTCTTAAAGGCAGAGCATTGCTGCTCACTCCTTCCCCTACCTGGGCCGATGGGCCGTAAGCTGGTGGGCCATCAGCAAGTGGCGCCAGGCAGCATAAAAAGGCCCGCTGTATTTCACCTGGGCACTGTGGCTCGCACCTATCCATCTTCGGCCGCGAGTTGAGAGGCCGAGGTGCGACACGGTACCCATCACGCCTCTGGTGAAAGGCCAGGCGTGATGGAGGGCGCGGCGCAGCAGATGCTCCGGGAGGATGGCCAAGGTTAATGCGGTTTACCCGGGGGCACATCAGCGTGTCAAAAATGGACGGAGGACCGCTCGATTGGGGCTTGGAGCAATTTTTCTACAAATTAAACCGACCTCTCCTTTAATTATCAATAAATGCAGTGCGATACACTCATATGCTTCGGCACCGGGGAATGCATGCACCTTCTCCAGTCATCGTACTTGATCTGTTTTTGGTCTTCTTTTCTCGAAGTCATAGTGACAGCTGAAATGTTTTACGATAAAATTGCTCTAATACAATTCATCAGCCGTGAAGTCTGACTATTTGGTTTGAAATTGCTCCATGAATAAACTGTTGTGAATGAACTGTTGTTTTCTAAACGAATAATTGTTCATTTTAGTTCTCACAAGTGATTGTCTTTTTTCTTTTCCAATTTCAAAATCGCTATCCACCCATCATCATCTCCACAAGGTATATCATTACCCGACGCAGTGACTATCAACATAATTCTGAGTATACTATTGATCTTCTCGCAGAACTGTTCTAGTTTTTGGAGCTCAGAGAGTTGGTTTAGTGAAGCAACCAGAAAAATAAAGACTTCTTCAATCTAAACTAAAATCCTTATTCGCAGACAGTTGGCATTCAGACACATCCACACACCCCCAACAGTGTCAAGAAAAAAATATATATAAACACGGTCGTATTTACCGAGCCTCAAGGTGGTGGGAGCTTTTGAGATATAACAAAAGTCAAAACTGTGTTTCCATGTAGATGGAAGAGATTAGCATGCCTGGAGCAGCGGCTCTAAACTGCTGATGAGAGGTGGCAGAGGACGAACTGGTGGGACTCGGGTCTTACTTTGCTCTCACAGCAACAGAGTGTATAAATACATTTTTCCAAGTTATTATTTTTGCTGCTTTTATCGATAAAAGGCTCTCCCATTGTGCGTTTGGCAAACAAAACTCGATTTGCTCTTGACTGCCGGGACCAACTGTGCTGCCAGGCGGTTTTGTGAGGTCACCGTTATTGCCTGGAAAAAACTCAGAGGTAACAAAGTGAACCATAAAAAAATCTTTCTGGAATTATCTGCTGTTTACAATTAGTTATGCAATATGCTGTTATTCAAATCTCGTATTCTCAAGTGTTTATCAATACGCTGGTCTTCATCACAGACGTGTTTCCACTTCCGTGCTCATCATTTTGTCATTCAGTTGTATTCTGCTAATGTAGCCGGTTTTTAACATGGCTGCCGAAGCCAAGAGCCGCGGGTTAACATCTTTACAAGCTGTATATCGTCGTCTCATTCCCGTCAAGCCTCCCACAGTTGATGAGAAGATACACACAGCTCCTCTGGAGGATGGTGCGCTATCATTATGCAGACATTGGCTGGTGTAAATTAACACAGCTACTAGCATTAAAGATTTATAAGGAAATGGTGAAAGTTAACTCCCGACAATACGCTTTCATCTTCTGAAAATGCTTTCGATGTCAGAATTGAAATGGGAGGCAACTACTGGGAAAAAAGTATATTTTACAGAGTGTGCTGAAATGGAATGGTAAATATTGCAGCACCAAGTCAATGAAATGGATGTCGCAGTGGGACTTGTGTGTCCATGGCTGTAGCCCGAAGGTACAACAGTGGAGTTCAACACCAAACGGAATTCACTCTCTCGCTCTGTCCTCTATGAAGTCCAGTCTGCTCTATATAAAGCACCATGTCAGTGAAATTCACTTGGACAGCTACACGTTTTTCTTTTTTTTTTCCTAGGGCTGTATCATATTCTCAGATCATTTATAAATGAGTTGGCGGGATGTCTGCATCACGAGACGTGCCTGAGCATGGCGAGAGCGTAATAATAGACACGCGGGCCCGAAGCCGGGGCATTTTCTCCCGTGAAGTGGGTTTATGGTGCGGGCTTATTATGGAAAATCACACTACTAGGCATTTAATTTTTCCTCCTAATGTTGGGGCCCGTGTGCCAATTTTCGGCGCGTAATGCAACGGCAAGTGAAGAAATAATGGGCATCGGCGGGTGGGGGTTACCATAGACACACATGCAGTCACAAAGAGCCCGATGAGAAGCGAAATGGTGAAAATAAACATGGATAAATGAGTGGGTCAATTCAATGACATCTGCAGCTCAGGCGTGGCATTAAGGCAATCAGGAGCCGCTGCTCTGCCGAGGCTAGATGATGTTTGTGTGTGCGTGTGTGTGTGTGTGTGTGTGTGTGAGAGAGAGTTGGTCTATTTAAACATAATGGCAGATGTTTCGGTGCCAAGACATAACAGCCTGCCCAGAATAAATACGTGCTTCTCTGCAGGAGGCGGGCTCATGCCTGTGTGTGGGTTGCCAGATACAGTAACCTGAAGGTTGTAGGCGTACAGGTGTCAGTCATACCGCGCTCAAGGTCTTGCTTAGAGGTTTTACTACGTACCCCCCCACCATCATCAGTGACCTCCACCCGCAGTTCTGCCGAGACAGCTCTGACATATGTCGATACACTAGCATGGCTTACAGCTCAGGTCATATGGGTTATGGGGT
>CAESWR010000240.1:686559-706671 GCA_903171835.1 Mullus surmuletus | reverse complement strand
TTTTTTCTTGCACAACAGGGGATCACAGAATATACTCATTGTTCTGCGGAGGTGGTGTATATGTGTGTGTTGACAGAAAAGGAGACATTGCAGAGGAGGTTAAGGGAGAAGAAAGTTATATGTGTTCAGTTATAGATCTCACCTCTCGTGCTTTCCTGAAACATCCCCCTGGGTGGGGAGGATGTCTGGATCTTTCTAGAGAGGCTGAACACTACAGGTCAGTGTCCAGAAAGAAATTTGTTAAAAAAAAAAGAACAGCATGTAAGTACCGAGGTGAATACCGGCTGAGAAGAATGTGCAACAAGGGCCCCAGAAGTTTTTTGAGAGATTGTGCAAATGCTTTCTCCTCCATACATCTTCTCCTTTTTGCTCTTAGTTCTTTTTACCGAAAATAAGAGGTTTGCGCTTACCAGTGGGGAGAGGAGACAGTGATTGCTGGGTGCCGAGGAAGGCACAAGCAAGTTTTGGGGGTGTGCACCAAATTCATATTTTCTGCTGTCTTGAGCGCTGTTGGCCAGAGGTAGAGCATAGAGGGAAGCAGAACAAAGCTGGCAGCCGATGTGCTATATAGTCGGTATGATATTTGGAAAGAAAGAAAAACATTATCCCTCTGTTGGGGGAGGGGGGGTCTCACATGTGTGAAGAGAGATGGAAGAAAATGGTAAAATGACGAAAAAGGGGTCCTTGTGGTAGAAGAATACTCCCACCCCGCTGCCTTTTACCCTCTTTCTGTGACTGCATCACTCACCCTCCGTTCTTTGTTGCTTATCGACAGGCGTTTTAGTGAGAGTTTTGGCAGGGGTCGCTGTGAGAGGACAGGTATAAAAAAAGGGGGGGGGCTCTGTCTCTCTCATCGTCTCTTTTCTTTCTTAGCGGTCCCCAGCTTAAGCATGGGAGCCTGATGAATAATGGAGTGAACCGTGACCTTTGCAGTGTGAGTTCAGGACTGCTCCAGCTTCCCTCTGATCTGATGGGGGCTTTTGATCCATCCCACATCGGCACACTGGAGACCCAGAGAGGTAAAAAAAAAAGAAAAAAAAAAAGCCTCTGATAGGCCATCCTGTACACAGTTTACTACTATAATCCTACAAATGACAGTCTTCATCTCAAAGAGAATCGGCCGAAAGCTGGTTTTTTGTGTGTTTATTTACGCAAGTTGACGCTGCCTTATAATGTGACACTATGTATGTTATCTGTGCCTCAGGACTCTTAGCACAAGGTTAATATGACAGCCTTGCACTTCTTAGCGAGGTATTATAGCAGCCTGGTGTGAAAGGTAAATAAAAAAAACATCAGACTTTTTCTTTAGGCTTACTTATTTGCCTTCATTCAAAGTTGTGCTGCAGCTCAAGGGTGGATTGTGAAAAGAAAAAAGAGAAGAAAAGAAGCAAAATGCTTCACGTTAAAAGCTTGATTCATGTCTGCACTATCCAAGGCCAATACGTCTTTTGCGTACCCTGTGCAATAAATACATATATTCTTTCAATATATTCAAACTGTGAAAGTTTACGGTTGGGATTATCTCTGGGTTAAAGGACAAACGAGGACAAGATGTGACGGTGATTTATGTTTCCGTGAAGGATTCGCTGGGCTCGATCAATGCACATTGACCTGCCCTTTGCCTGCGTTCTGTGCCACGTTACTAAAGTCAAAGCTCTCGCTCTTTTCGCACTGTGCACCTTCTATCTACCTTAACCCGGGGGACTTCTTTCACAGGAAAGACTTAAATAACACAGTCGCACTTTGGGGGTGGGAAAAAAAAGGAAGGGGAAAAAGTGCAAGACAAAGGTGATTGTGGGAAAGCACAAAGAGAGAGGGAGAGGTTGCACCTGCTGAAGTGGGTAAAGGGGGTGGGGGGGTAGGGGGATGATATCCTGATTAAAACGAGATGTAGAGTCTAGGAAACATTGATCACACAAAACACTCACCTCGCCTCCCCAAGTCCCGGGATGTGTGGGAGATATTAAAAAATCATGAAAAGTCGATCTTCTCCGTTATGTCAGAGCTGTGGAGAGGAAAGGTGTGAAAGTGGGGAGAGGGAGTATAGCAATGAATGGGAACAAGGAAGGGGGGTGGGGGGTGGGGGGCCGGTTAAGTGTTCCTGCCAGGTGGAGCGTGAAGTAAGGTCAGGAGAGCCGCATGCAATTGAGCAAGCGAGGAGGGAAGGCGGAAAGGAGTCCCTCGTGATGAGGTGACGGGGGAAGCTCTCTCTCGCAACGCAGAGACCAGAATAGAAAAATCCCCACGATTAGGTTGCAAAAATAGATTATCTAAGAGTTCACATTTTCAGATTTTAAGGTCTGCTGATTTCTCAATTAAGAAAAAGAAGATGCTGATGTAACGGCACATTTGCCATGATAATGTTATTGGGGATTCTTGCTCGCCAGTAGACTTCTCTCTGGCATACAAATTCCACTGCTGGTGTAAGGATGCGCCCAGAGTACAAAGCCGGGGATTAAACCTGTCCCCAAAAAGTAATATAATAAAATGTGTCTTACCGCATTGGATGATAGGATGTGGTGATCATATTGTACTTACTTATATGTGCTTAACCGCTCATCTATAGTATTATTAGCCAGTTGGCCAAGATATCATAAAAGTGGACATAGAAACTAAGGTAGAAAAAGACTCACTCTGGTTTATCTGAGATTTTGTGAGTCAGGTGGTCCAGTTTCGGTGACTTTTGGAGCTCTCATCAACCTTGAGAGAGCGGACATTTTCACCGCAGATAGTCTGATTCTCTCGCACATTTCTTTCCGTTTAACGCAGGATAGGGGGAAAAACAAAGGCGGCAAAATGAGATGAGCTGCCACCTGTGTTGTTCTTCTGAAATTGTAGTAAGTAATCAATTGTGGAGAAACACGCCGGGGGAGCAGTGATTTGACAGCTGGAGAGAATGCAGGCTGACAGAAGTTTTATCAGTAGATTTCAATGACATTACTACACCTATTGCTTTGGTTTATATATATATCTTTAAAAAAAAAAAAGACTCATACCAAGAGAATTTGTGCGTTGCGCACACACGCTCATAAAACTTCAAATGGGATCAAAGGCTTCACAGAGTTTAAGTAAATGACAATTGACTAGTGTTGTTATTGTTGTCAAATGCATGGAAATGGAGGGAGCAAATGGACTTTAGAAGGAAAGGTATATTTGTCAGATCTACACCCCGCCGCACATCAGCTTCCCTGAACCCTTCCCCCCCCACCACACGGACATCACAGCTGAAAAGCATCACCTGTAATTTTTGTCGCGGGTGCTCGCACACTAGAAATACCATGAAGCGCGATGACATTCAGCTGCACAACCGCTCTGCTTCACATACTGTGCAGATGTTTTTTTGTCTTTTTTTCCTCCCCTTATAGCTCTTCTGAGCTGTGATTACAAAACAAGGGGTGAAAAAAAAAAATGTCAACACCTTTGTTGAGAAAAACAGTCCCATAGGTGACGGTTGATACATGAAATTATGGTACAGGCTTTTACAGCTTCATGTGATCATTTTCTCTTGATCAAATTTGACTAAACTGCCCCAAAAAAAAGTACACACGCTACATAAAGGAATTACAACATTAAAGCTTTGACACTTTTATATGATAATAATGTCATGATGCTTTAGGGCCATCTCTTTCCCATCACATGTATGATGAACCACTTATGATAAAATGGCACACTAATAACATAAAGGAGAAACAAAATTCCTGAAATCCCCCCCCCCCCCTAAAAAAAACATTACATGAACATTAAAACCCATTTACTAAACGTATAAAAAACAACATAAGACATGTATTAACATAAAAAATTAAATAAATACACAATGATAGTAGTGCAGCACACAGTAGCAACACCAAGCAGCAGTGTTTCTTTGTGTTTGGTTTGAAGAAAATGTATATATAGACAGACAATCGAAGGAATGCTTTTGAACAAACAGTTTTCTCCACCAACAGCCTGAGCAGCTCCATGTTTCTCTGAGAGCGAGGTCAAGCAGGCAGCTCTCACTCAACACCGTGCGTGCGAGAACCCCCCCCCTCCGCCACCACGCAGACGGAAATTCTCCATCACACCAACAGAATTGAACATGTCCGTGTGCACTGCCCTTGCTTGTCCAGTTTTGAGATTTTTTAAGACCACCGGGTGCTTCCCACCTAAACAATCCCAGACTATAGAAAATATTTAACATAAAGCACAGACATTTTTGTTCATGTGTGACATATCTACTTTGTAATAACTACTTCTTGTAGCAACACTTCTTTAGCTCACCAGCTATATATTAGCCATTAGATTTTTGCAAAGATTTAATTAATCCGTTCCGCTTGATGTACTCAGACGTAGGACACTTTGTTTAAAAATATGCCAAATATCCGCCACCTGGTGCATCGTTCGACCTCTAAAAGCCTTACTCTGTTCATGCTTACTCTGTCCACTCCTCGAGTTAAGATCCTAGAGAAACAATTTGTGCAGTCCATTAAGGGCTGATGAATTGGATTTGGTGTGAATGGAGGGTCTTAGCGCGCAAGCAGACGATCTGGACTCCTTCACCTATTTGTGGGGCTGGATTGACTGTAACGTATACAGTGACTCATTACCATCGTCTGGGGCTCGAGGACAAAGGACACGTTAATCCGATCACTGTTAGAAAAAAAAATGAAAACTAGTGTGTTCTTTTTTTTTAGTTTTAAGCTCTGGTTCGCAGCCCCCCTTCGTGTGTGGTGGTACTCTATTAATGAAGTCCTTGATGTAAAATCACAGATCTAATATTGAATTATGATATTCTAATAAAGTACTTGCTAATGAATTGGATATGCCTGCTGAATTTTGAACAAATTCCCTCTTGGCTCTTAAAACTGCAGTCCAGTCTTTCATTTAATGCTCCGAACCATGAGCAGTTTCTCAGCACCATTTTTTTCTTCTTCTTTTCTCCTCATTTAAGTCACTGTGGACTCCATTTCACTGCAGTATGTCAAGAGTAGTGCTCCTCTGTGGAAACAGCACAATCACATTTTTTTGTGCAGTAGAACATGATTATATTGCTACATAGGAATAAAAGGGGATGGATGAACCAGTACCATGGCATGAGGTTTCTAACTGTGTGTATGGTCCTCAAACTACTCTCAACATTTAAGCGCAATTAAAAATAAATGACTCTGAAGAGCTATTCAAATTGACTCTTCTAGTAGCCTATGTTCAAAAAGTATTTTTCTCGCGTTTTCTGTCAACATGACCATTCCATTTGTCATTAGGTATAAATCGCTCAATTGAGTTTTTTTCAAGCTTGCAGTGTGAGTGTGTATGTGCGGATAGTATTTTTTACGCTGTTGATAAGCTGACTGCTTTAAAAGACAGTCAAAAGGTTGGTGTGATACTGCGAATCCCTCTGCAAGTTTGATGTGATCACCCAGGAAGTACGTGTAGCACTCTACCACTGGCATTAAATATTCATTTCTCCACTTAGGAACCACTGATTCAGAGAGAATGTGGAAGCCATAGGGCACTTAATGGTATACTTATCACACTTACTCTGATAAGCTCAATGATTATGTTTCTATTTAACATTTGCTCTACTTGAAATCATCCATAGTTACTCAAAACTGTGCTGAAACCGTGTGTGTTTTCGTCTTAATGTGGAGTTGGTATGCACAAAAGCTGCTGGCAACAGTTCCGTATCTGCATATGGCCGAGTGCTGAACCAAAGAAGGAATTTTTTTTTGTTTTGTTTTTTTATAGTAGCCTGTTAAACGCCCAATGTCAAAACTTGGCCCGCAAAGCCGCCAGCCACACCGCAAGCCTCGGTCTAATATCTCACACCCTCGGATTAGTTTCTGTCTGTTGCCCTGGGTGGAATGTGTAATCTCGTATCTGAGAAGTGGGAGGGAGAGGAGGAGGAGGAAGGGGATACTTGCCATTAATGCCTAACCTTTTAAAAATGGATTTGCAAGTGTGGCGAGATAAGGGCCGAACGCAATCCTGAAACCGCCTCCACCCAGTGACGAGCGACTGGGAGAGTAACAAGGGGAGACAATCAGTATTTGTAGAGAAATTAAGCAAGTGGCTAAGATGTCGCCTTTCATCTTATTTCAAATGTGTGCACAGCGAAGATTAACTCTCTGGGAGCTTGGCATATGTTCTCTTTTCAACCGATTAAGTAAAACTAAACAAATCTTTTCTCCTAAGATATTTTTATTTAAAATCCTCCTTTTTAGATGTAACTGGACACCATCTGCAAAGTGGAAATGCTGGCAAAACAGTTATAACGTTACACCAATCATAGGTGTGATATCTCACTTTTACAAAAAAATGGTACAGAAGTTGATTATCAATGTCAAGAAATAGATGTGAGCTCAACATTTAAAGGATCAGATATTTTTAAGTTCAGGGCTGTTGTAGTTTTACCATTAAGCAAATATCACAAATAGGCAAAAAACCATTACAGTCATGGCTCATTGCTCCACAACTCCATTATCCAAGACTAAACTCTTTTGATTGGATATCTGACTTTTCAGACAAAATATTCATACCAAATGATGTCTAGTAATGAGACATAATTGGCATGACGAGGAGGAAAAAGTCATTCAAACAAATCTATCTGATTTGTTGGAAAAAGCTAAAATGACATCCACTAAAATGAAGATGACCAGTGTAATTGCCTTTTTATGATTATTATTATATCTTCATAACAGCTACTTCATAACTGGAGTCCAAAGCCTGAGCTAGACTTCAGGATGCATTAAGTGTCATTCAAATATTAGTTAGTTGTTTTTTTTCAAGCCCCCCACTAAACACGAAGTACAGTCTCAGTGGCACTGTAGGTCAAGTCAGATGTGTCTCAAACCCACCAAGTCATTCTTAGGGCATCACAAGTGAGTAAAACAAATTCCCTGCTATCCTTGTCAAAACATTGCTGTCATTTTCTGTTCATCGATCTGCACTGACAATCATGCATCACCATCAATGATGCAACCTACAAGCAAATAAAAACTATATAACCGGGAATAATAAACTGATGCACTTGAATATTTAACAGATGCAGCCCCGCAGACTATGCAGTGTGTTTACACTGTGTGGGCACTTTGATAGGTTTTGGATAGCCGGCACAGAGGCACCTGCTGCACAAAGTCGTGGCTTCCCTGTCAGCTTCAGTTGATTTGAATCTCTTGAGGTGAATTATGAACGGTTAGATTCAATAAAGTTTTAACCCACTGACAGACCTACAGGCATATCCTCATGTAAACACTGATGAATTTACATGCTCAGAGCACAGAGCCCCCCCTTCCAATAATGATTTGGCACATCTGTCAATACATCACTGGAGCAGTAGTGGAGAAGAGGCTCGGCTCAGGTAAGAAGCTTGTCAGTCAGGCGGCGGTCCGTCCCACTGAGAAACACCCAAAAACCAGCCTCTCTTAGCCACCCCTGGCTCACCATTAAAGCATTTCCCTTATGAAATGGTCTCCATCTGTCTGGCCGAGTTTCAGCACCAGAATCTCGGCAAGCTGGTTGGCTGGTGGAGACATCGCAACCCCGTCTTCCGCATATGCATAAGCTTCTTCTCCCGTTTCCTGCTTATGCATAAACTAATTCTGCCAGACACACGGGCGTCCAGTAGAAAATGCCGCCGAACGCCAACTAGCTTCTTGCAGGGAATGAGACGTAACAGCTAAATGATGATCGATGGCCGTCTGGTCGCTGGACAGCGGGATGCGAGATCGATCGGCCAAATTTTCCTCACTGTTCAAACATGCCGCTGCCTCCTCCAGCTGGCGGTGCGGCCTGAATTTGATCCACAAACACACTGGAAACACAGATCTCATTGTCTTCAGTCTTGCATTGGGCTGCGAAGCATGGGCACAAACATCGGGCCTGCCTAACAATAAGAGATTAGTGTGATTAGCAAGTCAATGCCTTATGGTTCCTCGACGATGTACGCCGTTATAATGTTCAACTTGCAATTTATTCCTCAAGAGTTGATTTGTATCCCTGACATGTGCGGTATGAAAATCAAATTCCCCTTTTAAGACCGTAATCCCTTTTTCCTCATGAAAAGGAATATGAGGCGGTTTTATCGCCGCTATCCCATGTGTACGGCGCCTATTACGAGTGCCCTTGCAGAGCGAGCCGTGACTCCTGGAGAGGACTTATGAGATCTGTACCCGCTCCTCTGCCAATTCACCACAGGATGAGGCGGTGTGTTCAAGAAAGCTCGTAAGACCTTATGAGGGCCTCGTATTCACCCTCCAATATCACCGGCTGACATAAGCGCGCCGCACCTCTGGCGAAGGAGCCGAACAGGAGTCCCTTGTGCGCTGGCACCGGTGTTGGATAACATTTGTCAGGCACATCTGTTGGACCTTCCATCTGCTTGGGCTCCTGAAAATCTCCATTCTTTGATTTGTTGCCGAAGTGGCTCTCAGGTTAATCCAGGCATCTTCTTCATATTCTAAACACGCAGGTGAAGCAGAGAAGCACTCTTCACTACTCAATGCTCTGCAATGCCTGTTTGGAAACATGATTTTCGGACAATATTGTAGACACCCTGCTTTGCCTAGCAGGGAGAATACGGAATAAATAAAGTGGAGCTCTAAATCTTGATGAAACAAGAGACAATGGGGAGAATTCGGAGCCCGCTCTGGTCCCAGCGGCCAAAACTTTCCACTGACATCTTTGACATCTCCGTTCTTACGCAGACAGCCCACAAGCAATAATCCTTCACAAACATGTTGCTATACCAGCAATTCCCACACCGCCCGTGCTGTCTTTATTTGAAAACTCTCAACATTTCACAACTAATTTGACAGCGGTTTGTTTCAAGTTGACATGGTAGCTTTCGAAACCATTAAATGGTAAATAAATAAATGGATAAAATGATAAATAAGCACAGCATGAGAGTGTGGATAAGAGTGCCACAAGATTACTGGGTAATTTGATCTTGATAATACTCAAGGTGAATATGGCACAGCCGTGTTACAGTATATGTTTGTTACTAGTTGCTAGTTTCCTCTAAGGAAAGTCAACAAACACGTGAGTGTGCTCTACAAGTAGATATTTATACAATTCAGATTAAACCAGAGGGAGAAATTATGACAATATTGACCAGAAAATGTGAGTATACAGATGCACTACACTGTTCCATCACAATTTTAACAGTGAGCAGATGGATGATTTTAGTTTATTTTCTCTTTTCTTTATTCTCACTGGCTTTGTCATTTTATTCAAAGGCCCAGAAATGGAATAATACTGGGTGACTGCATTGGAACAGATTGATTTCTTAATAAACAGCACAGAGATACACAACATTGCCAGTTTAGATGGATTTCATTTGAACGAGAAAGAGGGGAATTCATCTTGACGAGCCCACCTTGTCTTTGCCACTGGCAAAGTCCAAAGATCTCATCGCTTTCCATCACAGCTAGGAGCATTTCCAAGTTTGTTTTGGTTTTTTTTTCAACCAACATTTCTCCTATATTGTCTCCTTCCTCTCCCTTTTCCTGTTTCTCTTGAAGTTTGGCTCTTCACTTTTGCAATCGGTTTAGCTTATAAAAAGAAATTCTTTAAATGTTGGAAGTTTGCTGCATTTATTTTTGTTTTGTTTTTTTTTTCTTATGGGACCACGGTGGTTTTCTGTTTGCATATCATCCCCAGACACACTGCTGTGCTCCACAAATATATTATCCAGGTTTTCCTACCTCTAATAAAACCTTGCTCAGAAGTTCCCTTCTTTACCTATTTGCATCTCGCTTTCATTGTATTCATTTACCATTCATCTTATCCCTTTTTTACCCTCCGGTGTATACTGCCAGCAACATTACCAGTGGGACAAATAGTCATAGTATTTGGAATATGTACACCCTCAAGCCTGCCCCTGCTGTGGGTGATATTTTTCATTTGGGGGGGGGGGTGACACTGTCTGCCTGTCTGCTCCCTCATGTGAATCATCCAAAATTTTAATAACATCACTGCAGCAACATGCGGCTGTTCAGAGGCCCGACCTGCTGTAACTTGCCCTGACAGGAGTTGCGTAGCTTCTCTCGCATCACGACCCACTCTCAAAAGTGGCACCTCTTGCTAAAGCCTTTCTTTGACACCCTGTTGTGCAGAGGAAGTGATCATCATGCTAACGGCATGAGGGCGTATTCATGATGCAATCAGACAGATGTGGAGGTGGGACAAAAGTGACTAAGATTGTGAATGAGTAACACTGGTGACTGTGAGTGAAGTGAGTGATGAGACGGAGCCGGCTCTCTCTCAATTACATGCCCGCTGTTATAAAAACCTAGACAGAGGTCTTGCTCGATGTGCTGAATGTATCACAAAACATTTTCTGTATTTTATTCATGGTTAAATCAAAGTCTTGCCCTTTTATTGCACCTAAGAGGGGGGGATATGTCATGTTGAGATGTGAGGAAAGCTCTACAGTACGCGAACCTTGCATTCAACAAAACAGAGAATGAGGTTGAATGCAACAGTAAAACTAATATAAAGTAAGTCGGTTTCAAAGTGCTGCTGTGCTTCTTTCTGTCTGCTTAAAGCAAAGACTGCAACCCTTGATCCTGGTGAGAGCAGAGCGCGTTGGCACAGAGAAGACCGTTCACGAGACACTCTCAAGTTGCATAGAGAGGGATGTGAATAGTGGACCGTCCCAGGGGCTCCTCCTTCAACCTAAAAGTCTTATGAAAGCGAAAAGCTCAAGAGCAAAATGATAGAATGAGGCATTTGTTTGTCTTTTTATAAAGCTCCCGGGCCATAGATTAATTCTGCGAGAAGGGGAAGAGATGAAGTAGGAGATTTGGTTTTACATCAACATGTTTGTGCCTTGGAGAGGGTCAAAAAGAAAAAGGCACGATTAAAATCAGCTCGGTTAAAGTAATGCTCCTATTTGGTACGCACGTCATGCCATCAGCCTGATTTCTTCAAGGAACTGGAGAGATTG
Organism: Mullus surmuletus; assembly: GCA_903171835.1. Taxonomy (NCBI): domain Eukaryota; kingdom Metazoa; phylum Chordata; class Actinopteri; order Syngnathiformes; family Mullidae; genus Mullus; species Mullus surmuletus. The sequence continues at coordinate 695,750 of CAESWR010000240.1, read as the reverse complement.
ACTGAACAGCTTTCTTAGAGGGCGCTTTTAGTCCTGATTCAAACTCAACTCACGAAAATTACAGGAAGGGGGTCAATAGGTCATTTTTGCAGGAAAAGCTCAACAGCGCATACCTGCTAAATCCTTGGGGGTGTGAGATGAGGTAGAGAAAAATCCTACAAAGCCTGCCTCACAGGATAAATACTTCTTCCTTCCTTTGCCCAGGTTCCTATGAGATAAGTAAAATTAAACGTAATGCCCTCTCCCACAGGTCCACAGAGGATGTATTGAGATGTTACATAAACAGCAAACCTGGAATCAAAGCGGCGGCTGACGACAAGCCGAGTTAATTGACATACAGCATGTCCAAAGAACAAGGCAGAAAAGAGCAGGAATGTACGAACAGGAGAGAGAGCCGAAGCTCCTTTGGGTCATTAGGCGACAGACAGACACATGCAGGTGCCACCTCATCCTTCATCCTCTCTCCCTCCTGGCCAACCGGCGCACACTGAGAAGGGACCAGGGCATCGAGCCATGTTCCGTGAACCTGACATGTGCTGGAGATACTGTGGCAAATGAAGATGCATTGCAGAGCTGCTGGATGTTAATCGTCCTTCTGCATTTTCAACAATCTGTCACCATTCTGGCCATGTACAGTGCAAGTGACTGGCACATTTAATAAATAAATAGTGGGGAAAAACCACAATACGGTGACTGATCGAGATGAAAAATAAGATGTCCTGTCTTCTTACTCAGGTGCTTGCCTGCCCATTCCCTTTTTTTTTTTTCATATTCAACTGTGATGAACAGTTAACTGTGACATCCCACCCTAACTTCCATTATTAGAGCGTCTGCTGTCAGATGAGGCTGTGATAAGACAATATGTTGCTGCCTTGGCGCAGCAGGCACACAGATTCATCCAGGCACATCACACAAGACAAATAGACCTGAGCTAATGCTGACAGAGCACCCCTGGTGGAAAATTTAGACAGACTTTCAATCATTTATTTGACAAGCGGGGACATACACAAGCAAGAGGATTTCTGTTTCCATAATTCCGAACCCGATAATCCATTTTTGTCCCGTCAGGGCTCGAATGAATGATGCACTGGCCAAACAGGGGAAGGCAAGTCACCTTGGCACCAAATAGAATATATGCATCTCAAATTCCATGTTATTAGGACTGAGGAACGCATTCTGAGCAGAACAGTGCAGACATGATTATTTCTCACGCAACCTCTGTCTCTGTGTAAGTGAGGGATGTGGCTACGTGATGGGCAGCAAAATAGGGGGCAAAAATAACCTACAATGTTAAAGAAGGGACTAAAAATTTGCATTGATATATATTGCATTGAGTATGGAATATCATAAAGAATTTAATTCAATTTGAGTTTGAGAGACCAAATCATACAAGCAAAATATTTCAAAAGTTGCACCAACCCAACTGTTTAACCTAGTTAATCTCCCTGATACGTTATATTATTATTCAACAGTCGAGCAGAATAGTGTTGCAGTGACATGTGTATTGATGGATCCATGGTTTTCATAAATCTTAATAAAGTTTGATTAATTCAATATCAAAGATTGACTAACTCAACTCAGCTGCAGGACTTTGTGGAATCACTAATATTTCCTCACCTATAAAGGCTTTCTATATTGATGGATTTACAATTATTTTGGAAGTACCAACCTTTTGAATTAGAAAAAAACGGGGAAAACAATATCAGTGATGTGCAACAGGTGAGAAGGCAGACAGCAGAAAACAGCAGCAGCCAGTTACTTAGCAAGGACGATGTAGGTTTTGCATCTGTTGTCTGCTCATATTGCCGAAACCGTCACTCCAATGTACTTTAAAGATTTTGCTTTACACAATCAGCGAGTCTAGAGAAAAACTAATTGTGCCGAAGTGCGGCAAAGTCATAAGATTTAGAAGGAAATGAGTTATACGGTTACTACAACCTAATTTGACTGCCACTGGGTAAATGAGATGCTGGGGCAAAGCGAGTCCTCTGCAAACAAAACACTCGATGAGTAACATTTGTCCCCTGCAGTGGTTTTAAATGATGCCACAAAGTAGCTCCGCTGCATCACAATTACCTTGCGGAATGTCTCTTTGTGCCATTAACATAAGCAAGCGATTTCATTTCGGCAAGATGCTACTGAGGGGCTTGAGGGGCCTAGAGGTGATGGCGATGCTGCAGAAGACGCTGGATGAATAAAGATAGTAATGATCTATGACAGGGTAACTTTCTGCTGCTATGTCGAATAAAAATAAATTGAGGGGGGGTTGCGAGGATTTGGAATAAATACCCCTCAACCAAAAATAAAAAAAATAAAATAAAATACACAGAGGACTATTTAAAGAAGACAGCTGGAAAAAAAGATGAACCGTGAGGCAGACGCATATCTCAAGGTATTGCTCAACTGATGGGCTGTTTGAACACAACCATGCACCGTGCGCCTGGTTTGTCTATTTTTATTCTCCGGCTTTATGAGGAATAGTTTGGGGAATGAGCCACCTGTGTTAAACAGCACCTGTACTCTCTGTCTGACACAATTATCTGCCATCAGAGGAGAAAAAGGATCCAACCAATCTCACTCAAGGAGATGGGGAAAATTTGCCAGGGAACACACGGTTTAAGGCACGAGATGAGACAGACTGCTGAGTAAATAAATACTAATGACACCAAAACATTGCCACAGGTGAATCAGAACCCATTTGCCGAGCGAGGAATATGAGTCTGAGGGAGAAAAAAAAAAGCAAATCACTTCGCGCTGTGACTCATTTATTGTCGCGTCGGTCACAAAAAACAGACTGTTCGCATTTGGCTGAGCGTGCATCACCCAGACGGTAAAATAAGCAGTGGAGGGCGAAGGGAACGCAGCTAATGGGCAACAACGAGCTAATGTAAGTGGGGAAACTAAAATCGGCTGCAGTCTTTGACGCGACAGAGGTTTGTGCTGTGGCTTGTGGAGTTTTTCGGTGTATTTTTAGCAAGCGACCGGCCAGTGAAGCAACCCACAGCACAGCGTGGAGCCACCCGACGGAGCGTGAACCGTGCAGCCGACGCTCTCCCCCCGCTTTAACTCTCTCATTGCTATGAAAACAGGCTCAGCAGGTCGTCGAGGAGGACTGTTGAAATGTGGTGGAGCTCGGTGCCTCAACTGTCTGTGTGTGAATTTACTGTCCTTTTAAATTATGTGAAAAAAGGAACCAAGAATATCATTTGCTCTTTGCCTTTTTTTAAGGAGATGCATTTAAAGTTCTTATTTTTTTGGGAGGTGCAACACTGAGTATTTCTGTTAAATAAATGTTAAACAAACTCTTCTTCACTGTTCATAGTTTGATGAATGGATCTTAATCACAAAGCCTCAAAATTGATTCATATTCATAAACACTTTTACTCTGGTACTATTTTCTCACAGCGCGACCCTTCCCATTGTTCCCAAGTTGCTTTGATTATTTTTTTTTTTTTCCTGATTGTGGTTTGGATTTTAGTCCGCAGCGACTAAAAGTAAATGTTGTGGACCTCATCTGTCCCATTAGGATGAAAATGGCTTTTCCGGAGTCATTTCCTGCAATAACAGCGCCGGCTCTCACCGCAAAAGATCAAAGCCTGCTAAGATGGACGTACATTACTAACCAACCAGACTGCTACTTTGCTCACCCCAAGGACAGAAACACCTTCAAAAATATTGCCCACCATCCCAGACCTCAAATGAATTACACATCATCATCTTAGTTAAATCATCAATATAAAAATCGATATAGTTCCTTTGCAACTTGTGCTCACACACGTCAGCAGATGCAAACAGGCCAGCTTCCTCCATTTACAGACTGTGATAAAATGAACATTATTAATATTTATATGAAATCAATGTTGCGCTTATTGCTGTCGAGGCCGGTGCAAAGGCCAGCCTCTGCTCGTGGTAAAAAAAACTTAATAGTTCATAATTCAGCTGGAGGTGTTAATCGAATGAACAACATATAACTCCTGAGCCGTTTCTCCCTGTCAGACACGTCAGCGGCGCTCACTCCTAAGTGAATATCTGATTATGTGTGGAGGAAAAAGTAAAGGAACGGTATACAGACCCAAGAAAAATGCCAATTCAACCTCCAGTCCTCCTCCCCACTCGCTGGCCATAAAACGCAGTGTAATAGGATTCCTAAGCTTTTCCAGTGACTGCTTCCACTATCACACAGACATTTAAGTGCACTAATCCATGACAAATTGTCTCATCTGATCCATGACAAATCGTCTGAGGGGCCAATAGAGACGAGGAGATGGAAGAGGGTTGCTGTGGGGGGGTTGAGAGAAGGGGGGGGGGGGCAGGGGGGGCGTTGGGGGTTAGAGGCCAGTCGCAAAGAAAGTGCTGCTTGCCATGTGAATTATCGGGACGTTATTTCCCACTTCTGCTGGCATGGGTTGTCGTCATTACCTCGGAGCGCGTGTCCTCTGACGGAGAGTGCCGTAAGATAAAACCGATGACATCTCCACCCAAACACACAATTTCCTAAGCAATTGGAGTCCTGTATATGGAGGTAGGTTATAGAAGATTATAGGAGTGAGGAATGGGATGAAGAAAATGGGCAAAAACAAATCTCTTGTAAACTCTGAAAATACATTATTATGCTATTGCATCTGTGTACATGTGCATCCTGTGGCTAATATGTTTATCTGTAACACCCCCAGCCCTCCAAAGTTTTTTTTTACTCTATTTTTTTTAGTTAATATTACTTTGATTTAGAACCAAATGATTCAGAAACCACCTAAAAGCTAACTCTAATTTATGACCAAATCAAATTCAGTGTTCCCAATTTAATCATAATGCTTTAAACACTGTCACACAGACACCCCCTCCTCCAAAAAAGAAAATATGGGAAACACTGTGTTTTAACATCACCAGCTGCCTCAAATAATTTTGATCCACAGTTCAATAATTTGGTTATTCATTCAAATAACATGATTTCAGTTTTTTCCTCCCACAAGTTCCATGCTAATTAATCCCCACGGTATAATGTGAAGGTAAATAAAGCCGATTTCGTGGCAAAAAGGAAATGCTTGTATGGAAAGAGGTTCTGGTGAGTGGTATAGATGGATCTGCCTTTCGCTGAAGATCTTACACCTCCGGAGAAATAAAATATGGCTGCAACATCATCAATTTGGAGATGACGATGTCGAAAGAGTTCATGCTCGCTTCTGTTTCTGCCGCTAACGCTGAGCTATTGTAATGAGGAGTCTGACAAGTATGGAAATGAGTACCGAGTTTGAAAACGGTGTGTGTGTGTGTGCGTGTGTGTGTGTGTGCGTGTCAGTTTGGGGCACCAGTGAAGCTAATTTTTTAACATTCTCAAACAATGCCAGAGAAGAAATCATCAATCTTGTGAAGCAGCCGTCCGCTCAGCAAAGGAAACAGAAAAGGGAAAATCAATTCATGTTCTACATGTATGGCTTCAAGACGTCTACTCTGCTCTTATTTGGCAAAAGACAGCCATCCTAAATCAAGTTCGGGGTTCATTTCTACAGCCTGCATCTTTTCATATTTTCCTCCTTGCAGAAAAAAACTAAAGCATAGACCTGAAGAGAAATAGAATTACTGTCTCATAGTTATGCACTTCCATAGACCAGGCAAGTTGCGGTTTACATCCTTGTCCATCTTAAGTCTATAATCAGTTCCACGATTGGTCAGACATCTTTTTGTTTTTTTATTGTTTTTTTCTTTTTGCAGATCTCACAGTGGAATTAAATGTTTGAGTGTTTCTTTCTAAAGAAATGTTGTTGTTATATAAGCAGCATCTAGAGTTACAGCCAAAAAGAGCTTTTGTGAGGACAAAAAAAAGAAAATATTGATTACTGACAACTAAAATAATCTTAGCTCGTCCTTGAGTCCAAGTGGATATTTGTCCCAGGTGCTGTGAGACTCCCTCCAAGTAATTTCTGAGATGCTGCGCTCATGAACACATGATTGACACACCACTTGACCAATACATTCTGATCGGCCGATCCTTCAATCCAAGTGGATATTTGTGCCCGATGAAATGAAATTCCCGTCCCTGGGTTCCTGAGATAAACAGCTCAGACTCCCTCCGTAATGTTGTCAGACACTTAGAATAACACTGTCAGCCTGTCGGGGGCAGAAATAAGCACTTTTAGTGGACACACTTTGACAGTGGGCAAATGCGGCGCTATATTGCTTTGCAGCCATTTATAGCAGTTGCAGATTATAGTGTTCTCGCTCAATACTGGACCGGTTCCAAAAATCTCTCTCCCTATTAATAATTTACATGGTAAAATAGGGCCCAGGTTTGAAAATACCAGAATTATCCCTCAGGCTCAGCAGGACGGTATTTTCTGACAGATTGTTTTCGTCAAGCTGATATTGCCGCCCTTAATTCACCAAACGCAGCCTTGCCCGTCCCGTGACCACCCTCTCGGTCTTTCCTGACCGTGTGGCACATCGAGGCTAATCAGAGTGATCAAAAGTTCTTCTTCCACCTCAAATGATGTCAACGCATTATGGCACATTCAATGAGAAGCTTGTTAAAGTGCTTCCAATCATCTGTGATTAGACTTCAACCAGCTATCTCAAATCAGCGGTTAAAGACATAATTGCAGCGCTGCGATGTCACAGTCAATATGGCGAGCCTCCTCTTTGTGCCTTTATCTAACGTTTTTTTTGTCTGTGTATGTGCCAAGGTAATATGCCGGATTTAATTCAGTCTTTGATTATGGTGTACATTTGAACCAACCGTTTGAATAGTACGCTAAGCATTATATGTTGTACGCCGTCCTGTAATCAATACTATAAAACACAGTAAAAGAAAAGTAATTCAGCATCAGCACTGGTATCGAAGTGTAACAGGCTAGTTGGGGGAGTTTTACAGCTGCACCTGGAACAGGACTCACACTGTTCTATTAGATCTGAGACCCTCTTAAACTGCCCTGTCAGAGTCGTAATAAAATAAAGCACCGGTTAAAGTGTTGTTATATTCAGACGGCCCCTCTGGGTATTGATCCATTATGAATATGGTTACTGTATGCATACTTCAGCTGAGCGAGGATAAATAAGAGCAGTCCCTGCTTAGCGACTCTTAATGACAACACTGTGGAGCGCCGGCTGGATTACACAAGGAGCATTTTCATTCCAACAATGCAGCACTAAATCTACAATAAGTTGCAGCAGGCATTGACTGATGTAAATTGGTTACACTTTTACTGACTTGTGATGGACTCTAATACTATGTGCTGTCAGGAGTGGTCTGGTTTGTGCAGCAGTCTTGGCAGCGAGCGCCTGTACTCGCTGCGCTGGCAGGTGGGTCGAGCACCGAGCCAGGCTTGTGTGTGTCATGTCACATTCAGCTCATCTGTCAATGTAGTGGATTATTTCTTGAGAGAGCAGAATTGGCTGCCCGGAATCAGGCCGCCATCAATCTTCAGCAGTGCGAGCGGGACGCGGGATAGGGAGGGGAGGCCGGGGCGCAAGCAGAGGCTCATGGGAAAGAGAGCAGCGCCGCTTCCTGAGCAGGTGACGAAGCAGTCGGGCAACTCGTTACTCAATCTGCACCTCAGTAGTGACTACACCGATTTGTCACAGAAACGTTTGGAGGAAAACTTGAACTTTATCTCCTTTTTTTTGGTATGCACTGCCAGCATACCGTTGCCGGAGGCATATGAGCTGATTTCTCAAACGTTGTTAGGGACTTCAACGGGACGGAGGATTATATCTCCACCTGGCTCAACATGACCTTCACTTCCCTACTTCAGACATCTGAGCGGCCCCTCGTCTGTATGGCTTTGTTTGAGCGGGATGAGTTTATTCACCCTTCAGTCGCGCAGACTCTTGGCCAGCCGGCACAGCAAAGTCTACAAAAATTAAATTCAAGCCTTACAAGGTGTCAGCCCCGTCTTTCACTCTCACTTCACTTGGGACTGTCCAAAAGTCAATGCTCCAACATGGTGAGTCACTCTGCCTGTAGTAATCCCCCCTCCATGGTAACATTAATCACTTTTAAGAATTCAAGAGATATAATAATCAGCTCATCTCAGCAATGAGGTGATGCCTTTAAATTAAAAAAAAAAAACTTTCCCTCAGGGCACTGTAACACACGTCCTCCCAACATAATAATACAGCAAAGCATGAAAGCCGATGGATTTTTCCGGGTGAGACATCTTTATTTTTCCACCACTTCCTTCATAGCCAGACCTATTTATATCTGAGGGTTCTGGCCTCAATGAAACCCAAGAGCCTCTCAAATTATAAAATCAATTCTAATTCAAATATTTATCATAGCATTTCAATTCTGTGAGAGGAGTTCTGGTTAGATCGGTTAACGCCACTCCACGGCTGAGTAAGATTGATGTCGGCTTAATCCTCTTTATGAAAAACATGATATACAGTAAATTGTACAGTCGTCCGGCGGCAAAAAAAAGGAATGCTTTCCTTCTGAGCGCCTGCTTCTGATAGAGTATTATCTGTGGGAAGCCTGCTGATTAGAATTTTGTAAAATATCATAACGTATCCTGAGATTGTGATGTCAGCAGCAATTAAAGCTGTGGTCCATCACAGTTTGCTGATATTCAAACTCTCCAAGAGTGTACTAGGATTTAAAAATATATGTATGGCTATATTTCACTGCTCTCGACGTGATACGTCATTCTTTTCCTGGCAACATGATTCAAAAAATGCAACCCCCGGTTCAAGACACAAATGGAGTCACAGACACAAAAAGATCAAACAGAGTGTGTGTACACGTGTGTGTGGGTGTGTATGCATGTGTGTGTGTGTTTGTTATCCATCTGCATAGCACGAGCTTGCATGCTCTCAGACCTGACGTGTCCCGAGCGTAGCTCCCCAGAGGACCCATGAAAATGCCACACCATAATGGCCTCAGCGAGAAAATGGTGTGTAAATGTGTGAGCACGTACACGTCCGTACCGTCCTCTGCTGTTAGCGTGTGAGCTGATCTGTCTGACAGGGAACCTCGCAGAGAACTCTCCGGCAAAGCCATCTTCATCTGACTCTTGTGGTTCTGTGATGAGGTTGGTTTTTGGCGCATGTGTATGTGTGTGTGAAGGGTGAAGGGGTAGTGGGGGGGGGCTCTCCTCTCCCCTGCTTTGCCTTTGGGACCACTGCATTATTCAAAAGACACTTACTGAGCCTTGCACTTCCTTGTACATCTTTGGCACCAAGCTCGACTTGCCAACCAGTCA
>CAESWR010000240.1:671362-682978 GCA_903171835.1 Mullus surmuletus | reverse complement strand
CCCCCCCCCCTCTTTTTCTCTCTCTCTCTCTCTCTCTCTCCGCTGCTCGGTCCCTTTGAAATCCTTTGACAAGCACGCGGTCACCAGAGGCGAAGCAGCCAGGGGTCGGTGTCACGGAGTGGCCGGGGTCTGAGGGGCTGGCGGGCTGCTCATATCAGCCGCACTCGCTCGAGATCTCTCCTCCTCCTCTCCTCTCCTTCCTCCAGTCTCCGTCAGTAGAACTCCTATGTTGTGATGACAGGGAGCTAATTTAAAACTCACCCCCCACCTCCCGGCCCCCCTCCTCCCCTTGTCGTCTCCTTCTCACGCGTGCGGTGGAAGGCTCCGGCGGAATGACTGCTTTGTTTGCTCTTGGCCGCGTCCCTCCATTGAGAAGCGGCGCTGATAGTGTGAGCCTCAGTCCTCTCTCCAACACACTAAGTAGGGAGTCTGTGTCGGAGAGGCAGAGCGATTGTGAGAGTGAGCGCGTGTGTGTATTACAATGTAGCCCAGCTGGAAAGGGAGAGAGATAGAGAGAGAGAGCTGGAGAGAGAGGGAGAGCTGAGAGAGAGTCAGATCACATGTCTTAAAGCAAGACTGCCCACTTCTGCATCAAGACTTCATCAGCAAATGAAGCATGCTTTATTAACCCGCCCTTCTTTTCACGCTCCCGTCCACAGCGGTGGGAGACACGCGAGCCCAAAGCCCACTTTCGACGCATTTGCTCATGTCCATGGGCACAAGTTGCGTGTGTGTGTGTCGGCGAGCGTGTGGTGGGAGGATGACTGAACGCGTCTCTTCCCATCACCGCCTTGCAGCGTTCGAGGAGAGTGAAATACGCTCCAAGCGCGCCGGTAGCGCTGGACTTTTAATAGAAGGCAGAGTAGTTCATCACAGCTCTGCAGTCGCATATCCATTATGAGCTGGCTTGGGCTCTTTCTACCTGCTTTCGTGCTGATGAGCAGGGGGTTTTTTTTCTTCTGGGATGCCACCACCACCACCACAACCATGGCAACAAAACCAGATGCCAGGAAGTCACAGAGTCGGCCCAGGCACTAAACGGAAGATGCCCACTTATCTTGCGCGCGTGGGTGTTTTCACACGTGCGTCTCTGCCTCGGATGAGTCAGGCAGGTGCGAAGGAACGGTCACGCTTGTGTCCTCCAACACATTTCCTTCCATATGGAGGAGTGCTCCTTTAACTCATTATACTGTTAACCACGGTTTTACAGTATGTGCCAATCCCACGCACCTGCCACGGCTGACTCACTCACAGTCTGACATTTTCGGGGAGCGAGCCGACCCGAGCTCCAAGCATCACAACAATAAACAGCTGATGGGCTGCGAAAAAAACGAGAGGAAGTGACGGGTGACGAATTTGATTTGAACATGAATCCGGAGGGGTTTTTTTTCACCCGCCTCGCATGAGAGTACTGGTTGCTGTGGGTGGGGTGTTCGAAATGGTTCAAGGGATAGTTCAGATATTTTGACATGAAGTTGCATGAGAGCCTCACCACTTTTCAGTTTCCGGTTTCGGTGTTGCAGAAAGTAGTTCCGTCTAGTTGCTAGACGAAACCGAGCCGGAATTCCGCTCCCGGGACTCAGTGGAGGAAGAGTCACTGCTGATTAATGACACTGATGGTGAGGATCTCGTACAACTCCATGTAAAAAAATCTGAACTATCCCTTTAAGAATTTTTGGCCACTGTGCCTTGCCACCGGACCATCTCCGCCGTTGCTTTCACCTCTGCTTGTTCTTTACACCCCAGTGTGTGATTTGACAACCAGATGCATGTTCCAATCTGCAGGGGGGATTGGGGGGGGGAGTAACAACAATATAACCAAAAGGGGACCGTGGGTGTGGGATTTTGTTTTGAAGTGTTAAGGGAACTGATTCCAGGGGTCAAAATGGAGCCGTGACAGCCAGACGGACACACATATTTTCCACCTACAGTTACTCCAGAGGGAGGGGGAGGTGGAGGGTGAGGGCGAGGGGGTGGGGGGTAAGTAGAGAGAGCGAGAGAGAGACTGAAATAAAACATTGAAAAATAAAAACCACTTTGTATCACGACACTTGGCACCGGCCACGCTTGCCATTTCCTGTTTCTTTCCGTTCCTGAAGCGACACTGAAAAGGGGTTGAAGGGAGAAAAAAAAAATGACTGAGAGACTCATCTACTGGCAAAGAGAAAGGAGTCAATCACCTATTTTTAGTGAGTTTGCCCACATTTGGATAAAAAAAAGACTGCATATGCTCACAAACACTCCTCAGGCTGAATATTCATAGTCAAAAAAAAAGCCACGTGTCAGTTATTCCTGGACGTCTTTTTAAGCCATGTGATGATGTGTGTGTTTCTGCCTTTGCGTCCTTTTTGTCCCCCATACTTCTGTAATAACCTAATGGGGGCTGCGGTGATGAAGAGCGAAGCTGCCATCTGTAGCTCTGTCGGCCAAGCGCACCACGTTAAGTGACTGGATTCGAGCAGGAACTACAGAGTAATTACCACATTGATTAGTGTTTCTACACAGTCGGGCTATATTTGCACAAAATGGCTTGATTACCAATAAATGGGGCTTATTTGCCCTTGCGCTTATGTTGATATTTCCTTTTGTGTGTGGTTTTAACAGCATGCGGGTGCTCGGGTTTCATTGTTCGCTCGGCATTTAGCATCTTTATGATTGCGTCCCACTGGAGACAGAAGAAGGCGTGAAATAAAACAAGCCCCCCCAAACAAGCCTCTGTGGAGAAGTTAAGATTGGAGGCGTCCAATTACTACCTGTGCCGAGCCCCCCCCTCCCCACATATTTGTTTTTGCCTATTGTCGATTTGCCGCGCTTACACTGTTTTCTATTCCGCACCCGTCTGAGCTGCGTTGGGAGAATAGACTGGGACGACGGAATTTCACACTAATTCTGGATTGTTGTCGTGGTCCCCCCCATCCACCCCCCTCCGTCTCCCTTCTCAGGGGCTTCCATCATTTCCAAACAGCTGTCGCCGTACACTGTGCCAGGACCTAACCGCAACCGACCAATCGCTGGCCAACTCTGTTTCTGTGTTCTCTGGGCAGCCCTGTTAAACAGCAGCGTTTGCCAATATCTCTCTCTCGGTCTGTCATTCTTTTACTTTCTGTTTTCCGCGCAGCGCAGCCAACAAGCTTCAAAATGCGCCCGCCAGCAGTACAAAAATACCAATTTATGCCCCTCCCCCTTCCTCTTCCCACACCAACAGCTCTCTGTTTCTTTTCATAATAAAAAAAAAAAAAAAGTATGTCCGTTATTATTCCTACATACTCCTCAACATTTCTCACCGGAGCAAACAAAGCATTTCTTCATCTGATGAGGGGAGTTGTTGTGTTAGTAAACCTATTCTCCATAGACACTCGATAAAACACACTACCGGAGAGGAAGGCGGAGTGACTCAGAGAGGGAGAGATGGAGAAACTCACAAAGAAAGAAGGAAAGATTAACACAGAGAAGGGTTCATTGGGAAGAAGTATGCAGTGGAAATGTGTGCAGCAGTGTACGGAGAGGTGGAGAGGGTGATTAATAAAACAAAGCAGCCTGCTGTAATCATTTATTTGGCATTTATTAGAGCATCTTTTTTCCATGTTATGGCTCAGGTGTTCATTACAGAGGGCTACGAAGATGTTTGCAGTCGCAGTCCGACAAGTATAAACCTCTCGACAAGTCACCCCTCACCCTGTGGCTTTTGCCAGCAGACCGCGTCAACACCAATGCGATACGTGGCTCGGCAGACGAAAACGGTTGACCATAAATATTTTTTCCTGTCGCTTTGCTAATTAACTTTCTTGTTTTCATCAAGAGGTAAATGCGAGTCGGTTAGTCATTGACCCACTTGACACATCAAATCAATTTACACGCCTTTGTAATTGGACGAGGAAGGGTTTAGAATAACATTGCAAATCCACAAATCATGTGAAGAGTGAAGAGTGCGTTAGCACCGTGTTCCATCTTCTTCCTTGCTGCTGTTAGAAAGTGCGATGAATCAGAGATGATATTCTTGGTTTCTTGGCCAATGGTGACAATCTTTTTTCTACTTGATGCTTGATTAAAAATTCACAGGAAGATCCTAAGCAGCTGATTTCAGTGGTGTTGCTAATGGGGACTGCAACCCTCACCCTGACCCCTGGCTGCTATGATTTCTCAGATCATTAGAGGTGTGTGTGCAATATGACCCTGTTGCACCCCAATAGAACACATAAAAAATCATGTCCAAATTATCTGTCAAGCATCCGACTTCTTTCACATCTGCAAACAAGAGTTCCACCATCGCAGTGGCAACAAAATCTCTCTTGACGTCTCTCAACAGAAGATCAGTGTTCATTTCAATTTTTTACGTTTCACATTTCCAACAATGTATTGGTGAAATTAAAAAAAAAAAAAATACTATTGTGACATTGACAATAACCTTCCTGGAGAGCCTTACATGAGTAACCTTACATGAGTACTTATGGACTACTTAGAGCATGCCCTAAAATGCACATTAGAAACGAATATTTAAAAGTATACATAATATGAGATTTTGAAAATGCAGTTTTTGATGCAGAACAGCACATCGCATACAAAAAAAGAATCACCTTTTAAACATAGCTGTTGTCGTATCAGCATCACCACATGCCAGACTTTAGGTACACTTAAACAATGCAACAATTATCCGTTTGTATTTTGGCACATAAGGCCCCTTATCAATGCCTGGCATATGGTTATGTTTATGCTGATGAACATATGACTTGCACTATAAATCTGGGTGCACACAATAGCATCTCAGTGGCTTTGTTGTAAGCAAGTTTCAGCCTCATTTTGCAAGTTAAATACTGAAAAGCCAGAATTTTTCTTCAAAGCATTGTAAACACCAGCATGTGTTGACAGACAGCCATACACCCATAACTGCTTACTTGAAATACTATGAAAGTCCGATAACATATTAAAAAATTGGAAAGTGTGATAAGACCTTCAGCGGCGGGCTCAATGATGCCTAATTTATCATCTCGTATCATTGTTTTATTGTTTGTGTTGCGTTGAGAGGTAAGGTTTTATCAAATTGAGAAATCACAGATATAGTTATAGTACACATTTTACTGACGATGACCCAAAAGTACCAGGTTTACTTTTTTCTTTTTCAAATGTACTAAATCAAGGTTGCTGAATATGTTACCTGTGCTATATTGAATATTATTAACCTTCATGCTGTTCCAGCTGCTCTCTGGGAAGTTATACATATATATATATATATAGTACATATCATAGTGAACCAGCCTTTACCTTTATGACGAATTCTTGCTTTTAGTTATTGAAGTTGTTATGCTTAAACATCAGGATGATGCAGAGCTCCTGTTTTCATGGTCACACATTTGATTTGTTGAACCCCGACAAAACAGCTGCAGACACACAAAGTCCTGGCCTTGTTGTACCACATGTAACCAAAAAGTGTCCTGCTGTTTTACATTAGAAGCAAAAACTAGCAGATCTACCTAAACATGCCGTTCAAATATTGTGAATTTAATATCCTAACAACACGACGTTGCGTCATCCGTACATTAGTTTACATTTGCAGACACCATCTATTTAGCTGAGGTTGAGTCAAGATGCTGGCTCTTTATACCAGAGAAATGTCTTTATTTCTGATAAACAGAAACAATAGAATAAAATCCTGCAAAAGTACTGCAATATTTTCTTTCAATGTAACAGCGTGTTTTTTGGTGCCTACCTCTACCCTCCAAACTCTAAGGGATTATTACATGTCACCCATTCTGGCCGTTTACTTCTTTGTGTTGTGGTGAAAATAAGTTGTGGGGTTTTTCAGTGTTTGAAGTAGGTCAGAAATTCTTTGCCGGTAATGCGCAGGGGCTCTGCCAGGTCTCAGCTGGGGACCCTTTCCTTCCCCTGTCGGTTCAGGATGGAGGAGTAATTGAGCACTAGATGACTACTGCTGGAGACGACGGCAGCAATGGAAATGTCCCCTCACAGACCAATAAAAATGTCCTCTCCTTCTCACTGTAATTGGACCTGGGACAGTGGGGTTGGCCCCTGGCCCAACGAGACCACCTGTGGAAATGCTTTACTCAATACGCCACTATTAAACTGATGAGACAGGGGACTCACTGTGAGAGAGAGTGAAAAAAAAAGTGATAAAAGGCATGATGCTGATGAGGACGAGTAGAGCAAAAGAGAAAAAATGCACCTGCTGAATTTTGCTGTTGAAATTAGAAAGTTAGCAGACTGGCTGCAGGTTTCCTCTGAACGACACGTGTCAATGGTCCTAAACCCAGTCTTAAACGACGCTGCAAATGAATCTGTGTGAAAGGTTGAGTGCTTTGAGAGTATGGATGAGACTCATTCGACTTCTTGATAATACAGGTTGGGACAGCGAGGTTTCCACCAAGCAGTCTTTTGGTTGGTCCTTTGTCGACACGCAGAATGCAACAACAGTACGGGTTTTGAACAGAAGCAAAACAAAACTGATTCCAAGGTTCAGAGACTTAAGGATTTTGCTGTCCATTGGTTTTTCTTTTTTCTTTTTCTCTCTCTCATTGGAGCAGCTGGTAACAGCACAGCCCGAGAAGATTGTCCTGCCAAGAAATGTGACAGAATTAGTCATGTCAGCAAGTGCCCCCAAAACAACATATGCTTTCGTTCCAAGTGACAAATCCCTCTAGTGGATGAAAATTATGACAAGAGGAAAGGAGGAAATCAGGTGACATTATTGTTGTGTCTGCAGAGAGAGCAAATTGGGGTTGATGTGTGGGTCACCAAAACAGTTACCCTTTGATATGTGAACCTGCTGTTTGTTTCCTGCCTCCAGGTGCAAATCAATGCTGCTTTCTTGTTTTCTTTTTTGAATAACGACCACCAACATATCTGAAAGTGGGGTGGGGATGAGACCATGGGAAATGGGAAATGAGGTGTATTTATAGAGCTCCTTTTCTATCTTAAAGGTTCTCAGAGTGTTGCATATTGTACAGGACCTCATTCACCCAATCACACACATTCATACACAAAGCGGTTAAGGGTTCAGTGTCTTGCTCAAGGACACTCCCACATGAACTCTCCAGCCCTAGGATCAAACTAGTTACAAGACAGCCACACTGTAATAAAGAGTAAGATCTTTAAAGTAATACTGGAAATATTTTGTACTTAAAGGGATAGTTTTGAAAATAGACATGAAGTTGTCTGAGATCCTCACCTCATATCCTCATATCAGTGTCGTTCAGCAGTGACTTTTCACCAACTGAGTCCCGTAAGCTCCGGCCTGGTTTCGGTGTTGCAGAAAGTAGTTCCATGTAGTTGCTGGGGTCACATGAATAAAGCGTTTTCCTCCAAAAAACAATATGCGTTCAAAAGAGTAATCCATTTGCATCACCAATTCTCGGCCGCAAAAAAGTCCGACCTCGTAATCACCCAGTACTATTTTCCCTCCCTTTGTATTGCTGCGTGTACCTTTCTATCAGCTGAACCAGGTGGAAGGAGACCACTGCGACATGAGAGAAGACGCACCGCAGCAGTCTGATGATGGTGCGCAGTGGGGGAAATGTCACTGCTGATGAACGACACTGATGGTGAGGATCTCATACATGTCAAAAAATCCGAACTATCTCTTTCTAATCCAAACTGATCACATTTGTGGAGCCTGCTTTGTCTTGTCTTGTTGTACTCATTTGAATCTGGCAGTTATTAATTTCATGATAAACTTTTGGGGTTTTTTTACCGCAAAGGATCTGAGAAGTTGTGGAAGGAAGCGCATTTACCACAGAATAACAGGTATCTGCAAAAATCTGTTTTCTCACTGTGTGGACCTGAGGGAAAGAGTGGAGTGATCATTTTCTGTGCTTTTCAACCCCCTTCGCGCCTCGCACAGCAATTTGTTTGATTGCGATTATGAAATGCGACTCGGTGCAGTCTTATGGGGTTAAGCACAGCCGTCGCTGCCAGAAGTCATACTAGGTCAACATCTCAGACACAGACCCTCTTCCCCCCCCCCCTTCCTTCACGTTCTTTGCACGGAGAGAGCAGCCACTGGAAACATAATGAGAGGCAAAGAGGAATCAGTTTTCTGAAGGAGAAGGAGAGTTTCTGCAGCTGGATGTTTTTTTTTTCAGGATTGTACACGGAGCTAGCATTTATCTACAGAGCGACCTAAATCCATGACACACACATTAGCTGAATATGCCACAAAATGCTCTTAACCTTTGCATCACATAATGCATGCTTCAAACTCTTGAGTCACTAATAAGGACTTGTTGGCCATGCATTTTAGGAGTGTGACTTTATTCTGCTTCTGTGTATCTACAAAAAGAAAATAGATTTTTTTATTGATGCTATTAATCTTGTAAATCAAACCTTGAAGCAGACCAAAGATGCCCGCAGGCCTGAAGCAAACACCAGAATTTCCCCACATACACCCGGATTCACTGTTGCTTCCAAGCAACTCCGATCTGACCCTGACTCTGTGGCGAGGCCGTGATCCCTTTCAGGACTCACTTTTCACTTGGATCACTCTCAAGAAACACAGAATGCAGACAAATTCTGTTTTGGCCTTGCATTGAGAAAACGGGCGAGACTAGATTAAGATGAAAGCGAGAGCAAAACAGGAAGATAAGAATAGAAGAGATGGTAGACAGTGGTGGTAGACAGACTGAAACAGGCCGGGTATTCACACTCGAGTCCCATTCAGAGATTCATCTGGCCTCTCTCTTCAGCTGCATTCATGCCGCACAGCCAATTCCAGGGTGATAAGCCAGCTATGTACTTCTCAAGGTAAGTGAGTGAATAGAGCAGTACAATCTTTGGCTGATGCTGAGGCGGGGGGACCGAGCCTACACGCTGACCTTCCTCACGCCAGCTTTACTTCGGCAGGGGAGGAGAGTTTCATAAAGGGATTATTCTGCTCCGTCACCTTTGACCTGTCTGGCTGTCTTGCACAACAGCTCCGGCAGCCTGTCCATCACTCAAAGAGAGGGAGATAAGAAAGGAGATGCTTTCAACCTGTGACTATGGATTAAACTGCGATTGCTTGGCTGTGATGGGATGATGAGAGGAGAAAAAGGGGAGGAGTGTGGGGGGCAGACAACAGACTCGTCAGCGATCACAGCAGCCTCTACCTGTACTGGTGAGTCTGGGTCGGATGAACCAAAGTGACCTTGAAAGGAAGGTGTTGCAATCAAAGTGGCTACGAATCCCGGAAAAACTCAATCTCTGCGTTTCAAACACCCACCCACTGAGCATTGTATTTTCCTACAAGATTAACAGGGTCTTTCAATGCTACATATGAATGACTCAGCTGTGCTTGAATGCAGCATTTGGGGTGACTCACGAAAAAAAACCTGATAATAGAATCTGCAATTTAATTCCAGGACGTGAGCACAGCCCAGAGGTGCATCACACAAAGTGTTTCTCACCCACGGCCACAAAACGCAAACAACACGCATGAAGGAAGAATCGTATCTCAGCGACTTTGGAGGGGGGGGGGTCGTCCTGAAAGCTTTGGTTTCTTAAGGGCCTTAGCGGACTGTGACAGACGGTTGATGTTTTGGATGACGATGAGCCAGTGAGCTGTGGCGACTCACTCCAGCAAAACAAAATCTTCTACAAATCTCAAAGGAAAGCTCTGCAAGGGAGGCATCCAATTCCACTTCCCTTTCAGCAATCGTCCGCCAGGCAAGCAGGAATGAAAAGAAGCGGGATTGAGAGGGCAAGAAAGCAAAGGAGATTGAGTCATACAGAGGGGAGATGGGCGTGTGTGTGTTTGTGGGGTGGGGTGGGATGGTGTGGGGTGGGGGATGGGGAGCAAGAAGCAGAAAACAGGTGAAAATTAATGCATGAAGGAGCGTTACACCGGGAAGCACTGAGAGGAAGGAAGGTGGTGAGAGTACAAGGATTTTCTCCTCTCCACTCTCTCGTTTCCCCTCTGGCTATGTGGTGGTTATTTACTGCGGCCTTTCCTCTCCCACTGGAAATGGGCTCTTAACTGAACTTCCATACATCACCTACTGACACTGATGCCTGTACTTTTGGAATCTGATGTTTCTTTAAAATCAATTATTTACAGAGCATCTACAGAGTCCTGCAGGTCATCACAGCTAATTGCAGCGCGTTGCCCCGTCCCCGAGATCACTGCCGTCTTGCTCTGTTCTTGATGCTTGGACTGCCACTATTTGCTTCCCGCATTTAAAATTATGCAAAACCTGTTGTGTAATCAAATAGCTGTCCTCTAACTTGACCAAAATCCACATCTCAAGTAATTCCGCTGTCAAAATGATTGCGCAAATGTGAATCTTAATGACAAACTGCAGGTGTTTTCTTGTTATCTGAGTGTTGTGAGGTGCAAAACTACTCAAGACATGCAGTTATATACCACTCAACTACCTTTTTTGCTGTCCATCCATCAATTAAAAGCCAAAACGCAAAAGAGCTTTTTGGTAAGAAATAAAGCAAAACATTTAAGCACCCCTGTCTAATAATGGTGGATGGTAGTGCATCAACTTATTTCAACAAAAAAACAACCCACTTGGAGGATGATGCACAGGTGGTTTGTTGTTAGCCAGCTGGTTAGGATTTAGGTCAATATGGTACAAATTTGCCTCAATACCGCAAATATTTTTAAGACTGCTGCTTGAAAAAATGTGTAACATCTGAAATCCAGTTGAAAACACTGAAGATGAGTTATGTAATTTTGAACAACATAAAATGTGATGTAGGCTGCATGTCTAAAAATCAAAGTTGATGCACGATGACCAAAGGCGGGTCAATTGTGAAACATCTGGTTGGGTCATCCCTTCAGTAAAAGTGAAACTCTCAACAGCAAATGAGTTTGAGGTATCCATGAAAGGTTCAGTAAACTACAGGGGAGAAGTTGGGCCCTTTATAAAAACATGGACAAATTGTCCTATGGAACCTTGATTTTTAATTTTACGATTCATCCATTGTGAGTCCATGTTAGTTAATGGACATTTATCTAATGATGAATTTGGGTAATCTTTCAGGCTTTATTAAATGTTTTTGATTTCTTAAACCTTACTGGGGGCCATTATAAACGGAACAGAGTACAATTCCGTATAATTTCGGAATAGCTTTGTAGCATGTGTTTGTGTTTTTTTAATTCATATTATTACTCTGCAGCTTCCAGGTTTATTAATCAGCTTCCAGGTTTGTAAAGTAGAGGCTCATTAGATTGATTTTCATAGTATCCAGATATCTCCTGCTTGGTGCCCCACCCCTATTAACTGATAACCTCTAAAAAGCCCACGCTACAAATTAAAAGATTCACAGAACTTTAAAACTGCTAGGTCTGCAAAAAGGTAGGAGATTTACCGTGTCTTCATGATATCCACATGGTCTCGCGGGATCTCGGGCTTCTGTGTGAGTGAAAACGGGATGGACAGAGAGTAAACATCCAGGCTAAAAACACAAGCTCGTGGATTTTTTTTTTTTTAAATAATTTGACATATCAGCATATCAGGATACTTGTATTGCTTCAGACAAGAAGTGCGGAGGCATTTTATACGAGTTACTTCAATTTTCTGTGAAACTGATTAGAGGAATGAATAAACTTCATCCATCGTCGTTGGGGCGAATAGATGACTACATTTTCCCTTTAAAAAGATGAAAATAACGTTATTCATG
>CAESWR010000240.1:633180-645409 GCA_903171835.1 Mullus surmuletus | reverse complement strand
CCAAAGTCATTGTTACACAATCGTCTGGGAACCATGAAAGCCTTCGCAAAATGTTGTGCCATCCATCAAATAGGGGATGAAAAGTCTGGGGAACTGAGAATTGTGGCACTTATACTAGATCCTCAATCTACTGTGGCTCTCATTGTACCTCGTTTGTTCATCAGATCTGTCAGCAGCTCGTGTGTGTGTGCCATCGTGTGCGTGTGTGTTTGGGAGAAGGAGAGTGAGAGACAGTGCTATGGAAAGAGAGAGAGAGAGACTCCAATTTCAGTATTGATATCACAGATTTTACACAACAGGCACCGAACTGTCTGAAAAAGAAGCCCCCCTCGCAGCAATAAAGCCTCGGTCTCACGCCAGCAGAGACTCATATGCGCTAAATCAATGACTGACTTTTGTAATTGTTTGAAAAGCTTTTGCCGGGGGGGTGGGGGGGGGTACTTTTTCGCCTCGGGCATAGATTTTGAATACCCCCTTCCTTTGTTCGTTAATGTCGCAAAAAGGAGAAGTCGTAAATAGATCCCAGTTTGGTGGAAATCAAATGTTGAAGGATTAATAAAACAGCGAAGGGCAGGGAACTCTCCCCCAGCTCCTTGTGCTGTAGCATCCATAATACATGACCCACTATCAAGGACCATCATAGCTGAGGGTGACAGTCTTTGTGCAGCACGGCGGTCATTTCAGGTCGCAAAAGCCAGTAATCTATATTTCAGGGGTGATCTTGTGAAAGCGAGGCCCGTCTGTTCTTTATGATGACTTATAAAAGATTCCTTTTTGTTTTCCTCCATACCTTTTTTTAATCCAAGTTTTAAGTGCCTCATCAATCTTTCATGCGACTGGTCTTCCTGTCTTTTGTGTTGCGGCTTTGATGTTAGCCCCGCACTTTTTCTATCCGTCCTGACACCCCCCCCCACCCCACTTCCCGCATTATCCTGTCAAATTGTTAATTCACGCTAAGAAGATGAGTGGGCAATGTAAAGAATCGCGTCATCCAGGGGATTAATCAGACAACAAAACAAGAAAAAAAATGCGTTGACTTCAGTAAAATGAGCGTGTGCATTATCCTTTCTATCAAGATCAAAAGCTCCAATTTCACAGCAGATGCTCCTTAGAATAAAAAGTGCCCCCTCCCCTGCACTGTAATGCTTTTACTCTGAAGGCTTTATTGCAAATAAAGAGGCAATAAGAATAACGGCAAATGCTGTAGCTGTAAATTCGGCTTCATCTGCACACGCGGCGTGCGCGGATGCCCCTCTCTCCGCGCTCCGGCTCCTCGGCACCAAGTAGCGCGCGGGGGTCAGACGGGGGAATCATTAATTAAAAGCATGTGCTCAGTGGAATCGCCTCTCCGCGATGCAATAAAACAAGTTTATAGGGCTCCGCTGCCCACATTCTTTTCCCCCACTTTTCATCTCTATGACAAAATGCCCTCTCCCCGGTCAGAGCATAACTCTCGACTCGGCTGACAGCTCCAGGATTACGGCTGTGGGGAAGGGTTTTGGGGGGGGGCATGAGCAGGAGGGAATGGGAGGTAACAACCGGGCTCCTCAAAGTCATCATGGCAGCCATAGATTACAGAGTATCCTCTCCCTCACTCTTCTTGGCAGGCGGACAGCGTGCGGCAGCGAGCATGCTGATCAGTCGTGGGTGAGGGGGGGGGGGGCGCGCGGGGAGGGGTGGGGGATCGTATGGCCCGGGCGCTGCGAAGAAAACCACCTGGTCCCACAGCTGCCGGCGCAGCCCAGACGCCTCCCGCTCTCCCACTCAATAGGTGGAGACAGGAAGGGCCGCTGCCAGCCCACTGGTGCGACTGGAGCCGGAGCCACGCGCTTCCATCAGCTTCTTGGGTGTCTGCGTTCGCACCGCGGGCGCTTCGTGCCTCGGTCGCCTCGGAAATAGCATCTCGCGTCGATTTGCCGGGGATATGCAGTATCGTGCTTGGAGTCAAAGCGCCGTATCTGTTGTTACGCAGGCGGTCGATCGCATTATGGGCCTTTTTGGCGTGTGAGATTTAATTGAAACGAGACTCCACGGTGATTCCCAAAATACCCGAGCCTCGCCATCACGACCACTTGAAAGATGAGACACCCATCTTGATATTGTTTGACAGTTTTTTCCGCAACGGATAAAAACACAGAGCATTCGATCTCTTGCTGAAGACTTTCCGACACTGCTTTTTTTTGTTTTGTTTTGCTAAACGCTGTACATTTAAGAGTCACATACCACTTAACTGAATGAGGTGAGGAGCAGCTGAGACACGACAACTCCCATGATTTTCCGCAGCGAGGCATATTTAGATGGAGAAAAAAAGTGGATTTGGAACGACAGCATGGACACTAAAGACCAGTGTGGCTCCAATGTATCACCGCGGGCATCCTGGTAACTGCAGCAGCGCCCTCCCTGCTGGGAACCACCGTCAGCCAGTGTAACGTTTTTGCTAAACAGTGACCTCTGTGATCACGAGCGGCCACTCCGGCACCACACACTCAGATCGTGAAGCGCACACACACGGAAAAACGAAATGTAGAATTTGACTCAAGAAATACAAGTGCAATGTAGACACACGTCTACACATACACACACACACAGCAGTACAAACAAACACTTAAGGTTAATTGGATTAAAGTGAATTCATTGCGGGTAGGTTATGTGGGTGAATGAGAGCGATGGAAGAGTAAGTAATGTAAAGAAGATCAACTTTTACATAAGAAATTATTTGCATGTAAACAAACTGCAATATTTCTTTAAATGTATCTTATATTAGAGTACTCTTTGGGGCTGAAGGTTTGTAAAAGCGAGAGCAAACATCTTACCACCTGCAAGAAAACCCCTAAAAAAACAAAGACATGTGCACTGAGGATATTTGAAGGTGCAAAAACACCTTAATGAACATTAGACAATTCTTCTTGCAAACTTTTGGAGGAGGAGTCGATGCACACATGCATTACAAAGCCCAAAGGAAATTTGTGCACATTGTTTTTTTTATTTTCAGTTTTTTTTAAAGTCTGATAAATATGGGACTCAATCAAATGTATCATCTGAAGAAATGCCTGATCAAATGTATAAACACACCTGTTATATTTAATTTTATTATGAGCTCTTTTTCCTTATTTCTTCCTCCTACATTTTGCCATATTTTTCTTATTTCATCCATTGTTATTGTTCCACAGTATTGACTTCCTCACAGATAATTATATTCAGATTACTTTGCTTTCATTTCATTTTTGCACCTGTGGCTCAGATTCTCCATAGGGAAAACAAGTAGCGCACAAAAAACATTCTTGTAAATACTGACGTTTGCACCCGATGTTGTTTAGACAAAATGGCGTACTGTTTTTGCACTTTTTAATTTGGGATTTGAGTAAATCAGGCCCATTACGTATCGCCCTACTGTGGCAGATTAACAAAAGCTGGAATTCGTGAACGGCGCATGTTGTCGCGTTTTATTCGGCATGAACGTTATGAGAATGAAGTGACCTATTTATTCTCTCAAAAGTTGTCGCTTTAAAGCTCAGTTGAACAGTCGCGAGCTGACATGGCAACGTCTCAGGTGAATCATTGCCATGGCAGCACTGTCAAGTTGCATGCCTGTTACATGGCTCAGAAGCAAATTTTCTGTGGTCGGCGGGATCCACCCAGAAGAAGAAAGGAAGAAAAGACGTCACACTGCTCATTGCATCACGCCGACTGGAGAATATCTGATATGTCACACATGACGTTTGACAAAAATCAGAATAGGGAGGCTTTCAGCGGCGGTGAGAATGTGCCCTTGTCATTCCTGTCTATAGCGGCTCTCTTTTCTGTTGGCGGTGTCTGCCTGCCTGTTTCTGCCGGCGCTTGTCACCTTTCTATCATTCTCTCAATGTCTCGCTCTCCTTCAACTGGTCCTTTACCGTCCCGCTTAAACTAATTTTCCTCACTCCTCTCCTTTTCTTCTCCCCCCTTTCCTCCCTTAACACCATCATTTACTCTCTTCAGAACCTGGCTCCCCTTCTCCCAGTCCCAGATGGATTAACATACATTACACATTTCACAGCGACTCTGTAATAAAAGACTATTCAGCCAGTTTCTCAGAGAGCAGGAACCAGTATCCCCCCCCTCCCACCCCCAAACCCAAGGTCAGGACAGACCTGAATAGTCCACCTTAATACATTTTGGGGGTTTGCCAGTGCTTTGGCATGCTGTCTATTTTGCACCGCCTTGTGGCCCAGGTGTTACTTTTAGATTACACTGTGTGCTCACACAGGCAAAGAGAAGGCCTGTAATCAGGTTAGCAGAATAAAGAGCCGCGGCTCCTCGCCCTCTTCATAAAATTACAGCCATTGTCACACTCGGGCCCTCTCATCCCCAAAGCTTTCCGATGAGCAACGTGGAGTCATGTGTGACCGCGGTTGGCTGACGGCGGATGGCCCCGGAGTTTGGGAGGCAAGGTGAGAAAATCGCCGTCACCTCATGCGGGATGTCTCAGCGCCCGCCCAAACCCCTTCTTCCATCCTCCTAGACACGTCTCTCTCCAGAGACGTTTGGCAGACAGCGAAAACATCTGCCATTATTTTCAAATTTAGTTAGGATTCCCTCGCTGCCTTGTCAGTGATCCGTACGTCTCGGTTATGCAAAAGCAAAACACACACACATATATTACAATTCACATTGTTGCCCTTCTGTCTATTAGGGAAATCACTCAGACAAAATGGCCCGGTGCCAATTCACACCGTGACCCTCACCGCCCACTGTCTAAAAATAATTGATAGTGTTGTGGGAAGAAGAAGCAAACACCATTCATTGCAGTGTTTGTGTGGGCAGAAACTAAGGGATCAATAAAGAAATGCCTTACAAAATGAGACTGTATCAATACTGTCCCTGAACTAGCTCTACACAAATGCAGGGGAAGTGTAGATTTGAACGTTGAAATAAAGCAAACATGGATCTTGTTGCATCTAGATGTGAAGGAGCATTTTGGAGGCAGTGTTTTTCGCTGCAGCGCATATATCGTCACTGTCGCAGTTGAAAGCCTCACATCTGACAACATGGCAGGGAGGGAAAAGAGAGGTTTGTTTAGCAGCACCTACTCCAAATAACAAAAAAACGGGGTCATCACATAGGTTAAATCCACAGTGGAAATGTAGACAATGTGCTGCAGAGAGGTCGATCAGATGGTGCCAGATGCTGCTGTCGAGTAGAGATGCTCCGTCCCTATTCACTCACCAACACTCGATTTTGCTTATGTGAGTATTCTGCCATAATGGAATATGTCCCAAATGAGTGTCTGTGGGAGGTTTAAGTGGGTGAACTGGGACAGGGCCATAGAGTCCACGCTGCAATGGTTGCCTGGTCAGCTCCACTATTAGGACCCCTCCCACCGAACAAAGACAAGACAGCGGGCCCTACTGGCAGGAGGCTGTCACACCACGTAAATCTCAAAGAACTGTTGATCCAAACTACATTTGTTTTGTTGGGAGCCTTAAACTTACCAGACTTTACACACCATTTTGTAGAGCTGTGAAAATAAGAATTTACACTCATGGTAATGTGGTATTTGGATGTGAATGCTCTCAACAGGGGTTTGCTGCCTATATTGAAGAGACCTTTTGCATCATTCTGCATATCCATTCCTAGAGCAGGAAATCGGCAACTGGGCCTTAACAGGAGAGACCTGGAGCAGAGCCAAAGCAGGGGGGCCGGCCATCCATCTTGACCGGTTTCTGTTTGGCATCCATTCCTCATGGGTTATGTGTTGTCATTGAGGTTTGGGAAAGTATGCCCAAAAATTCTAGGCTGTAAATGTTACCCAAAAAATGCTATACAAAAATTACTGTAAGCAAATAAAGACAAAAGTAAAGGGGTGATGTGGTATTTTGAGCAGTACAAGAATCTACTGGGTTTTCTCAAGGAAAGCTATAGAAAAACATTCTGAAAATCATTTTGAACTATCACTTTACTCGTTTTTCCCCCAACTGGTTTATCCCCTTCTAGCAAAAAAAAAGTGCCAGGTTGCGTGAGTTGGTCATTACTCAGCAGGAGACGCACATCTGCAATATTAAGCCTCATTAAACCTCAGGATGTTCACTCCATGCCACAGATGTCCCATCGCTCCTTCCCTTTTACCCATCACATCTCTGGATCACGTGAGCAGAGCCCAAAGCTCGCTGGGATTTGAAAAAAAAAAAAAAAATCACCTTAAAACGCTATTTAGGATCACTCTCTTAATGCTAATGATGCTAATGCAAAAGTTAGTGCAAGGGCCACCCACTATTTTGTTATTGGCGTGAATACGCACTGCATAAATCCTCTCAATTATGCATCATGAATTATGTGCATAAGCGCAAGATCAGTATGCAAACACCATACACTCAGACTCGCTCAGTAATTGCTTTCATGTAATAAAACTCCCCCCCGCCCGCCCATCCCCCCATAGTATTTCTTCTCCTCATGTATGCATTGACCCAAAGTTATCAACTGACAAGCAGACTGGATCAGGGATTTCAGATGAATAACGCAAATCAGCTTACTCACAATAACACAAAGGATCTGCTGGATACAGACAGGCGCTGTCAGCACTTTGAGGGCGGCGGCGGCGGCAGGAAACGAGCTTCACTGACAGTGTAAATCATAGATCAGTTCATTAGCAAAAATGCCACTGATGGATTTACACCAGGGGTCGGAGCATTACCAAAACGCCGGAAGGACCCTGACTCTTGTCTACAACCTTGCAAAATGTTCCCGCTCTGTATCCCTTTTTGCTGAATATTTAAACTCTGTTCCACACCTCGGGGCGCGAGAGGAGATTTACACCTGCAAATGCTGTGAAAGCTCGAGTCGCACGCAGTAACGCGGCGAGCGGGAAGGCTGCGTGTACAACATGCATCCTTATTTGCATTGTGTGACATTGACTCCAATGTTGTCACATCATCTCACATGTTCAGTCCACAACAGACGACGTATCAGTGGCGAAGCGGCATCCACGGAGCCGGGCGGCGATCTCGATGTCTGTCAACCACCGACTCCGACTAATGTCCTTGACTTCATTAACTGCAACAGACAGGCTCAGCCCGCCCTCAGGCCCCTCTGCACGCTGATAAAAGACTTGAACTCTGCCACTGATTTGCAGGGCCTTAGAAAAAAAAAAAAGAGGAAAATGTTCTCTTTGATGGACACGCAGGCTCGGTTTGTGAGTCACAGATTATTTTTCCCAGCACCAAGGTTTTCTTTCTTTCCTTTTCTTTTCTGGCGTGTATTACTTTTGCCCGGAACATTTTCCCTTTTCACAATCCATAAAGGGCACTCACGTTGGCATTTCCTCGACAGAATAACACCGCCAGCCAGCGAGAAGTAAAGTATAATTTATGAGCTTTTGACAATTCATTTCATGAGCCTTCGTCCCACATACGGCATCTCCGCCCGTGATTAATCGTTCTCCTAATTGGCGTAATTTCTTGGTGTTACATTCGTTCACAGCTCTGCGCTTATACAACACCAGTGTTATGCTAAGTTATTTATAACGGAATGTCACCTGCATCTGCCGCTGAGATGTAATGTCATTCATCCTCCCCGAAGGGCTGCTCGTGTCGCTGTCTGCATCAGAGCTGTCCGGTGTTGAGTGTCCAAAGCTGTGGGGCTGTCATGGCTGTGTCGCGGCTCACACAGAGTATTTTCTCTCCCGAGCAGCAGCAGCAACCCCGGCCACTGCCTGTTGAGAGCAACTTAGTCCACACAAGGTCAAGTAAAGGTGAGGCGCTAGTCTCTTCGGCCCGGGTGTGTAGTGTACTTTACTACTGTGTGAGAAGTGTATTCTGGGCTCTGCTCTTAACTCCACCAGACTAGAATGAGTGTCACTCCCCCGAGAGGAGCTGTCATGGGGAGGAAAAGCATCCTGAGTGGAAGGAGGCACAGTTTTTGCAACCGCTGACCAATGGCAGAGTACACACACGCACGCACGGATGGAGGATTGCGAGAAAAAAAAAAAGATGAATGGGCGATAGAATTGCGGTGGCAAAAAGCAATGGCTCTTCATTAGAAAAGAGGTTAGATGAGAGGGGTTTTTATCAAATGTTGCAGCAGGTGTTTATTAGACATGAAATAGATTCTGTTCAGAGTTGAACACTCCCTCCTCCAGGACCCGGGAAAAGCCACAGAATTACAATTACACACCTGGAGAATTCCGCACCGGCAATCAGTAAACATGATTAAAAAACATGAAATATGAGGCGCTCCTCTATGAATCTTGATTTTGGGAGCACTTCTGGGATGGTAGTCATTGTTTTATGACTTCTAAGTGGTTTTAAATGTTTCAAATGAGATCGGAAATTGAATTATTATCGCCATTGCGGCTCAGCTTCACGCGGCAGCGTCGGAGGTCGCCGTTAATGCAATAAGGCTGACGGATGAATCAGAGGCACCTTAGGCAGGAACTGCAAGCGAACGTGAAAGGAGAGGTTTTGCTGCCGGTCCAGAAGCAAGAAACTCAGTATTAGTTGCCAATCATAAGAGACCGACGGAGCCTTCTTGCATTCCACACAGCCACAGCCCGTCCTGCTGGGGACCAGCAGCTCCCGTTCCTCCGGTGCCGGAGCGAAACCACCACTGAATTTGAATGCCAGGTAAACACGGGGTGATATTTCTGAATGCTCGCCATGTTCAAACTTAAAGGTTGAGACACTTAAACTTAAAGTTAAAGAGAGATATAATTTAAATCA
This sequence comes from Mullus surmuletus, assembly GCA_903171835.1. Classification (NCBI taxonomy): domain Eukaryota; kingdom Metazoa; phylum Chordata; class Actinopteri; order Syngnathiformes; family Mullidae; genus Mullus; species Mullus surmuletus. The sequence continues at coordinate 636,716 of CAESWR010000240.1, read as the reverse complement.
GTCAAAGAGAGTGCATTGATTGCTTGCTGGGCTGGATCTGCAAAATAAACACTTCGGATCATCAATATCATAAAGAGCATTTGATACATAATTCATGAGCGACATAAATCTGAACTCACTGTTTTCAAGAGTTGCTGTTCGGCATGCATACGTGTGCAGATGTTTATGGATGTATGTATATTTGGTTGGTGTGTCTGTGTGTGTGGATTTCTGAAATACTAAGGAGCTCCTGCTGCTGCTGCTGCTGCTGCTGGTGTGTACGTGTGTGTGCTGTTGTGGAAAATGTATGCACTTGGCGGTCAAAGGGCAGCGCGGACGGACCTTTGGCTCGTTCTGTGGGTGACCCGGCCACTCACCTTCCCTCACTTTCTCGCCTCCTCTAAAAAAAAAAACATTAGACTCAGGCGTTTTGGCTTTAGATTGGCAGCTGCCCAAACAAAATAGGAGGGATTAATCAATGCACGTGGGTGGTCCCGGAACATATGGCCGGAATAAAGGTGTCTATCAAAGGCTTTGCAACACTTTGTGGGTGTCTGCGCGACGAGGGATCGCCTCACTCTCCTCGCGTTGTACATTAACGAGCGGTTTATGTCATTTTGCCGTTCCTTCATTTGTGTCTTTATAGAAACAGGGAGATAACACTCCAAACGGGGAGGAACAAGTGGTTATCTGAAAGTTAAGCCGGCACAAACGTTGATGCTTTACACGCACCTGAAGTGGCGTCAGCATAAGTGTTTTATGGGAAATGTCGGATCGCTGCCTGAGATAGAGTCGTCTATCCACTATGCTTTTTCAGTATGAATTATGGATACCCCCGATACCCTGAAAGAAACACATTAGCAGCATTTGCACTCCATCAGACAACAGCATATGGAATCAAATGAGCGAGCTACTACTCGCACACTGCTTTTAATTGTGTCTGTGCATCCATTGCTTTGTTTGTTAAGTGCTCTGAAAGGGTTCCCTTCTTTCTGTGGTTGCTTCAGATGTGTTTTATGCAGCGTATTAATTATTAGTTTGCCTCTATGAATAATAATTGACAGGAATTATACGGCACCTTACAAAACAAAGTAACAAAAGCTCTCAACTCGATGCAAAGATGTTTTTCGCCCGTCTTCCGCCGTCGCATCATCTGAATTCCGCAGCACAGCCTCGCCGCGGCCGCACACAAGAAATGTCACCTCCTTCGGTGCAACGAAAGCTGAGTGTGCACGAAATATAGAGAGCTAAGAAAAATGAGGAAGATAGAGTGAGAGGTGCAGTGCGAGTGGGAGACGTCGGGAGGCAGGGAGGGTTGGGAGGGCGGTGAGTGCACAAACACAAAACAACACGAAAATGAGAGACTGGCATTGAATCCAATTTAGAGGCCTTATCATAGAAATGCTAAAGGGTGAGGGAGAGGAGCAGAGCTTGAGGTGGAACGACGTGTTAGATGAGATTCTGTGAGCACACATCAGCGCCCGTCTCACCCAGTGTCATGGATAAAATAGAGATTGTATGCTCGGCTGTGAAAATCTCTGAGTGGTGGCAAATCTGACATAGTTATTTAATACAAAGGGTCCATCGATAGAAATCAGGGATTCGATTATACGCACTCGGGAGGGGAGGGGAAAAAAAAAAAACAGCATCAGAATTGAACCTTTTGGAGTACAAAAGCTTGTTGTCACAGTCGTGCCACATATAATAGGCCACCTTTTTCCTGCAAGTCAATTTTCTAACCCTGACTCTCACCTTCAAAAGTACAATATTGTTCCAGGGGACCATGGCACATTAGGCGATTCTGAGAAAATAAATGCCACCTTCTTGCATTTATTCCTTTTTTTTTTTCCTGGCTTACATATTTCAGAGGAGCACTTCTATTGCTGTTTTTGTATTCAGTGCGATGAAATATTGTGAATAAACATTCGATTCCAGTCTTGTTTGATGACAGCTTTGCTTTGTGTTCACCGGGAGTTATTCTGAACACTGCTTATTGGCATGGGCTTGGATAAAGCCCCTGCATATCCTCAGAACTAACGGCTAACTTCTAATAACTGACCAAATGTTCCGGCGGTAAAGCCCCCCGAGACTCACAGAAGGGTCTCATGTTCTCTCTTTTATCAGGGGTGGTGTTGAGCTGGAGACATTTTTCGTTCCCTTTTCTTTCCTTGAAAGCCCCTGGTTGTCCGTGTGAGACGTTTACTTCTCCCCGTAAAATTGTGGAAAAACGTGTATTAAAGGGATAGTTTGGATTTTTTGACATGAAGTTGTATGAGATGCTTGATTCACAATCAGCTTGTGAATCAGCAGTGACTTCTCCCACTGCATCCTGTGAGCCTGTTTCCAGTGTTGCTAAAAAGGAGTTCCGTGTAGTTAATGGGGTAAAGCGTTTTGCTCCAAAAAACAATGTGCGTTCAAAATAGTAATACATCACGAATTCTCGGCCTGACCTCACAATCATCCGGCACTATTTTCCCTCCCTTTGTATCACTACGCGCACCATCATCAGCTGTTTCACGGCATATACATGCTCGGAAGGAGACCGCTGGAACGCGAGAGAAAACGCGTAAAATAGTCCCGGGTCTTAGCGAGGTCTGACAATATTTGCGACGAAGAATTCAGGATGCAAATGGATTACTCTTGTGAACGCATATTTTTTTCAAAATGCTTTATCCGTGTGACCCAAGCACCTGGATGGAACTATTTTCTGCAAGACCGAAACCGGGCCAGAACTCCGCTCACGGGACGCAGTGTGGGAAAAGTCACTGCTGATGAACGACACTGATGGCGAGGATTTCATACAACTTCATATCAAAAAATCGGAACCACTACTTTTTTTGATGGGCGCACTGCTACTTAGGTTAGCAACAGTAACAGCAAAGCAGAGGGGACATGCTGCTGAGCTGCACGTTCCTATTGGCTCAGATGGTTTCCCCTAACTGTAAGGTGTTTGTGAAATGCAATTATTTAAAGCTCAAAGCGGAGAAGAAAAGAAATTGGTTGACTAGTAAAAAAGAGATAAAATGATACCTGAACCGTGCGGCACTGGGCGATACCATAAAAAAACACATAAAAAACACCCTCATCTAGCAAAACACTGAAAACTTGCTACAGGGGAACCGGCAGGGTTAAATTTTGCTTCACTCATGTCAGCCCTCAAGGCTCATCTTCCACTTACGCCAAGATTAGATGTTTGTATGTGTAAGGCGCTGTGCTTCCGTGAAGGCAGATCCCTCACTGTCTTCCCACCGGCTTTGACGCTGCCAACCAGGATGTATTGGTGAACTGAGAATGAACCGTGATCTCTTCGCCATCCCAGTTCCCCCGCGAGTAGCGTATCTGTGACATCTGGATGAAATATACCTCTTTTGTACCACCTTTTTTAAGCATATTTTTTCACACCGCAGCATCATCAGCTGCTTTGCATACTCCTGCTGGCTCCAGTGGTCTTTTTCCCAAGGTTTGGCTGTGAGGTGTCTGAGAAACATAATTGCTCAACGCTCAAAGAGAAATTGGTAGAGTGACAGAATCGAGATAAAATGATTGGATCACACCCA
>CAESWR010000240.1:608424-627724 GCA_903171835.1 Mullus surmuletus | reverse complement strand
ATATACCTTATCGCACATTGCATGTCTGGAGCTTTATGTGCAACAATAATGTTTGCTTTGAGTTGTCATGGATTCAGAAGCAGAAATCTGTCCATCCCTGCATATCTCTTGTTCGTGTTTTGATGTCGCCTGGAGGAAGAAAGCGATGGGAAGCCTCCTGCTGCTTCTTCAAGGATGCTGGGATCGGAAGGCAGGAGAGGAGCCGCTAAAAGTTTTAAAACCTGACCCAACCCCCCCCACCCCCCTTTTGTGCCAAGGGTGGCCCAGCGTGTGCCGACAGGTTAGTGAAGGAATCTGGCTCCCCACTTTCAGTTTTGCATATCTAAACTCTCCACCCCTCCTCTGCTGGACCCGCAACTGTGTTCATGACTGTTTGTTGTGTGTGAGTGTGAAGTGTTTGTGTGCTCATCAGGTGCGACGCGTGGTTATGGTTGGGGTTCCGAATCCTGTGCTCCCCGGTGCAATGAGCCATGCTGCGTGCGATGCTGAAGGCTGGAACGAAAAAACATCCATTGAAGCTGGCGTTTCAGATGCCGCCGCTTCACGCTGTTGAGGCTAGGAACGTGTGAGCTTTTGTTTTCCAGTGTGGGAATACAATAAAGTCTGCAAAAATCTTTTCCCTCCGCAGTGCAGCAAAAAAAAACAAAACACACAATAGTACATGTGATATATAAGTTATCTCGGATTTATGGGACTTTGAGGAGCCCTTTCGTGATGTTCAATGCATTCACTTACATGCATGTGTAATTATCAGATCAATCTCCTACCTGAGTCCATATCTCATTTGCTATCGTCATATTATGTCTCCCCTGCTTTGATCCAGCTGGTTATTTCCATCCAGGGAACTGCTGCAAAAAACCTGCAGGAACATCACACACTGGAAGAGCCAACACTTCACAAGCTCTGTTTGATGCATCTGTCTCCAAGCATGGAGACCCACTGACAATGTTATTCCACAGCACATAAATGGAGGGCCTCCAGCTGAGTGTGGCTGACAGACAACAGGGGGAGAGAGATAGTAAGATGTGGCAGCTCTTTTCGTGGTATTGATTCCCTCTCCGGCGTTGACATTCAGAGCAGACGTAAGCCAAACCTTGCCATTTTTATGTTCTTGGTCTAACAGATTTTTGGGTGGAAAAGCAAAAATCTATTGTGGGCGATGCCAGGGTGTGGCGGACGACGCTTGAGGGGGAATATGTGCTCCTATTTTGGTGAAAAAGGTCTATCGTGTCACCATGTGGCCAAAGTCTTTTGGAGGTTGGAGGGGGTAGGGGGCGAAGGGATAAAAGGGAGAGTTCAGCTTCATGCATATGCATGGCCGTGACATTGTGAACTCCGAGGGTTAGCGCAGAAAATGATGACTAATTATGTTTGCCGTCTGTCATATCAAAAGATGTGCTGAGCGCAGGATGGCGGTGACCGTCCCCTCCACCGCCCATCGCTTTCGCTTTCTTTCTTTGTGCGATCTCTGTCAGTCTCAGGACTCAGTAACGTCTTTCCCTCCCATTTTAATTTCCTGTCAAGCCGACCGTGCTCGCTGTCTGTGTGACTAAGCTGCCAGATTCCTTGCTTGTTGACTCAGCAGTTAAGTGCATTAATTCCCCATCTCGCTTGCTCATTATGTATTCTGTTGGATCGAAAAGAAACCTGCTCTCTGGCTGGCTAAAGCCACATAAATCTATATGTAAACATACAATAAAACAGAACCTAAAACTGCGGCTTTGTAAAGGATCACAGCACTGTTATAAAGACGAAAGTTACTTTCAGAACTTGCACTGATTTTTTTCTTTTTCTTATTCCAGTATGTGCCGGCGGTGCTTTCGGTCTCAGTGTATTATGTACATATATTCACAGAGGTCAAACCTCGTGAGTTGCTGCTTGGACATGTCTGCTTTTCTTGGCTGAGAGACAGTGTTTGAGTGCCAGCTGAAGAAAATGAAATGGACGTATCTGCATGCAGTCGGAGAGCGGGTCATTAAAGTCTTCAGATTCAGTGTGCGTGTGTGTGTGTGTGTGAGAGAGAGATGAGAGAGTGCGAGACAGACAGTTGGAGAAAGCAAAACCTTTTGGATGCTCGTGGGTTTTTCTGTCCGTCTCTGGTGATCTGCTATGCTGTCCGGTCAGTCACGGTAATGAGATGGGCAAAGCTTCGCTGTCATTGTCTCATTGACTTTTGAAGAAGGCCCCGCAGTGAGGAAGACTACGCCAAATTCTCCTTTGAACCTGCGTCCTGGGAATGTGCTTAACAGGCAGGTCAGAGAGAGGATGGCACACTTGAAGGAAGAGGTTGAGAGAGCTGAGAGATAGGAACAAAGAGACACGGAGAGAACGAGGAAGGGCAAAAGAAGAAGTGAAAAGGGAGGGAGGGACACTCGAGAGAAACAGCGGATAGAGAGTCAGCGCTGGCTGGTAAGCAGAGATGGCCAGTTTGGTCCAGACTCCGGTCCCACTCAGGGTGTCATCTCTGTGCTACGAGCCGTGTGGGTTGTTAACTGAGCACCCCATTGCTATTTAAGCGTGAGGTAGGGGTCAGATCTGACCGCATGGCCTGCTGGGAACTGTGGCTCGCCGTGGCTGACATTCCCGTTGCTCACTGAGAGGAACCCGAGCCATAGATTATTGGGGGAAACCACAAATTAGTCGTTCTGCCTGTGCAGTCGCTTCATTTCCTCGGGGGAGGAAGACACAGGGTAGAAAACATGGGATAGAAAAGTGCAATCATTATTACCGCTGGGAAAGAGCGACAACAAAAGAAGCCCTTGTGGCTAATATCACAGAATTGCCGTGCGGAGCATTATTCTACACATGCTATTTGTCTATTCAGTGTATTCTCAAGACTGCCGAATCCGAGACCAAGACTAAAAAAGACCACAGGGCACCAAGACCTAGACAAGACCAAGACATTTGGTATCCACAGAACACAGAACAAATAAAACAAATACATTTGACATTCGAACAAAATGAGCCTCAACATTATTTTTTTGTTCAAACAGTACAATGCAACAAAGTGAAACATGAATCTTTTTGTTTGTTTTCTTGGAAACAGATCTTTTTCTTGACTTCAAAAAGGTGAGTAGATGTTGCTTCGTGCACAAGCAGCTGTTATGACTCATTTCAAGCATTTTAGGCATTTTTCTTTCTATCCCAGAATAGGATTTGGATTTATCAGGTGAATGTTGCTTCTCAGTTGACTGAAATCAGATGAACATATTAAATAACATCTGATAAGTGATTGAAGGTTGTGGTTCGTCTCTGCCGGTCTTAATAAAAAAATCCAGAGTCTGTCACAATGAAAGAAAAGTACAAAGACTTGCAGGAATAATCATGATTGGTCTTCCATGTTGTAGTATTTCAGAAAATCACCCATGAAAGACATCCTACATGGTATGATGAAATCTGGCGTAGGTTACAGAGAAATGCAATACACGACTGTTTATTTTCCTCCCAAGATTTTTGTGTCGCGTTGATCTCAAAATACAAACTGTTTTAAATTAAAGAGGATTTGTATACAGGGGGGGAAAAAAACTGAAATTGCTTTGTATTCCGGGAGAATAGTGACATGATTGCCATCACGGGAGACAAAAACATAGTTTTTGCTCTGCAAGACAGGACACCGTCCCAAATGAGAAAACTTGAATTGCATTAGTAAGGGCCATTGATATTCTGGCAGTCCTTTCTGAATATGAATTCTCTGGAGAGGAAAAATATCTCTGGGTGGGGGGTGGGGGGGGTGGGGGGGGGTTGAGGGGAAAATAAAGCCTGAACATGTTCGAGTGAATCATCTTTTAGTCATTCTGTTTGGCTTTGCTTTGGTTGAATTTTTAGACTTAAGTTGAGCGTGCCACTCTTCACTGACAAGAGACAGGCCAGGCTTTTTATGCACTTGGTGGGACTTTGTTGACACACTGAAATATGCCGGTGCAGCACTTTCACTTCATTTGTGTTTTTACAGTAGTCGGCTGTCGAGCAAAAGAAATATTACACTGTGTAGACTATGGATCACTGACTATCAAAAGCTCTCTTCCAAAAGAGAAGGGTTGGGAGTCAGGATCATCAAATAAACATGAGGCAAATTTCCAACCCGGTTGACATTAGAGTGGTTTGCATTTGCACATTTAAAAAAAAAAAAAGTTTCCCAAGACTTTTACAATGTAGATTTAGTTATTTGACCATATCAAGGCTTCGAAAAAGATCTCTTAGTTGTGTCTGTTCGTCGTCCTCTCCTCCCATTCTGTCCTCTTCTCCCCAGCCTGCTGACACTGATGGTTTCTAAGTGAGTATCTCATCCCTCTCTCTCTCCCCCCTCTGTCATAATCACTGCTCTTTATGATCGGTTTGCCCTCTTTGCCCTTTCAAGATGTGGCATGTAATGAGGGCTCTGGAGGACAGTGTGAGTGGGCTATTTAGCTATTCAGACAAGATCAGCTCACACATCCCACGCTTTCTGACTTGACTCCCCACCAATACCTCTCAGCTGAGTGCAGTGATTGTTTGTCCAGCTCACAAGGTCAAACAGTGGATGGAACTGGATCGGCAAAGACGCAGAAAAGCGGCGTTATGCTTTTATCGACTGAAAACCATACAATATTCCACTATATTGTAGAAGATAATGTGATACAAATTCATTCTTTTAAGAATATACATCTTTAGGTGAATAACTGCAAAGGAACATAGCGTCACCCTTTGACAGCCTTTCTGAAAAAAAAAAAACTTCACTGTTGAATTCATAACTAGAAACAATTCTATGTATTTTTTGTTAGATCATATGTATTACACCCGCCCTAAAAAAAAGAAAAAAAGATTAAGTGCACAATCCTACAGCACATTAATTATTCTCTCCCAGTGTTGCCTGAACTTTTCATATAAGAAATTTGCATTGAATTTACTGAAATTTGAATTTCAAAACACTCTTCTGATGTTAAGTGTTCATAATATGAATGTATGATGCACCCTGAATTTGACCCATCTCCTGCTAGAATTATTCATACGCATTAACAAACCAAAGTTCCTGTATACTCATCAACGTAGAGTGCAATCATTTAGAGAAAAAAAGTAAGCATCATGAATATTTAAATGTATACAGAAAATCCCCTAAGTTAATAAAAACACAGACTTTCATAAAAGCAAACACTTGACGAAAAGCAAGGAAAAACAACAACAAAAAACACAGTTTCTAATGATTATAAAATTTCAAGTCATGTACTTCAATCAGCTTAATTCAATGTATTTCTCCAATGTTTTGTTTGTTTTGCGGCAGATAGTTACTCAAAATATGAAAAAAACATGCAAAATACATATAACTGAAAACAATGTCTACACAGTAGCAAAGTATTTGTACTCGGGTATTTCCCCACACTAGCCTGCTCCTCTCTGCGTGCACAACCTGTACTTCAACAAGCATGCAAGCGTGATGCTCACTGACCTTTGGACTTTAAGCCGGGAAGCTGACTCCCTCCCTCCTCCTCCCCGAGCCACGCCCCCGCCATCACAGCTGACCAATGACGGCTCGATGTTAACTCACACATGCTCGCGACGTCATCACCCTCTTTGCTCTTCCGTGTCAACATGGCGGCATCCATGGCATCCCAGGCTGCAGCGAGAGGACTGAGGACAGCCGCTTCCAAGCACATTTTCCGGGACAAACTCAAGGTACCGTCACCGCTTCGCTCGCCGGGGAGCAGCTCTCGGCTCTGGCGGCCGGTTCGGCTGTTGTCGGTCCCGCTGGCGCCGTCTGAAGGAGCTGGAGGTGCTAGGACGTTAGCATGTGCTAGCTCAGTGGGGCTTTGACACCATCAAAGTTGAGTGACAGTCCATTGGTGACGTAACGGCACGGTCCTTATATCGTAAATGTGACTGAAATTACACTAATACGAGAGATCGAAGTGGTAAATATGTATTATGCACAGTATTATGCACAGTGTCTAAAACAGTCTCAATAGGATAATTGTGTGTGTGTGTGTGTGTGTGTGTGTGTGTGTGTGTGTAGGCACCTGTAGGCACGTGGAACAGAGCACACAAGCACAAAACCCCCAAAAATAGATACAAAGTGAGGGAAGACATGACTAAGAATGAGCATAAAAGCTTACGTCAGTGTATGGAATCTAGTGCATATAATGTACAGGAATCTGAATTCTTTAAAAGATAATTTCAAAATAAATAAATATAATCTGTGGTCAAATTGTAGAAACAAGACCTCAAATTAAATCATAGCATCTGCTAGAAGGAGAGGACTTTTAGAGGGAATTTAACTCCCGAGAGCCCACACCTCTGCCCTCTTCTACACCTGCTCAAACTTTAATGAGCTTCTCCTCTGACATGCTGTGTGCCTCCACAAAGTTTGCTGAAAATTGGCTCAGTAGTTCTGCTCACACACAAATAAACAGACACATGGGTAAAAAAGAATCTCCGTTGGTGGGTAACAAATAAACCGGGAAGGGCGCTGAACAAGCAGCTGGGATAAAATGCAGAGTATGTCTCATTATCCCCTTATTTCGTGTTGACATAAGCTCCGCCCCTCTTTCAATCTAGAAGAGAGAAGTGTTCATAAAGGGTTACAAGGTTTCTTTTCTAATGCGAAACTAGCCCTTGAAGAGCCCTAAAAGTAATCAATGAGAATTTTATATCAGTTTTTATTTACACATCCAGTCGGCAGCGCAGAGACACACTCGCACCTTGGCAGTCTCGACGCGCTGCCTGATCGCCTCGACCTGGGGAATAGCTCCAACTTTCTGAATTTACCCACCATTTCAGATAAGACCGCAGTGTAAAGGTTTACTCTTGTACTTTGATCTGCCTCTGTCTGTTTTTGAGCTTTGAGCAAATGAATTATTTTCTGATTGGGTTTGTCTGTGTACACAATGGAGAATGATTACAGTAACAATGTGAGCCGCTGTGCAAGCAAAGCGCCGGGCAATGCGATTACGGAGGGAATGAGCGTGGAAGCCGTCAAAGCCGTAAAAAGGGAATCGGTGATAATTCTCCCAGCCTCGTATTGACTAACAAATACATTTGATGGTGAACTATGTAGAGATGTAATAAATTTCAGGATAAAACGAGATAAAACTGACGGCGTGTTCTGGAGAAAGTCCTTTTTCAGTTGGTGTCAAAGATTTGGGCTCTATCTGAACTTTGCTGGTGAAGATAGCCGGGCCATGTTTATATGTCAACACCAGCAGAGTCAAGCAGGCACAGACCCAAAAGTTTGACAACTGTATTTCACTCGTCCACCTTCTGTATCTGAACTGGAACTGTTAAAGCCATTTTCTCAAAAACATGTTCTGGATGAAGCAGATAGGCTTGTTTTACTTGTGTATTTCATGAAACGTTAATATGAACATTTATCATTTAATTAAATCGTCAAATACTTGTGTTTTTTTTTATCTTTAAAATGTCACAGAATAATGACGAAAGCCCATCTATGCTTAGCTACACAGCCGGTGAAGTGTTGCATGTTTATGCATACTTCTTATGAAATAGTATTTCTCAGAGATGCGTGCAGCGGCATTCCGCCAAAAAGTAAACTCCTGCAAAACTTCTAATCTCACATTTACTTGGTGTTGTACCTGTGTCTTTTATTCATGCGCACACTGTTTATTTTACTTCCTTTCCTGTGTGTGTGTGTGTGTGTGTGTTCGTGTTCAACTGTGTCTCTCTATCTCTGTTGCCTCTCTCTCTCTGTCTCTCGGGCCAGGTGATAAGAGTAATGATCAGGGATTCTCTCTGGTCTGTAGCACAGTATCACAGCCTAACGTGACTGACAGCCAGGTATCTCCACAATAGAATCAAATCAGCTTTGACAGTGTGTCAGCTAAGCTGAGGAATTCAATTTGTGACGATTTGTCAACAACAATGCAGAGGACATCACAATATTCAGATGGTAAGGCTCCAGGATGCTCTTAGAGGGACGGTGGGATGTTGTGTGTGCCACCCCCCCCCCCCCCTCCCCCCTCTCTCTCCCCTCTCTCGCTTTCTCTCATAAATCAAATCTCTTGAATACTTGTCTGCACAGCGTGATAATCCTCAGGCTGTTTTTCACTGTCGCTGCACATTGGTGAATTTGTAAACGTTTGCTAAGTTTTTTTTATTTTATTTTTTTTGTAAGGTGTTTCTGCTTAGCAATAAGCCAACAGTTCCTACACCCCAACGTGGTTTGAAGGGAAACACTGGGAAGAGAGGTGGCTCAATGAGACTCGGTCCTGAATATTTTAGAGAGGGGGGTGGAGAGCCCTCTTCTTGCCACGACTTCTTTTGCAGGAACTTCAAACAACGGGCAGCTTCCCCATCTGTCTCAGCAAGAACACATTTACATTTCCTCCCCGCAAGGGATACTGGAGGACGAAGTTAGCTCTAACTGGATTTGAATATCGCTTCACCAAGGTTAATAGCCATTTCTGTAGCTGGTGAGGTGCTTAGGCTTTTTCAATAATTTAGAAGGGCTGCAGTCATTAGGAAATGTTGGCAGCCTCCGAAATGAAGAATATGATGAGTGAACGCGCTCCTATCGGCCCAACTTCTGCTGTTGTTCCACTGTCGATAATGAGGGGAAAGTGGGAGTGATGCTCTGAATTAGTTGAAAACACAATGTCGGTGATTGCTGACAGATGTAATTCATTAAAAGTGCAGCATGTTGAGGTAATGCTCAGCTGCAATTCCAGCTTTTCCATCATTTTTGAAAATTGGACTGAAAACCACATCACAACTGACACAGTGAGAATTGGATTCATAATCCAGTTTGCCTAGGGTGTATGAACATTTTATTAAAGTTAGTAAAGTAAAACATTTATTACCTTGACATTGTATCATAATATTGTAATACTCCGCAAATTCATCAGCCAACTGCAGACGGTTGCAGCTTTCACAGTTGTCCCAGTTTAGGGAGTCCCAACAAACGGATATGAATCTCTTTTTGCCTTATCTCACCATGCACATCTTGCAGGTTTCCTCACATGTAGCGGCCCCGAGTGCACCACTGGCTGTGCTGCTGACACCAGTGACGCTACCCGCTGGGCACCACGAAGCAGGAAGCATCTTTAATGGCTCTCTATAATTTGTTTTAAAACGATGCCATCTTCGTCAGTAAGACAAATCCCGCGCATCTCACTGTTGAAAGACCGTAAAAACACAGCGGGGGGGAAGTTCCCTCACTGTGACAGCCCCAACAGCAGTTTTTATTGTGAGCTCCTTACATGGCAACATGGCTACTGCCATTTGCGGTAAGGGAAGAAACACCCCAAAACAAACTAAAATGAATACATTGTCTCTGCACCACCTGCTGTTGTACACAGTGTGACCAGATACAGTATGTATTATAGACAAGGATACTTTGATAATTGAAGGGGTGGTCAAGAACACACTCTTGTTTTTAACTTCCCTCTTATTGTGATGTAGCACAAGCCAGAGAATAACATTAGCAAGTACTATTAGGAAAAGTCATTTGCCTCCGTTGATATAATCAATGATGTCTAACTCCACATGGGGTTCATATGTGGATTTGCATGAACACGGTGAACTGTGAGCAGTGCTTCCCTCTATTGCCACAACCCCCACCCCACCCCCGGCTTCACCTTATTACACGGTTATCTTCCCCTTATCTGACACCTTTGAATATTACTCCATGCATCTTCTCCTATTAACTATGCTAATTACCGCAGTACTGATCTGTGGAGGCACAAACAGTCAGGTTTGCCTTTCTTAAGCCTGTCTGCCGAAGATTAGACCCACCCGGCCTGAAGACCTGCCAATGATGCAAATCTCCCAGATCTAAATCCTGGAGCCATGCTCTGCTGCTCCCCTTACTTTTGTCTCAGCCTCCTCTGTTCTATTCCCAGCTCTTTAACAGACAGATGCCATTTCTCTCTCTCTAGACTCTTAACGGTCCATGCATGACCTTCGCTTTTTTAAAGGCAAGGACATGAAAAGCAACAAGTGGGAGGCAACCGTGATGAGTGGAAAGGGTACATCTTTTGTGCCGATGATGACCAACCGATCAGTGGGGGAACAAGTGTACACTTGTTTTGCTTCATAGCTGAACACATGGTTTTTGATGTTTGCCAAGACTAGTTACAATACTTAAACACACACACGCAGGTGCGCATACACTTCCTTGGACCTATATGTCCAAATTATTTACAGTGATGGAACCAAATTGCAAGGTCCATAGGTTTTTTTTTTGTTTTGTTTTTTTGGCAGGGATTCGTTGGATATGCATGAACTGGTCAATCTATGACATTAGAACTGATGGGACCAGTTTGGAAGCATCAGTTATGCTTTGCTTAATCCAAGTACCAATGTAAGAGTCAGAGGCATTTCTCGATCATATTGGCTCATAATGCCTCACTCGTGCTTGGAACATGAAAGGTCCACATTTTTCACCTTCAAGCGACACAAGGTGACAGGAATCACAACTTGCAATTCATTTTGTATGTATCATTGCCACGTGGGTTGCGGTGGGAATGTGGTTTAAGGGGTTACGTGTTATTGATATGGACCAATCTTGGTCATATCTGGGAGGCTCCTTTCCACCTTGGGGGCCCTTGGCAATTGCCTGTGTTGCCTGCCCTGTTACGATATCTGTGGTTAACGCTTCCCAGCATTCCAGCATCTTAAATCTACATAATTGGTACAGAACTGAGAGCAGAGAAAGGAACTTATGTAATCAACACTCATTTGCTTTATTAATTTGAGGAGACCAGGCTTGATCGTTCTCCAAATTAGCCCAATAACGCCTCACAAGGCATTGCACTGCTATGCGACTGGCTATATGTGATTCAGAATTAACATATGATTCAATCTTGGCTGTATATGCAGAAAATTCACATCAACTCTGCTTCCTTGCCCCTTTATTTCATGTTCTTTGTGTTGCCCCTCTGATGTTTGGTTCCAAGACGGCCTGCATTCATACGCCGCAACAGACTGCTACCTCATTAGCCGGAAAAACATTCCATCGCAGTAAATATGGCAATGATTTTGATAGTCACTCTCAGCACTGCTCCCTCTAATTCAGCCTGTGCTCATGGAAGTGGACGCTATAAAATTCCCCTTTTAATTTCTCTCCGCATGGTTAGCTAAATGGATGGGGAAAAGAGACAAGTTCATAACCTGAATGGGAACAAATCAATTACATAGAATTGGTGAACTGGCAATCTGTTAATTTCTTAAACATTTGATAATGCCCCTTAAGGAGCATTCTGGTTAATTAACTCCGTAGTCATTCGTCGTCACTAATTAGACAGTGTCATTTCAAAGGGGTTAGGGTCTGGCCACGACAAGTAATGAGGATTTTAACCTCACCAGACATCTGGGGACCACTCCGTATAATATGGGATATTTGGTGCTTTGGAATCCAGTTGCAGCTAGGAAGGTGGACAGTATTGGACAAAAGAATATTAGGCAGGATGTTTATGTGAAATAATTTAAAAAAAAATATTTGTTTGACAAGTTCGTCATTGCTGCTATCGCATTCCCAATTTCTGTGTATTGTTGCAGTGCAGTGATGATAGATCATGTTCAGATGTGTTAAATGGTATGTAAAAATTCAATCAAATCCATTTTTTAACGCTTTAACAGGCTACAAACAGAAAGTGATCTGTTGTTCCTTGTTGGTAACACTTTTTTTGATAGTCCACAGCAATGTCCTGTGTTCACAAAAAGGACGGTCAGTACAAGGATTTTCAGAGACCAAAAATAATCTCAAAAAGATCCTTTGAAACGACCCTTTTTGGAGCCCTGTAATCCTTCCTTCCTCTTCTTAAAGGGGTGTCTTATAGGCCACATCAATATAGACTTGCAGAGTCCTCGTGAATATGCCTACATATCAGGAGTAATGAAATAAACCACCCCTCTTTACTTTTGCTCTCAGGAGTCAATCCCAAATTGATGAATAAGGATCTTCCCATATTGTAACGGCAGTGTGAAGGGGATGGATGTGTGCTCATACGGTCTGAATTGATTCAGTTCATTGCATGAATGTAGCTTTGCATATGTTTTTACGTGTATTCAGAATTGAGAAAGAAGAATTATGGATGCTTGGATGGATTTCTGATTTTATGCTGAGCAACAATGTCTCAAAGGGTGTTTTTATCAGAGCAAAGTTCTTGTGGTTGTGTCTTCACATAATATTGTTATATTATCTTGCTGATGTCGATGTGTGTGATTCCATCCACTGTTTTAAGACAAAATATCCAGGTTTTGGTTGTTAGACACTGACTCAGTAATGAAGCCCTTTTACAAACTGACTCTATTCGGTGATGATGTCTCCTCAACCAGCTACCAGACACAACCCTAACTCAGTCACTTTTTGCCGGACTCTTGTCTGGCTTCACTTCCACTCAAGAAATAAATGTGTTTTTTGACCTGCAACATCAACCCTTTGAATTCCTGAGTGACAGATTGACGAGCAGTGCCGCATTGACTGGCTGCTGTTTATGGGCCTGATCAAAGGTGATTGCCTGCTTTGTAACCTTCCCCTGTAAATTAAGGCTTATAGCTCTAATAAATTTCCAAGGGAGCCAGAACTGTGCTGTCACATGGTGACTTTCTGACATTGTACCACTCTCTTATAGTGATAAAGACAACTGCTTTAAATTAGCCCGAGGATATTGACTCCTTAAGTTTAACAGAAGGGCAAACGACAAAGTAGTGGCATGTCTTCAAATGACTTTGCAAAGTGCCAAGATCAGACATTCCCTCACGGTGGTGACACTTCTCACAACAAGTGTGGTTTGACATTGTGTATCCTGCTCCCACCCAAACATGAGGCTGCACATTTCTCTGCCTCTTAGAAGTCCTGATGTTGCATGATTCGGTTCAGAATACCATATGGACCATGGCAAAGAAGTCTGTTGGGAGTTGTGTTGCCTTTACAAAAATGATCTCCAATGGGTCACCACAGATGTGACAAGGACTTGGCGGTCTGATGCAGCTGCTGCCGTCCTTTTCTCCTCTGTGTTTCTTTGTGTGAGGACAGTCACTCTTTTGACGAGAGAGGTCATATGGTGACACGATGTCAGCACAAATAGTTTTTTAGTTTTGTAATACTCAGGATTGGTTTGCTATCATTTTCTACCTTTGGTCAAGCGGTTGCCCTTATTTCCCTGAAAATAATATGCTTGTTTTAGTTGTTTGAGCTCTGTAGAATTCAGAATTGCGCTCATTCAATTTTGATGAAATTTGTAAAAACACGCACAGATTGTCAGGTATTTTGTCAGGTATTTTAAAACGCATTTTCTTAAGTATAGCTTTATTACTTTGGTCCAATTTTTGCACACATTCTGAATGACGAATGAGAACTCAGTCATTAAGTTTTAATGATAACTACTCTCTAATTATCTCTACCAATGTGATCTTGTTATATGATTGGCTGACTCTCCTTTTTTATATTTGGAAGAATGAATCATGTCGAATGAATCATGTGGTGTTTTTCTTTTTTTTTATATTTACATGAACTTTGAAGGCTTACAATCTCAGGCAAATGCATTTTAAATTCTGTTTTATCATGGAGTGTCTCCACACCTGTTTGTTGTGAATAATTGTTTCGGCATTGAGCGTTTCCCACAAAAGATCAGTTTCCTCATGTGAATATGCATAATGTATGCACAGTGATCACAGTGGGACAAGAGAAATAAACAATTGGACCACATCACCGAGAAAGGATGGTCTGGGCTTGCTTCCACTGAAACCCTGGGGTGGGCTGTTTGTACCGAGAACACATCAACCCAACCAACTGAATCATGCCAAGCTTTCAATTATATAATTTCCCCACCTGATTCAGAACAAGGCAAAGGGACTACCTGGATCCGCAATGTCTTTAATTTTGTATTTGGCTCATTTTCTTACTTGAGAATGACATTTTCTTTTTTAGTCATTAACCCAAAGCGCTTAAATGTGACTAAAATGCAGGGTTTGTTTTTCACTTTTATCAAAACTCGTATCACACAAGAGAAGAAAAAAGACGTATCCATTTCTTCGGCAGTGCAGCCATGACTTTTTGTGATCACTCACTGAATGTCAAGACTCTTGCTGCAAGCCCGCTGAAAGCAAAAAATTCTTTCATAGAATAAGAGCTTTCCATGAAATGACTGTAGCCTCTTTCTCCTCTGCCTAATTTGAATTTTTGTAGGAAAGGGTTTTTTTGTTGCCGAGCTTTTGCATCAAAAGCATTTGCAAGGGTGTAAAATATAATGGAGACAATGACGGGATATTATAGCAGCCGTGTCACATTAAAGCTGGATGTCTCCGTGTGCTTAGACATGGTTTTATGTTGAGTCCCTGACCTAAAGGTAGAGACGGTAACATATTTTACAGGCCTTTTTGGAACTTGCCTCCGGTATTAAGAGGAAGCCAAGTCCTATTTCAGCCTGGATGAATAGAGCAAAAACCTGGAAAGAGAAAGCATACTTGTTGCTTGTTGATTCATAAAGCTGCCTACTGGTGTGAATGCTTGCATCTGCGATTTCCACCCCACACTTATTAGCTCTATGATATAGCAATTATGATTCTCTTCTGTTGCCAAGAACGACAAATCATCTTTCTTGATCAACAAAATGATTTCCACGTTTTATTTTGTTTTTCGTCATCTCCAATTGATGAGGGATATTGTCGCTGTTTCCGCACTGTGATGACACACTGCCCCACTTCTCATCTCAGGAAAGAATCCATGAAAAGGACCCTGAGTGCTTTTTTGTGTACAATCTTCGGCAGTGATGACTTAATCCCTTTTTGGGCCGACGTCAAAGCCTACGACTTAGTTTATGCCATTATGTCTCGTCACCACTAAGCACAGCATATCCCGTCTGTACCTATTTCTGTATTCAGTGTGTGTGTACGTGTGTGTAGAATAAGTGGAGCAGTAGTTAGGTAGAAGGACTGGGTTCTATCGTCTCTGGAGTGCCGCTGATGATAATTACTGTAGAGAGAGTGTCTCTGGGGACAGCAAGCCAGCTGCTTGCCTGCCTTGCTTCCATACTGCCATCCGCCACTTACTACTCTCTTCCAGGACAGACATGTAGCACTTGGACTATTCCTCTCCTGTCAAGATCTCATCAGCATCATGGCCTTGCAATCAGATCGCAATAAGTATGATGAGAAGTGACTGAAACAATAACTGTGGTCGTGATGAATCTCAGGGGAACTGTTTACTGTATGCTATAAAAAGGTTTTCTTTACAAGGTCTATTCTCAATTGACTGTAAGCGTTGCATAAATGGTAATAATGCAGAGTGCATAGGTGCATTGTTATGCTAGTTCCTGGCAGCCGCCTTTCAGAGTTGTTCACTCTTCATCATATGAAAAATGGTCACGCAAGTTTGTGTTTTGGCAGGTCAACCTGCAAATTCTGTCATGACTTTTCCTCTTATATTTGACTGAGAACATTGTGCCATCTTGGACTGGATCATTGACCCTAGAACGACAAGTGAACAAAGGACAATCTGATTTTAGGATATGATATCTCAACCACAAGGCCACCGCAGTGCTCGCCTCATCACACTTGATCATGACATAAGTTACGACGAATATTAGCATGTTCTACAGGGTGTCCTAGCCAGTAAAACCTTATGTTTGCTTGACATGAGAGTTTTCCCAAACAGTTGCGCTCATATCAAGCCTCACTCTGTCCTTTTGATAATTTCAGTCAACAATACTTGCGCATGTCAGAAAGTCTTTACTCTAGAAGAGCAATAAACACTAGATAAAGTGACCTGCTCTTGCAGTACATTACAAATTGATAACTGCGCTCTTGGCTTCCGCCACCCTCTTAATAGAATGTGGTGGTATAAACTGTTCTTTGAGACGGCTATCTCACCTCAGTTTCAGTGTTTAACAAAAAATTACACCTTTAAAGCATGCTGTTACCATTCAAATCCATAATCGGTAATTATTCTTTCAAAACTCTGTCATTTCGGGTTGCACCAAGCAGCCAGTCACTCTCCCCCACATGCTCAGTGTGAAAGTGGCAAACAAACAGAGGGAGGACTGGTGAAGCATTTAGCAGCTGAAGTCAGGCATCAATGATGAGTTGGTAATCAAAACAGGAGAGGAAAATGAGTGTTTGTCTTGAAGCAACTACGCGGGCAGTCTCAGTGATTGGTAATAGATGTATGAATACATATGGGTTCATCAAATCTAATTAATACATATGATGATATGATATTTGTTGTCAGCAGTCTATTTCCCTTTCTAATGGCCAGATAGACTTGATCAGGTGTTTTTTTTTTTTTTGCCAGCGTTCCTCGTCCTCCATGTTCAGTTATTGTGATTTTTGCTTTTCCATGGTAATATTACTGCTTTCAAACAAAGGAAATTAATGTGTTGTTACAGCCAAATGCCATTTCATGCGCTTTGAACATAGTAAAAAATAACAATTACATGCTTCAAATACACTGGCTAAAATATTGATTCTGGAGTTATTATTGCATGATAAAAGTCATCAAGTTAAAATTTGCAATTTCATACTGATTAAATTTTTCTGGTGTGTCCCCAGTGAATTTACATTGCAGTCAACTGTATACTTTCTATCCGCTGATGGCGGCACTGCCCACTTTAGTCAGTCAGTGGGAAATTGCAGGTGTCAACAATGTGGCAAATTGTCTTCAGCTTCAATGCTCATATAATAATTCTAAATCAAGACCAGAAATATTGTGGATTCAACAGTGTTTTCAAAATAACAATATTTTTAAAATTAATAATTAACCTGTGAATAATAACCTGCATGAAGAAAGGAAAGCTACACAGGCAACAGTTTTCATAAACCGTGCAAGCATCATAAAAGTAAAACCGATAAAACCAATTCTGTGATGATCACACAGAATTTTTTCTGTCGTTTATGTTATGATGTACACCCACGGATAACATCACTGACCTTGGCATCCGTAATAAAGCCCTGAACGCTTTGTTGAATACGCACTTGAAAATGTCTTTGCTTATCATAGAAAATAATTATTCCAATAAAGCTGGTAAAAGCTCCTCCCCAAAAGCACTTGGGAGCTATTGATCTTTGAGAGGAGCTGCTGTTGTTGACGTTGATGTTAGTTCATTTAATAACTATAGCTTCTGACTGCTATGGCTAACTTATGAAAGATGAATAATATCTTTTGTAAATATAATATGAATGGCTTTTCGGACAGTTAGGTTTATTACGGTATTATTACCGTAATACGGTATTATTACGGTATTATGTACACTGCATATTACTGCTTATGTATGTATTCAGACTTGTAATTCAGTTACAGTAGTTTACCACTAGTTGTTGCTGTGAGCACCAGCATTTCAGACCAAAAAATAGGGCAGACCTCTCCACTCGCTTTAAGGTCACTTTAGCATTAGAAGCTGGTGGGGCTCTTCATGCCAAACCAATGTTGACTCTCAGCTTCTGTCTCTCTTGATTAGAACTTTGTTTGATGATGGAACATGTTTTCTTGGTTGGAACTGACTTCGAAGAGTTTCTTTCCACTGAATGCCGAGCTCCAGACCGCTAGCAATAGCTGTGCCTCCGCTCTGCCTCCGCTCACTTGCGTCTATAAGAATACGGGCTCTCCGCAGTTTGATAGCAGTCGGTGCTCAGAGCGCCACACTCCGCCGCACCTTTATAATAGCTGTGTGATGCCAATAAGGTCGAAAATATCATATGGTGCGCCTTTAAAGTTATTTCATTTCTACTGCAATTATTGCTGCTGTTGCATGTAGTTGCAAGAGCTGGGCAAGTGTGAGTTAATCTTCGTCTACATGTGTGTGTCTTGCACATACCAAGTACTCCAGGTTCCTTTCTGTTCTCCCGCGCTTTGCTCGAGGTAACTGTCAGCGCCTGGAGGGACACCTTCAGCTGCACCCGATTTCTCCAGTTGGAAGCCGCTGTTATTTTGGGAAGTCTGTTTCCCTGCCTTTTGTCTCCCACGTCACTCCTCTCACTCTCTTAGGTGACTGTGAAGATCCATGCGAGTTGAGGTTTTATTTGAGGGAGATTCCTATTTGACTGATGCAGGAATGTTAACTTCAGGTTGACATGATAGCTCCGTCTTTTGCGACGTTTTTGCACTGCCGTGATTTATTTTGTACGGAATTTTGGTATATTATAGTCTTTCTCTTTATTTTGTTTTTTTGCCTTCATTTTTTAAATATGATTTGCAGACCTGTATCAGTTCTATCAAAAATCTGGGTTTGCCGAGACGATACGAAACAGAGGCTGTGTATTCTGTTGAACATGACAAATAATAAAGTAGTGAGTTAAAGAATGGGATGCAGCAATAAGTGCAAGTCTGTGTTTTTGTCCTGTGGAGCGGCTGCAGACGATGCAGGTTTGTTGTAAAAAAGCAACAACTGAGGGCACAGGGCAGTTTTAATAGGCTGAAAGTATTTAATCATCCGACAGTCCGGCACTGCTGCCAAGTGTGTGATGAAGTTGGCAAGGCTGCATGCAAAGTTTGGACCTTTAATAGACAGCCGGAGTGACATCGCGGGGGTAACCACCAGAATGACCCCGCTAACCTTTTGAGTTCCCTCCACAGTCCACAGTATCTTGTTGTTCTGCAAGCTTGCAATGTCTGTTTGTTTTTTTAAGTCGGGGGGATTTCAAATTGAATCTTTGACCCCTAAGTTAATATGTTACTCAGGATGATCTGATGATGGATCCTGTTCTGTGGACTTGTAACCAGGATCTGTGACTGGTTTTTATCTGACATTTTCTTTAGCCCTGGAGATAAACTGATAGACAGAGACCACCAAAGAAGCAACGCAGCAGAGCCAATCCTCCTAAGGCAAACATTTTGAGTGGCGAGGGAGGAAAATTTGAAGAGTTATGCCTTACAGGGGAACAGATAGCGAAACGCGTCCAC
The DNA here is from genome assembly GCA_903171835.1 of Mullus surmuletus. Taxonomy (NCBI): domain Eukaryota; kingdom Metazoa; phylum Chordata; class Actinopteri; order Syngnathiformes; family Mullidae; genus Mullus; species Mullus surmuletus. The sequence continues at coordinate 608,901 of CAESWR010000240.1, read as the reverse complement.
AAAGAGAGAACACTTGTTCTGCCGCTTTGTTTTGTTAAGGCTGCGGGTTATGTTCCACTAAAGTGGACATAAAGGAAGCAGTGGGAATGAGCAATGGGGAGAAGAAAAGATTGAATTGAATGCTTTAAAAAGATTGAATTGAATGCTTTAAAAAGATTGAATTGAATGCTTTAAAAAGGTAGAATGCTTGAAGTCATGCACTCAAATGATTGAATATGTTCTTTGACGGAGAACCACAATTGTTCGTCATGGTGTCTCCATCAACAAGAAGTCAATCAGAAATTATTGTTGAAAAATGTGTAGGTCAACACAGTAATGATTTCCTTCCTTTAACTAGCCCTTATTGTAAGCTGAGGCGGTGTTGGTAGATAAATCTTAAGAGACCATGATGGTGTTTCTCACAATAAACATTAGGTCTATTCACAGCAATTTGAAATTAAAAGCGTATCTTGAAAATGTGTTTTTTTTTTTTTATTA
>CAESWR010000240.1:559469-577923 GCA_903171835.1 Mullus surmuletus | reverse complement strand
GATGTGTATTGGGAGCACTGGAGGATATTCTACTGTATGTCCATTCTTCAGTCCCGGTAGTTTTCATAACCTGCGTGTCAGTACATAGATGCTCTGTTTACATTTCTGGGTAGAGTATAACCACATCATTACAACATTATGACAGGCATAGTTACTTGTTCCTCTAATGTAAGATATCTAAATCCAGCACAATAAGCGCGACACATTAAATTACATGGGGTGACTCCATAGAGAACTTACAAGGTGTAAATATACTAATTGTCTTTAGCTGAAAACATAATGGCCATACACTCAGAGGCTGTTTTATGAACCTCAACTGAGTATGAATGTCATAATATCAAACTCAACCTCTTCCTTTCCCTGTTTTTATTTTTCTGTTGTAACGTTTTTCCACGCTACCCTGTGGCCCAAATTTGGTGTAACATTTTAATTATTTTTTATTCTGTTTAGACTGGTGCTTTTAATAGTAATGAATGCCCTCATTACCCAAATTATTAAATCAGGCAAATGACTGATATTCTGGGAAACACACTTTAAAAAGAAATAGAGAGACCTAGGCTAGTTAATGCTTCACTGCAATCCAATTTATCTTAGTCCTTTGCTGTTTGTATTGATTGTGGTGGAGATCCCCTTGCCGAATTTGTTTTTTCCGCCGCATTATACAGGTTGCTCCATTAGTGAGGACTCTTCTTAATGCACTTTGAAGTGTAAAGGAAATGTCCGTTTACTATAATGGTCTAACCCCCAGAGGCATCAAGGAGTCGCTAAGGCAACACATCTATTAGTGAACCAACCTCTGAAATAATTTAGACCAGCATGCCAAGGGGACACCCTTCAGTGCTTTAATTTCAGGTTTTAGAATTGATAATTAGATGGCTTTTTATGTTTGATGTCTCCTTCTCTTCTCTTTGCCCTTGCATGCTGACATCCTCTTTCTCGCTCCCTCTTTCTTTTTTATTGCGCTGCTTCTGTTTGCCGCCTCTATTTGTAACTATGTCTTTTTCATCTCCCTGATTCCTTCGTGACTTCGCCCCAGTGGTCTGCTTTGATGCAAAGATCAACTTCGACGACAACGCCGAGTTCCGTCAGAAGGCCGTGTTCGCCATGGACGACATGACCGAGAGTGACCCCACGGAGATGGAGGCGGCCAAGTGGGACCTTAAATACATCGGACTGGATGGAAACATCGCCTGCTTCGGTATGGAGGCAAACTCCCCTGCAACACTTGCACACCATTGTGAGCCCCCCCCCCTGTTGGCGTACCACTTTAATGTGTCTCTTAAGTCACACAAGAGAAAAAAGGCTCGGACACAGTTAAAACTTTGTCGAAGTAAAAGCAGCCTGGGCTCTCCTCCAGTCCACATTACAAGCAGCTTCCTGAGGACTCCACAAGGAATGCTGCCGTAACCAATGCGTTCTAATTAGCTATAATCCTCCCAGAAAGTCTCCAGTGAGCCAGATTGTTAGCATTCTCATTAAAGTCCCCCTCTCTTGTCATAAATCAAAGCATTTACAGTGTACAGCAGCACTAACAGGTGCTCTTGCTTCTTACCCCATAGCCTCATAAACACATTAGATGTCTGTTAGCATTACTGCCCTCACGCGCGCACGCAAACACACGTTTCCCTCCCGCATCCCCGGCTCCCGGCTTCACTTAAAGTAACAACGGCTTTTAAAGCGCTGCAGCTTCCACGAGAGCTCCGTAAGCCACCAAAGTGACAGCTGTTAAAGCAAATTTCCCTTTTATTGAGACCTCAGCCGGGGAGCTTGCCAGGACATGAGTTCAGTTTGGCTGAACCAAACAAGAGAGGACACATTTTGTGCACTTGGTTCCAGCACAGCTCAGTAGGGTAGCAGCGCTGGTAGTTGGATAAATGATAAGTAGCTAAGCTTCTTTCAATCAATGTTCTCAGGTGGGAAGTTGACTCAAATCACACTGAAGCAACATTTGTTGAAAAAACTATTAGTTGTGCTGCTACTTCTAGGTTTCTTTGGATTTGAGAATAGTGTTGTATACCTGTAAAGGTTCATTACCTCAATTTTAAGGTCATGGTTTGGCTGCGTTTTATAGATAGTCAAGGTAATATGAATGTCGAAAGCACTCAACAGCAACTGTCTATAGAGTAGACTAACGTCTCTTTTGCCAGTGATGCAACAACTACTAAAGCAAAGGTGAAATGTAAAATAATAAATAAATGCCTATATTCCATCATGTAACAATCATGGAAAAGGTCATTGAAATATTACTTTTAGAACATAAGGTTTTCTTGAATAAGTGCACTGGAAAAGTCGTGTTCAATTCTAACTTAATGTCTGTTTTCATTCCACGTGTTAAAAAACAGCATTCCCAACAAAAAAGGATGGCTGTGCATTCGCTGCTACAAAAACACAAATGGCATTAGTTATTAGTTTGATCTGAATTCTTATTAAGTGCTTAAATGCCACAGAGGTTTACACTTTGTGAGTGAGCAAGTTTGTTTTTCTGCATAAACATTTGTCCAAAGCCGATATGTCGCTTTTGTCAAACCCGCCTTTCTCTGTTCTTTGCCACTGCAGCGTACCCAACACTAAGTAATTGTGTGCCGTCTTCAGGCTGTCGTTTCCTTTTGCCATGACAACAGGGCTGCATATGGACTCGGTTAACAATGCGTAGCCCCCTGCTAAGGTTGCTCCGACGAAAATGCAGTACTTCCAATTGACCTCCAACCATTCGAAAATGGTCACAACATGCTACCAAACCGAACATTTTTGTAGAAATAAAAGAGACATCAATACATTCCTTTTCGAGCATGTCAGATATTTATTTTATTCATTTTTTGCCTGCAGTGAATGGAGCTGGCCTCGCCATGGCAACATGTGACATCATTGACCTCCATGGAGGAAAACCAGCTAATTTCCTCGATCTTGGGGGAGGAGTCAAAGAGAGGCAGGTGTATGAAGCCTTCAAGCTGCTCACGGCTGACCCCAAGGTAGGAAAAAAAAGAGAGAACATGTTTTTTCACTTACCCATATTCTTTGGAAGAACTAAGCATCTAGTTTAATGAATATTGCCTTTTTGGGTTAGATTTTTACCACATGTTGAATTATGCTTGCAAATGCATTTGTTTTTTGTTTTTTTAAACACTCGGGACACTGTGTGCTTACATGCAGTCTATTCTCAGTTGCAGTGGCATGTGCAGCACCTTTTTAAACACAACCACAGAAGTACATGTAATGCACACATTGAAATTTCTACCAAAATGTGCCTTTGAAAGTTGTGCAGCCAGGGTTGATTGGCAGCTTGGCGTACATTACAAGTCGTTCAGCTCTGTGTTCTGAAAGCTAATAACGCCAAACTAAACAACGTGAGGCTTGTAAGGATATTAGATTGCTGATTGCGTGTTGACAGTCATTACACTGGTAATTCCCCCACATATCTCTTGACTCATCTCTAGTTGTTTCTCTGTTTGCGTCTGCTGAATGACGAAAAGCATCTCATACCAGTCTTTTTTGCTATCATTTTTTTTTCTTTTTTGCTATCTTTTTCAAAATAAGTCCTTTCACACTTGCCAATTTCCATCCCAGCTTCCCAGTAGTGGATGTTAGGGATTAATTGCCACTTGACTACAGCAAACATACCTTGGCGTTAGTTATCGATGGATGCATCTCGATGCAATCTCACAGATTTTTGTACAAACAAACAACCTTATTTTATGCTTCTCAGTTTTTGGCCTTGCTGGAATTAGACTGCCTGGCTTAGTTGAAACATTTAATCTCTCAGAAACAATTGAGATGCTGTGAATACAGATGCGTGAATTGTGATGCAGAGTCTGCTCTTAATATATATTCTGTCAATATTTTACAAAATTCAATCTTATCTAGACCGTATACCAAGGTAACATTCATAAGATTTAGTGTTAGTCATGAGGGTGTGGAAATTGTAGCACTCCCGCCTGATATTTATCATATACAGCAGCGAACAGAACAGTGTTGCACACTTTTATAGATGAATGTTAAAAACCTACCGACCTTAACGCCCCAGCAGGTGATATATAGCCTCCGACAAATTTCTACTGTGTGTAGATTCTGTTTGGTCTCACGTGAATTCAACCCAATGGTCTGTTGGGGGGGGAAATAAAAATGAATATGGAAGATAAAACAGAAATGCGATCAATTGGGGAGAGAGAAAACTACAAAGACTTGTCACTTTCTTCTGCCATCATCTATTATTACTGAACCCTTTTAAAACGAGACGGGTTGCCACGGACGAAAAAAAGAAAGAAAGAAAGAAAATCAGGTCTGCAGTCATTGCAGTCTCCTGCCAAAATACCCCCACATTTACAAGAGGATACTCCTCAACCCTCCTCCCTTTCCTCCTCTTTGGGTTGATTCCCCGTATCCAGATGGGGGAGTAAGCCTGCCGCCGCTCCCTCCTGCTGCTGTGTATGGAAATGGAGACAGGAAGCTCCTCCCAATTGAGGAAAACGCAGAATACGATTGACAGTAAAAACTGAGTCGGTAGCGGCATTAGCATTTCAACCAGGGGGAGCAGAGAAACCTGCTCTGGTTTGTGGAGAGAATGTAAATCAATTCACAATAAGAGGGAGTGAGAGAGCCTCGTATTTGCATTTATTTTCTTGACAAATTACGACGCCTTAACTACGAAATGTGGGCAGAAATTGAAATTACAGAGCAAAGTATGTGTGTCAATGCTGTGTCGATAAGTTGGTAGTGTGAGTGCTCTCTGCCTCTATAAACCATCAATTGTTCCAACAGAGGGTCTCAGATGTGCTGATTAGCATTGGTGCTATAGTTCATCGCTCTTGTGTGTTTTAAGTAGTGAGATAGGTCTTGGTCTTGTCTCAGACTCAAAAGCATTTTCTCTCAGTCTTGTCAACACAGTCTCACTCCGTCGCAGTCCCTGACTGGGTGGACTTCGGGTTCTTTTATCCACAGTGGTCAAGACCACCACTGATTAGATTGATTGTTTGCCCCAAGTTGCAGCCTCTGTCTTCTTATTAAAAGTTTCCATCTGATTTCAGGTAATTTGAGGTCACATTCACCTGACGATGCTATTTTTGTTGCAGTTGAATCTATTCAAATGGTCTGCTCTGTGATGATCTTTATTTATTATCTTGGTGTCATCTTATCCTCAAAGCCCAAATGTCTCGATCTTGTCTCACTCTTGCTGCCATGTGGTCTTGGTCAAGTCTCTGTCTTGTTTTGTGCGGTCTTGACTGCAACAGGATTTTGTTTTTATTTTTATGAACATTTAACTCCTACAAAAAGATCAAGTATTCCATCCATACTGCATGAAATATACAACGTAATAGATAAATGAATGGCAACCCATACAGAATTTATGAATAGATGATATTTGTGTTGGCATCGCTGAGTTTTGATTGGTTTTATATGCCTCGGAAAGCCATGGATGCCTTTCCCGAGGCCCGGCAGGCATTACAGCGGCAAATCTTGCAGTAATGACGCCACACAAATAACAGGTATTTCGGTGTCTCTCGCATTTATGCTTTTGTCTCCCTCCTTTTTGAGTCTGCCTCTCTCTCTCTCTCCCTGTGCTTTGATGTCTCAAGCTCATTGTGCTGAGAAGAGTGGAAGTGATGCGATTGTACTGCTAGCATTGAAAAGGGAGAGACAAGGCCCCACAATGACAAAGCTTCCTTTTTTTCTTGTTTGCTCACTTCTCCGGTATCTACCCTTACACCATTCATTATATCTTAAACATGATTATTCTGTGACAGAGAAAGGAAGCTGGGAAAAAAAAAAAGATGAGATCGGAGCATTCTGTGTGAGGCAGAAGCAGATTAAAGAAAAAAGAGTCAAAATGAAATGTTAGAGAGAGACAGTTAAATTATAAGGCCGCCTGTAGCCACGTGTGTTAACTATGCGAGATGTTATGTAGCTCAGCTGGGCGCGCCGCACCATTTCAGCTTTGTTTGAATTTAGGCCCCCGGCTTTTTAAGCGCAGACGTATTTATTTTTCCCTGGCTAAAATGAATAGCCCCACTTTCTCATATCCACGTATAGAACAGTTTGTTGACAGAATGCCTGAATTTATCGAGGTTTCTCTCACATCACCTGTAGGCACAAAGCAAGAGCAGCAAATACCAACAGCCAAATAATCTAGTTATTGCCTTGTGCCCCTGCCATAAAGAAAGTGGCAGATGGATGTTTTGTCCAACACGACATCCGTTTTGCTCTCAGGGGGCTAAAGGCTGTTCTCTGTAATTTTTATTGGATAGAATAAATAATGACATTTTCTGAAATACGCCCTTACTGTGAATGTAGAAGCAATAATCACTGAGTGTTGATTCCAGTGTGTGAACACAGCCAGTTGCATCTCCGCTCTTTATAATGATGCATAAATGTACATTTTTCAACCCGATAATCCTTAAAACCTGCATAATGCTACACTGCTTTCCACGTGGATACCTAAGTCTTTTTTTTATTCTATGTTAAAGCTTGTTTGCACATCTGTGTATTTGTCTTTCACGGTTGCTACCTGCAGGCATGTTTGCGAGGCTGCTTCAGTTTGTCACGCTGCTTCTGCTGCCGCCGCCACCGCCACTGCTGCAATGTTTGACTCCTCCGCTCCGAGGTGAAAGAGGGACAGATTGGCACATTAGCATTAGTTCAGCTGGGCGACTCACCTCCCCAGCAAATACGGAGGTGTGTTCATGCGCATGTGTTAATTTTGTTGCATAATCATGCTGCTGATCAAGAAACATCTTTCCAGCTCCCACAGGCACACCTGTGTCGGTCTGCCTGTGCGTGTGTGTATCTGTGTTTTATTTTTCTCTCCCTGAGCTCTCCCTACATTTTCACCTCCTCACTGTTTGCGTGGGATTATTGTGTGTTCCCCCCAGTGTTTCAGGCTCAATTGACAAAACCACATAATATTTTCCATCTTTCCAGCTCGATGCCTCTGCTTTAACTCACCTGCGGTCCGCCTTTGACCACTTTTCCTCTTTGTCGCGGTGACACTGCTGAGCCCCGGCTGCCCCCGCATCCCATCTCCTACTCCGCAGGGAACACACCGCTATTACTACCTTTTCCAACATTATTCTCAGCTTTTTTTTATTGCCGTTGTTTAACGCTACTTGCGTGACGATGCATACCTGGGCGTTCACAGTGGCGTCCCGGTGAGATTTCCTGCCAGACAGTTATCACGATCTCTCTTGTGGTTCCCTCTCTTCCCTCCATTTCCTCTTGTTCTTTCCCCTCACTCTTTTTGTATCTTTCTTTTCTTCCCTGTAGCCTTTCATCTTGCTAAATCCTGTTAAAGTCAATGTGAGGAGCTCCCTCCAGTTTCATGCCTGCTAACTAAATCCTGTAGAAGCTCAGCCACTGCCATCCTCATTCTCATATGGAGATGTCTGAGCCCATGCCTAATGTGCCTCAACATGTATGGAGTCACTGAAAGGCAGGTGATCGAGAAAAACTGTGCTGTTTTTGTGAAGGAGGTATCATCCTGTCTTCAGGCTGCAGAGAAAAGCGGCTTTGTGTTTTTACAGGACTGTCCTTAGAGTCTTAAAACACACTGCTGAGATAGAAATCCAACACTGTATGTACTCACGATGTGGTTTAAATACACAAGCTGTATGAGCCCCTCGTGCTTATATCCCTTGTTACAGCTCCCACCCCTCATGCACGCACACTCACAGATGCAGCCCTGAGGGAGACCCCGACAACTTTTAATCACAAGAGTCACCTGTGAAGCAAGAGCCCCAATACTGTGTTATTTTCGAAGGTAAGAAATCCGCCCCTCAAGCTGAAGCCGAGGGCCTGTGGGAGGTGCCGGTCCCCTGTGTTGTATACACAAGCAACACAAAGCCGCAGAGAATGGAGGAGAAAAGGGAAACAATCTGCCACTGTAATGGAGTTTATTCCCTTAGCACAGAATATTACACCACTACTAAATAGGCGGCCAGCCATGTAGGGACTGGTACTTAGTCCAACCAACACTCTGGGACTGCCACATTCAGGCCAGGCTGCTGGAAGAATGTGCATGGCTTATAGCAGGCAGACAGTTTGGGTTTGTGTGCTTTGAAATGAAATGGGCTCTCTGGGTGATCTTTTTTTATTTATTTTTTATGGGTATATGCTGAGTAAGTCATTGTATTGGTTTGCCATTACAAGGGAGAGGTTCCACCTCATATAATGGCTTTCCAGCAGATTTGCTTACTGTGCGTTAAAAATCTACTTTACTGACAGATACAGGGTAGGGTTTTTTGTGTATCATGGGACCCCCTTCAGTTGCAATGCCTTTTGAAATCAGTGCTGCTGTATTGTGGAAAGCATGCATTATAGGCTCAAGCCAGAGTTCGCTGACCCCTTCCTAGTCCTTGAAATGTATTCACCATGGAACGTAATTTGTCAGTGTGTACGCACACATGGACACTCTTGAGCTCAATGTACCCGATTCGCACGTGTGTGTTTTGCAACTTTAAGCATCCAGTACATGTGCGTCAGAGATACAGGGCAAAGGTTCAAAACACAATTGTGCAGCCTTAGTGAAGAACACCTATATATGCAGAGTGGGTGGATTTGCTCGAAACGATGACCCATGTGCTCCGCAAATGTGAAACTTTCTAGTTGAGATGGACATAGTGCATGAGCAAGCTTTGTCCATTTGTGCTTGCTTTGTCAGTTAATGTGCTGCTTATTTTCAAATATAAATCCACTTAACTGAGTGAAAAGCACTATGCCTTCCTTTATTCCTTCATATAATCCATGTAACACAGATATAAAAGGGGGCAGCATCAGCAAGAAACCTAATATATAAACAGATGTGTGTGATTGGTGCCATCTGAAACACTCCACGCCAGGTCTAGTGATCTAGCAAATGATGTATAACATGAGGTGATGGAAATAATGGTATTCATACGTAAAGCATGTAGCACATGTTGCATTCACATTTTTTGGTAGATTTCCCTTTCATCTCAGAAGTTGAATGATTAGCGTGGCACTGCTTCTTATTTCACACATATCAGGTAACTCTGTTGATGTTAATACTGACCCTGCTTGAATGGGGACCCTTACACCAAAGTCAGGGAAAATCAGCCGTGACAGCTTTTTTGAGAATTGATTTGACATGTGCATATTTCTTACATGTACAGCGATGTTGTCACACCCGTCACTGCATTTCAAATCGTATGCATTGTCACCACAGGAGCAGGGGTGATCGAAACCAAAAGAAAGGATAGGAAAGGTGGAAAGGATAGATGTTTAGTTTTGTGTGTCCAGGTGTGGATGTGGGGTGGCTCGTGAGCCGCGGTTGCACCTGCAAGATCAGGTCCAGCCTGGTGTGTAGGCATTGGACGTCAGTGTAGGACGTGTGCATGTCTGTGTAGGACGTGTGCATGTTAGTGTCGGAGGTGTGCAGTGACCGCTGTAATGACCCAACCACTTAGCAGGAGCCCTCTTGCCATCATCCTAATGGTGTTCCCTGATCAGGGGCAATTTGGTGGTTTAGCCTGAGGGCGTGGTTGTCAGTCTGACCTGGTGGAGTTGAAGTTGATCAACTTTGTCCCTTTTGTCAGCGGTTGCTGCTGGAGGGGGACTGGTGTGGTGGACGTCGACGTCATTGATGTGGTTGTGGTTCCCTCAGGAACCGTGATGGGACGGTTTGGTTAGGTAGGGTCAGCTTTGTGGCTGTGTCACGTCAGTCATGCGAAGTAAGTGTGTCAGTTTATATGGTTGCATTCTCTTCCTGTTGGGGTGGAGGGTGCTCCCCCCTTTAGGAGTGAGAATGACTTACAAGGCTTTAATTGCTGATTGGCCGCGGGGAGGGTGTCTCTTTGCGACCCCATGAGCGAGGCTGTGGCCTTCTCTGGGGTGAGGTTTCACCCGGTAATGCATCCAGGGGATCACGGTCGGGGTCATGTATTTGGTTGGACCTAAACCGTGTCTCACATGCAGGTTATGGAGGGAGAGAGACTTGAAAGTCCGGTCTTCCTCCAACCCTGGCGCATTGCGTGCCTGAAAATAGGTATCCTAAGACGCCGATAGTACTCTCATGGGGACTCGTGCTTCTTTTGCACGATGCTGAAGGCACTGAGTGCAACTGAATCTTCATTCATGAACGGAGAGTACTCTTCTCTCAGGGCGCGGCACAGGGCAGAGTAATTGTGTCTGACCTCTGAGGGGAGCGTTTCCATGAATGCATGGACCTTGCACGTGGTGGTCTTCCATATGAGTTTGAGTTTCTCACGGGAAGACGTGCCGGGCAGGTCCCTGATGATGTGCTCGATTTCCTTGAGGTAATCGTTCACATGGTAATTCTGGATGTACGGATCAAATCGCTCGACATCCTGGGCAAGGGATGGTGAATGGTGTGAAGGTGCGAAGACCATGATGCCTCTCTGACCAGATGTCGTCTGACCCCTTAGATGTCCCACTGTCATAGCGACGACAGCTTCGCTTCCTGTGTGGCGAGGAGGAGCGCTGGTAGGATTTAGGACATGCATGGTATGCGTCGTAGGGGTCTTCATCCCCTGCGTGTCGATGCTCGTATGCACTCCTGGCAGCCCTTTCCATCCCTCTTCCGCGCCTTGGTGGGGAAGCGGGCCTGTCGTAGCACAGAGGGTTGGTCCTACTGTGCGGGGGGTCCCCGTAGGGCATGGCGCTCACCTGTGACTGGACATACTTGAAGAGGGAGGCCTTGTAATTGTCACCAGCCACAAGCTCAGAGGTCGTGGCCTCTTGGGGCGATGGTTCGCTGGTGACGGGGTCGCTGGTAATGGGTTCCTTCTCAACAGCCACACATTCAGAGGTCATCCCCGTAGGAATTGTGTGTTGCATTGAGTTGCCAGGTTGTTGACCATTGTGCAACTTATTGGGTGGAAAAACTCCCGTTAACGCAGAAACCTGAGAATCGAACCACAGCTCACGCTGGTAGCCCATCTGCTTTAACTGGTCGGATTTAGAAAGAGAGTGTGAGAAAGAAAGAGAGAATGAGGGAGGTAGAGAAGAAGAGGACACGAAAGAGTGAGAAAGAGGAGATAGAAAATATGAAGATGAGAGAGTGGAGGCAAGACAGCAGGTGGGAGAACACTACAAATGACAACCAGGATGATGGAAAAGATTAGAAAGACAAGGATTTTGATGATAAGGGATGATGCTTGTAATGCTAATTAGTTATTGATAGTAACGACAAATATTCATGATGATTAAGATGATCGTAAAAATAACACATCAATTCCAATTATTAAGGCATTGCTCCATTAAGGTACGTACATGTTAATGATGACAATGAATTATTTCATATGACTTTTTCTTGTGTTGTTGCTTCGCTCTTGTCTAATAAAAGGTTTTTTTGAGGAGACATTGATTTCCTCAGATCCCCACCCATCTGAATTCCTTTGGGACGGCTGTTTCTGTCTCTGATCATGATTTCAACTCACCCCAACATACATAATTTCTGTATCTGCACTCCTAAAAAACCTGTGTATTTCACTGGAATATCTCAGTATTTTGTAATATCGCATTCAAGTCAAAACTATATTTTCTAGAAAAATAAAAAATGTTTCTGAAAGTTGAATGCAGGAAAACTTTAGGTATGCTTAGATGTGAAAATGTCATCTGGGATTGTCTCCAGCTCTGCTGTGATTCTCGGATGGGTGAGCGGCATAGCTAACAGATGGTTAGATTAATGTATATTTTAGTCATCAGCTTGCCAACTTGCCAATATTTCGAATGTGGTTTTATAGTTGGCATATTTTTTTTATGTCGGGATGTTTCAACACTATTTAACTCTGGTAATAAAATGCTTTAATTTTCGCAGATACCCACATGGCGAGGGCAAGAATGATTCTGCTGAGTTTTTCATCTTGTAAGATAAACTGTTGCAAGGATACAAACGTTACCACTTCCTTTTTTAAGGGACTTTAAACAAGGGTATGCTTGCACAGAGTATATTTGAACAGTTTTTAGGAACGTGTACAGACCTCCATTGGAAAAGGAAGGAACATATTATCATATTTTATATTGTTTCCCCCCTACTCATTGAAAGTTAATTTGAGGAAGAAAAGGAAATGCAGCATGACACTGAAGACTTGTCAGGTTGATTTGCCCTTCAGGGAACTTCTGCCTGTTTTGCTTCCCTCTGCATTTGATCTAGGTCGGGACGGTGCGACACGCGCCTAAAGCGTCATGCCATTTCTCACCGCGCTGTCACTAGACCACAGTATTACTTAACCATCATGTATGCATAAAGACTATGGATTGCTAATGTATTCACCTCATCGCGTCACCTTGTCTTGGCTCCAATAAGTCCCATGTTGATTCTCACACACACTCATGGGCCCCACACGCACACACACACACACAAATGGACAGGTCCCTTGGGCATGTCTGATTGAGCTTTCTCCAGTCTGCCATTCCTCATCTGTGAGAAATCAATAGAGGATCTGGGATTGGAGCTCGGGCTAATTGAGCTCTGCACTCTCTGTTCTCTTATTGCTGCCAGGAGCGTTTTGTCATCGCAGCACCTGGTTCACACTACAGGGCCAGAGGGAGCCAGCCAGCGATCAGATAGGGCCTTTAGATGCCACGGGGAGGGGAGATGCCTGTGATTGAGCGACCTTGTGGAGTTGAGCACTAAGAGAGAAGGGCATTGCAAAGAAGGGCCTTGCAAAGAAGGGCCTCATATTTTTTGCCCACATTGGAAGTGTTTTGTGTTTCTTTTCTCGTCACTGGGTAAAGGAGAAAATAGACGATTCTGAAGACAGTATTTTTGAAGCAGCACATTTAAATCTACTATTTATAGTGTTTTTTTAGGTTTCTGCACTTAGGCAGGTCCTTGCATCTATTTGCATGTATTTTGGATCCCTCTGCTAACCAGGAGACACCAGAGAATAAATCAAAATTTAGTCAAATAATTGTCTCAGGCACATCACTAACCAATGATTGTCTATGGCCATAAATATCACCTGGAGAAATATGATTTCACATTTCACACATGGTTTTAACATGGATCTGTAGCACACAGTAGTGCCCTATTCTATACATGGTGGCCGATGTCATCCTTCTAAATAGCACCTCCCCCATATGAGAAGTGACGAGTCAATCCATCCAAAACCATCTGCTGTCATTGCGCCACCCTTAGCCATCAGTCCAGTTTACCGTCTCTTCGTCCATCCACATTCCAGGACTTGAAGGAGTGTCAAACATCACATGAGACAGCGCTGTCCATGGCTGAAATGCAATGCAGCAGAAGTGTTACTGTTAGACCTCCCTCATTTCACGCTCCCCTGGCGCTTATGTGTGCACAAGTGGGTGGCGGGGGGGGGGATTATGTGAGGCCAGTCAAACACCCGGTTGATGAGATCATTCATGCTCTCTGAGCCATGGATTTACACCACAAACACTGTGCCCTCTTCTATCCTCGAGGGTCATTACTCTAGGTTATGTTTTTGAAGTAATTTATAGAGGTTAAGACAAGGTCACTGGAAGACAGGTTAATTGTAGTGAAAGATGTCGACTGCTCCTTTAAATTAATTATCCATGTAAAAAAGCCCTCAAAGTGGCAACAACAAAAGCCCTAACAATGTACGTTTTCTGTCCCTCTTTGGCTTTTGGTGGTTAAAGTGTACCTGCAACATTCATTGCATTGTGACTCAGAGTTGCTGTTTTTTTACAGAAGACACATGTAGAACATGAGTAATTAACAGTGACCTTCAATTGAAAGCATTTACTAAAACTCTCAAAAAAGTACCCTTTTATGAGTCACAAAAGACTGAATGAGATTACTGGAGCCTTTTATTTCAGAACCACTAACTCCCCCGCCATGTCATATTTCACAATTCACAGTTTTTCTTGACAGGTCTATCTATGAAAAAAGGACTTTTTCCCAACCTCATTAAAACCTAATGACACAAAAAACCCTCTAAATTAATCCACAAACAAACATACTGTGTGGGATTTGCTGGTATTTCCTAACCTGAGAGATTTGTTGTGATAAGATTATGGTTAGATTACTTTTTTTATCCGAACCTGCTAAATGATTGTGTTTGATCTGTTCTGCTTTGTGTGTGCATCCAGTAGCTGTCTTTGGGTCAAATTCTTTTCTACCCAGGCTGTTTAAGCTTGTGTTGTTTCCAACAGCGCCTAAGGCTCCAAACAACACACATTAACCTTCTTATTTTGGTCAGACCCAGCTCTCACATCCAACAGCCCTCCTGTTCTCCCTGTTGTGAAAGCCCCCTAGGTTTGGGCAGGGTCAGGGGTTGTGATACTAGCTCCTCTCCACCAGCTTCTCCGTCTTATCTAACAGTTAAATTTACCCAGGAAAAATATGTTTTTCCTTATGCTTCAAAGAAAACACAGAAGAGAAATCTTGTCTGGCCACGTTACCCCATAAGCCAGCGTTCACAAATAATAGCTCATCATTTTTTTTAAATGTCCCCTCTCCTCAGTTTCCCCTCTCCCCACTGCTTGTGTTTCAGGTATTTGTTGTTTTGTATGGCAAGACATGCCGGCAGCAGTACACCGAGAGATTATTGTCAGTGTAATTGGCTTTTCCAGGCCTGATTTGATACGAGCCTCTTTGTCTGATACACACATTTCTTTATTATGGAGTGTAATGGAGAGATGATGAGGCACACATGAAATGTTCGCCTCATCTTATCTCCAGAGAAATCGTCTCTTTCGTTTCATTTGTATGCCAAGAGGTCAGGATAAGAAAGTATTTGTGAGGAGAAGGAACACTCATGGCGTTGCCCATAACCAGACAAACAAACATTGTGTTTATAGCACAGCCGATACAAGATTTTTTTCTCCTTTTTTGAAATCTTGCTTCGTTTCTCTTTTTAACCATCCAAGAATGTAAACATTATATATAGCAGGATTATCTGAGTACATACCAAAATATCTCTTTGTCCAGAACGCACTGCCTCTGCAAATGTGACAGTCAGCGGGAAGATTTTGGTATCAGATGGTGTGATCCGGCGCTGTCCCTTGTATGCTGTCTGGTCTGACATGACTGTCTGCTACAGCGGCAGCATGCCTTGTTCACCAAAGCAGCACAGGCACTGTAGAACAAGGCTCTCAGCACACTTATCTCAGTCCATATCTGAGGCTGCCAGAGGAGGCTACAGATGGACAAGAGGTTTGTTTGAAGGGGGGTGGGGGGGTGGGGGGGTTAGTGCTGCATAAGAAGAGAGATGATTCATTTGTATCGGATGATGCTTTTAGAATCACTCTGTCATTTACACTGTCAGGACTTCAAAATTGCAGCTTTAAAACAATGTCAAACCAAAAAAAACAAGTTGGGGTAAATGCTCATGTGACGAAAGATTTTGCTTTCTGCACTTTCTTCATAATGATAATGTGGTAATATGGATAATTTTTGGGTCAGTGTTCCAGGATGTTTGGGATACTTTGAGATGCATTACACACATTTTACAAGGGCAAGGTTGAATGTACATCTATCCTCAGATCTTATAAATGTGGAACATGTCAGGTGTAGAGAAAGAGACTGAATATGACAGAAAGAGCCAATAACGATAAATGGCGACGCTGTGACATGGTATTTGCTTAGCTTGCAAAGCAAGTGGAATACTGCCTGCAAACATTGCTTTATTTGACTGTTTTTGCCATCTTTAAATGGTCAATAATGTGAGTTTCCTGTGTTCCCTCACAGAGGGTTGTTTTTAATGGGTTTCCAACAATTTAGGCTGTTTACTTTTTATATTTCTGTGTACAACTGTTTTTAAAATGCATCAGCAATTTTCTCCATTTCCCCTTGTCTCTATCCTTTTTATTCTGCTCTTGACTTTTAATTGTTTTTTAATCTTTTTTCCTTTTTTTTCCTTTTTAACTTTTTTTATTCCTACAGCTTGCTGTGTCATTGCAACAGCACTTTGACAGTCTTTGAGATGATAAGGTGGAGATAATAAGAGCACTGAGTGAATGAGTGAGGGTTGAAAAGAGTGATAAAGAAAGGAAGATGAGGGAGAGAGAGCGCAGAGGGGTCAGTAAAGCAAGAAGGAAGGGGTGTAGGGAGTGGTAAAATGGCTGAACGGGTGGAGGAGCTCTGGGTCTGTGTGTGTGTGATGGGGTGGAGGGGGGTGTTCTAGCAGTGATTACATTGTCCATCAGGCCACAGGACGGCCTGCATCAGCCCACAGGATTGATGTTTGACAGAATAATTAGAAAACTGTCTCAGCCTGTAATCACTGGAGCTCATCTTGCCAGAGAAGACTTCCATTCGCTTTCTGCCACACATGCGCACACACACACACACACACGCACACACAGACACACAGAAGTAGTGTGAGCGGAGTAGTCAGAGCCATCCGTGGCTGACTGGTATATGGGACAGTGGCTTGATAGAGTGGTAAGATGGGAGTGTTCCTGTTTATTCTTAAGGAACTGAAAGAGTTTATCGCCAGGGGTGGGGATGGGAGGTGGGTGTAAGGCACTCCACTCACTGGTTCACTGAAGGCAGGAATGGAGAACATGCAGGTGATTTTGAAAGTGCGAAAGGTATAGAGGTAGAGTTTATGGACTGGAAAAAAATGAATTAAGTGGAGTTTTACTACACTGGGTGGCAGAATGAATGAGATCTGTGTGCTTGAAGACCCCACTAAACCTATTTTCACTCACTGACTGTGTGTGTATGTCTTGTGTGTGTCACTGATATTAGTTTAGATTTTTCGTTATTGTTTCCCATCAAATAACCAACCTTCATTAATTATTATTCATTATTGTATTGTTCAGAATAGATCAGTGTCCATGACTAATTAGAAATAGTCTAAAACAACATATGTGTTGTTTTCCCAAAAACGGTATACATTGCATATGCTTTTATTTGTTTTATCCTCAGTGGAATTAATTAATAATCAATTAAGTTCTCTGTCCTCAGTTTAGCTGTCATATGGGTGACAACATTCAACTGAAGAGGGACATAATGGATAATGGATTTCAGCTATAATTCGGTGTCACCTGGTTGAGTATCGGAATGCAAAGTTACAGTTACATTCCTCAAGGTCCCAAGTCGTCATTAGGATACTTGTTTCAGGCTTCACCTCTGGTTCAAAGGTCATATGATTTTTCCACCCTCCCCTTACACAGAGCAAACCTCAAGATGAGACCTCCATTGATCAGGTACCTGCACAGCCTCTTCCTTTTCCTCCCGAGGCCATTATTGGTTTCTCTAATCCCTCTAATACCTGAGCAAACCCTTAATGACTAATTGATATGCTGCGGTGAACTTCTAGAGCTCCATCAAATGTCCAAAGGGCGAAATGTCAGCCTTGGAGCCATTGGCACCCCTACTTCACCCACCCACCCCTACAAGACAACTAAAAATCCTGATTTACGTATGAGAGTGAAGGACATGGGAACATTTCTTCTAACTACCCCCAGAAAGCATTTTGTAAGTGTGCTAACATGCTCAATCAGTGTATGTATCCATGTCTGGCTTTTTGAAAATTAAACCCTGATTGTGCCCATCTGTCTTGGCCAGATTTGGGCATCTCTGGCAATTTAGCACCCACTTAGAAAGACCTCGCAAGACCCACATGGGGTGAGTGTGAGGGGAAGGTGAGAGAACTCGAATGGCGAGCGAAATACGTCCATTCTATCAATTTCTAAATTAGCCATTTAGCCGAAGCTGAGTGGTGTTGAAAAGCATTCATTGCCTTTCAATAACTGCTGTGATTTGGGCATTGATGAGGATGAAAAACAAATCAGCCAGCTTGTAGAAAAGGGCTCTGTGTATAGAGGCTGGCACTGAGCAAACGAAGGTCGAGAACGGCAAATGAAGATTCCTTACCATTCATCGGAAGAACGGCACTAAATTGGTTTTTCAAGAAAATTCGATAATTTTTGGTCCTCCATATCTCTGTCTTTCATTACTGTTTCTACATCTACTTCTGGTGTTAATAATGGCACAAATAATCATGTGTTTTTATATTTCTCTACGTACCCATGGCTTTGAGGTACTGTAGGCTTTTCTCACTTTGGTAAATGATTCCGGTTTTCAGCATTTAAATCAAATATCAAATATCAAATCAAGACACATGCAATACATGCAACACACATGTGATAAAAGTCATATTTTCATGGCTATTATTGTCTCACTTCAACTTTTCGAATCATATCTAAAGACTCATCGGTCCAGGTCAGCTCTTCCCACCCCAACTGATCTGTCTTGGCTGCTTTTTTTAGTCTCTTGTTTGCTGTACATTTCTATGACTTACATTGTTTTTAATCTTCGTCATAGTAACAGTGAAATCAAAATCGAGACTTTTTTCCACCTGAAAGCACGGTTTAACCATCCTCTTGTGATTTACTTTTTGACATGTGCTGATACAGTGTCTCATTTTATGGCTGGCTTTCCTCTACTCAAGTGATCAAGTGAAATGCAGACTTGCTTAAAGCAGTAACGGAGTGAACTTCACCAGAGGTTAGTGGATGGCGTGCAAGTGGACATGCAAATGATCGGGAGTTT
>CAESWR010000240.1:535249-549003 GCA_903171835.1 Mullus surmuletus | reverse complement strand
TATTTGAAAAGGTTGTGTGATGTTTTCTCGCCTTTCTTGGGGGTGGGGGGGGTGGGGGGGTTGCACGCTCATGTTTTACTCAAATTGTCCTGTCTGTCAAACCCAGTACACCTATTGTGTCGCTTCAGTCTGTGAAACATCTTGAAGAAGGTACAATATTCAGCTGGAGAAGAAAATCCTTTGCTTCTGCACCGAGCTGTTTAAATTTATCAGGAGTACCACAATTTCCTCTTGTTCCTCTGCAGTGTAAGGCGTCTGTGTTTCTGCCTTTCCCCTTGTTTTTTGCCTTTCGGGTCACATCCCAGCGTGATATGC
Organism: Mullus surmuletus; assembly: GCA_903171835.1. Taxonomy (NCBI): domain Eukaryota; kingdom Metazoa; phylum Chordata; class Actinopteri; order Syngnathiformes; family Mullidae; genus Mullus; species Mullus surmuletus. The sequence goes on along the minus strand of CAESWR010000240.1, from coordinate 548,688 downwards.
TTAATCACTGTGAAACAGTTCTCCATGTTGACCTAACAGCTTGCTCAATTTCTTTGCAAGCCATCTGAATCTTTGTGCCACTGCCTACATCTGTGTTTGTTTTGAAACTCCCTCCCTCCCCCCGCCCTGGTCTCGCATCGTTCACTGTTTGTAAGGAGATGCTCATTTGGATAGTATGTAGCGGACAACGCCATGGCTGTTGCTCTGATAGCAATCCAAGTCCTTGATCTCCCCTCCTTGCAAACATCATTACCACACACTGAAAACATACACATTCACAACAGGCACGCGCACACACACACTCATACACACACACACACACACACACACAAGCTGCTCATCCAAATCAGCGCTAACAGATTAGCAGTGATTATAAACAAACATGGAGGATTAATCCTGTATGCTCTCAGTCTACTTTTCCACTGAGCTAGCCAGGGTAATTATCAAGTGCTAGATTGTCGGTATAATCACACTCATATCCACACAAAGTTGCGCGTTAGCTGGCATGCTTTGCTGCTTAGCAATATCAGTATACACGCTTATTTGGTGAGAAAGTTGGAAAATATCTTAGCCGGCCTGTTTAGCACACAACGAGGGAGGTTGTCTTTCACAAATCAGCGTGCTGCAAAAACTCACAAGTGTCTTCTTGATGGCTGTTGAGGAAAATGGAGACCTTGACATTTTAAAAAGGTTGCAGCTGAATTTGAATTACAAGGTCATTAGCTGGGTGGGAATTGACTTTTTGATCCACTAACGCCGGCAAGGAGTCGACACTCTGCCGTCCTTGCTCAGCAGTCCGATTTATTTCCAGACCCGAGAAATACATTTGAAGATCTAAATGATACACAGAGCAGTGTTTGAGTGCGGCTTCTCGTGTTTCCTCTTCCACCTGCTCCTCGTGTCTTTAAGAATAAATGGATTCTTTCTGCCTCTAGTGTGACAGTACTGTAGAGCCTCGGGGTACGTAGCCTCCGGGCGCATGGTCTAACTTCTTCTTTGACAGTTGGATTTCAATCTCGAATTAACAAGGTTCACACCGATGCAATAAATCAAAGCGCGTTGAATTTTTTCAGACGCACAAAACTGTGACGCCTCTTGTTGCCTCACGTTTTAGGAGTGTACTCTGATTTTATACATAATGCTCTCTCCCCACATCCTTTCTCAGGTGGAGGCCATCCTGGTCAACATCTTTGGTGGGATCGTCAACTGCGCCATCATCGCCAATGGTATCACCAAGGCCTGCCGAGAGCTGGAGCTGAAGGTGCCTCTGGTGGTGAGACTCGAAGGTGAGAGAGCAGACACGCATGTCCCCACAAGTACACGTTAACTGTATTCATCCACCCGACCCCTCATAGCAAGCGGGTCCCGGCAGACCCTCCCACTCTCACATTGTGCTCCGCTCATCGGTCCCATCAGAGTGGTAGACCATTGATTACCGTCTCTCTTGTGTTGCGGGAGTTGACCTTATTGAAGCTTTTATGATTTCATATGATGATTCCTGCCTTTAAGGTACGATATGCAAACCACTTGGCCCCTCCATCAGTTGTCACTCATATTGATGAATTCCCCGCTCTTGGAATCGAGTGGGCTGACGGCCGATCTTGAATGCAAAAAGCTTGTGGATCTTTCATCGGTGTCTCCAAACAGGAATAATTCCTATTGCTCTTTGCGATTATTCCTCTGACCTCCCTTCGCCGTAGCTGCGAGCCCCATAGCCACAAGTCTGATTAATAATGACTAATGTTATAGCGCGGCCACGAATATGCCAGTTTCAGATTTTTGGTATGAAAAATGTGTCGAATGCAAGAGAATAAAATAAGCATCCTCCTCTTGTTTTAAAAACTTTCAAGCCATTATATTCTTTTGCTGCTCCGGTCTCCAGAGCCTATCCATCTTCATTGTGGCCGGGTGTCTCAGTATGAATAGCAGTGCATTTCTCATACGTGTCACATTCTGCCGCACCTGTCATTAGCCCCAGCCAGAGTAACAGTAGAGACAGCACTGATTGGCTCACCTTTCAACCCGCATATGCTAATGAAACCCGCTCGGCATGGATGTGTGTGCGTGTGGGTGTGCGAGTGGGATGGCAGCGGTGACTCCCGGAGGCGCCGTGGCCGGTCAGTGGTTAGCTTAATTGTCAAGATCCTGCTGAGTGGTGTGTCCAGAGCAGGCTGTGCATGTGTGTATGTTTGCCTTCAGCATCTCACACCATACTGTATGTCCTAACGCGCTAATATGGCTTGTAGGTCAGGACACACAAGCCGGACGCGGCGGTACCACAGTGTTTGCACACACGGCAGTTTGGTGCAGGCATCCAAGCTAGTCCGCTATTGGAGTTAGTTCTTCCACCCTACAATGGAGAAAAAAATGCTGTTTAATATTTCTACTTTAAAACACAAACGAGGAAATGTAATTCAGAGCTGCAGGTAATCTGAAAAGTATTTGTGTTCCGATCAAATTTGGAGCTGTAAGAAGAAGAGATGTGTGGCTTAAACCCAAGTTCCATAAATCACTGCCGTTCTCAAATTAACAGGAGTACATTCATGCCAATTAGAACGCTTGGGGGACAAAACGTGCTTTTTTTGCAGATGAAAATGTTTTTTATTTCATTATTTGTATTTATTTAACTGCAGCAAGATTGCTTTTCAGATGAAGACCTCGCATGCACCGCATAGAAAAGTATTTAATAAACCTGAAACATGGATTTGAGGTAAAGCACACAGTTAAGACATGTTGCACTAGAAGTGACTCCACTGGCAATCAAAATAGACCCTTCACTGCTCATTTCTCATTCTTGGCTCTGTGATTCAACCTGACTCATAAGCAGGCTGAGTCCAGAAGGTCACTGCTGGTGGTTGGTCCGACCACGTTTTCCTGGCCCGGGCCTAATCCAAGCTTTAGCTGTGGGTCATTACATCCTAGGCTGCAGTCTTGTGGAGAAGATTGGTTCACAATCAATCAGCTCAGCTTCCTCGGCTGACCGCAGGGCAGTGGGAACGGCCCAGCGCTCTTCAACGGGATCAGAATGGATTAACTGGCACACTTTTAATTGGGAAGGCTCTTTTAAACAGCTGGGGTTGATTGCATTGGTGGAGAGTTGTGTATTCCCATATGTGGCGGATAGGCGGCGTTGGGGGGAGGATGGCATGTGGTTGAGATGCTGATAGAACTGAATTAGTAGATTCAGATGATTTTTGGGGGGCGCTGAATGATACAGCACTCCCTTTTTCTCGAAGCATTGTTTCAACGCTCCGTCCATCAGAGATTCATCTAAATGATTCAGCAGGAAGAAAATACACAACATGTGCACGCACACACACGTGTGAGCCCCAGTGGAAGTACTGCACTGCCCCCTTTGGCCCCAAACAGAAAATTGACACGTTTGCTGTGTGAGGCAGCTGTGTGCCGCTATGGAGAAAATCTTCCTTAAATAGCCCTTGGGGTGCGGCAGGCGAAAAAAAAAAAGGAGAGGAAAAAAAAAGGTGACTGCATTCGCTTAACTCTGTTCCTCGGCCTATTGATTTACCGAACCATTCCACAGCTGTCTGTCAAGCGGAGGAGGCTGCTGCTTTCTCCTTAAAAGGAGATTTGGCCATTTTTCTACCATTTAATTAAAAAAAAAAAGAGGCACAAGGTCCTTTTGTGAGGTTGAGATGGCTCTCTCGGTCTTGACAGTATCATTATAGCTTAAATACAGCCATCTCCTGCAGCCACGCGGTCAGGTATGCACACACACACACACACACACACATTCACACTCACACACACACACAGGAGAGTAAATACACTCATTTGAACCAATGCATTGGCCTCTCTAACACTCTGAATTTCTCCTCTTTCCGTCGAATATTCTTAGCAGGTGCGCACGTGTTTGCCTTAAACAACAGTCCGTGCTACATATGAAACATGACAACTCTGATTATTGACTGGCAGGCACATCAAAGGGGCAGCGAGTCTGCGCTGCTCAGGAGTATCCCGCTTGGCGTCGAGACGAGAAGCATTTGATGTTTGACATGCTGGATGAAGAGGGGAGGGGCAGGGCTCACCTGTTTTTGGCTACGGAGAGAAAACTCCCGACTGTTTGTTCCTGATTATTATAAGGATTAACAATCAAAGTCAGAACAAGTATGACGACACTGGCTGATGAAAGGGAGTCCACGGGTGGAAAACTTACTCAAGGTAACTGGGTTGGCAACTCAGTCGCTGATATTTCTCTGCTACAAGGTGCATTGTAAGCCCTGCAACACTGGTATCTGTTTGTACAATATTCAGATAAATTGTTCATCATTTGTTTCGTCCCGTTAGGCTTTTTTTCTTTGTTAAATTAGCCGACGTCAGCGTCAAAAATAGAATATCGGGAGTGATTGGAAGCGCCGCAGGAGAGTAGCGTGAATGGAGTCTGAGTTAAAACTAGCTCCTATCAGGTTTCGTGTCTGTCAGGGAACTGTATTTTGTACAATTATTTAAAAGGTGTTTGCTCAACCCAAGAAAAGTGATTCTGAGTGACTGCCCATCTGCCGCGCTTCAAAGGCAGCCGCCTAAACATCACCTGACGTAACCCGCATCCACCAGCGGCAGCGCTGCGGATCCCAGTCAGGCGGGTATGATGTAATGTTAGCCGCACAGCTGTCACTTTCATGAGTTTTTAATGTTCTTCCAGCCGAGAAAGTAGCCGTTTAGATTCCTCCTACGCGGTCAGACAAATTTCCTCACCTTTTTCGGTGGGCGGGTGACGTGGTAGGCACATCAGCCTCGCATGTCTGTACAATTCAACAGCACGTGTGCACCGGGGTCCCTGTGAGGGCGAGAATCGGTCATCGTGCTGTAAAAATCTCACACTGCTGCGATTCTAGTCCACAGCGGGGAGAGCACATGACATGTGTAAATGCTCAAATCGGCCGTCATTTACCTCCTTCGGTTTCCGAGGCTGGCGCGAACCGTTTTCACAGCAGACAGTCTGTGTTGTCATAGCAAGAACCATGGGTGTAACTGCAAGACTTCCACTGTTATGACACATTAAAATATCAGTTGTGGTGAGGGTCTGCTGGGGGTTCTGCTGATAGTGATGACGCACTAAGAGACCAGAATACAGCACATTTACATGAATTTTCATTTCTATTTATGAATGCTTGTATATTCATCAAATGTAGACTCTTTGAAATGCATGAAAATAGATTTTCTGAATCTGAGCTGTGCTATACTTTCTCATATAAGAGAGCACATCCCTCCTCACCCAGTAACATACTGGACATTGATTGCCCTTTTTCAGCTACATGCAGCGTCCTCCACTCAAGCTTTACTAATCTCTGCTTGTTAGCACGGAATTAGTCCCAATTTTAAGAGCTGCAGCATCAACAGAACTCCTCCCGCGCAAGTCTTTGGCACCACCCCAAGCCTTATTATCCTGTTGAAATATGGTGGCCTGTAATTGACTCGCACATTAAAGTGACATTTTCACAATAGTCACAAGTAAGCTCGCTAATTAGAGCGGAGATCCAACAGAAATGTGTTGTGAAGTGGCAATATATCACGCAGCAAAATACTTAGCACTGCTCAGGCTCTTGCTTCTGCTCGAGCGGTGTGTTGTAGAAAGCTGGCGCTCTCTGGTCTTCTGAGGCAGATGAGTTGATCCATCCTTCCAGAGAGGATGTTGTAGATTTATGAAATTCTGGTTGTAGTTGTAGTGTGAGAGATATGCCTTGTGTGTGATGGGTTTTTTTTCTGAAATATTGCCTTTATTTTATTTATTATTGATTTATTTTTTATTCATTTACATTTTTATTATTTTGTTCTTTATTTATTTAGAAATTATTATTATTTTATGAATATTAGAATTTGTTTTTGTTTTTGTTAATCTTTTAAAGTCATCTAAAAGTGGTGCAAGAGCACAGTTGCAAGTATGCCAAGCAATACATTTCATCCAAAACAAGTCACCTTTTACTGGAGCTCAATGTGCTCAAAATCGCGTGCATGTGACAATTTATAGATTTTTTGGCTTTGGTCAAGTGGGCCTAAAACCTGACAAAATGTCACTGAAGCTCTTGTGGTACCTTACAGATGTGGGGAAGCTGGCCGGATCCCAAGAATTACAAAAAAGTGTGGCACCTTTAGCCAAAACCCAAGAGTCGCGCATTTTGCTTTGTTTAACATGTTTGATTCATCACGGTTTCAGCACCACCACCTGGCTGCTCATTGTCACATCCTTGGAACCACATCCAACTCAAATTGAACATAAAAAATGTTAATATTTTGTTGCTCATGGTGAAATTGCAATGCTTGGGCATTTTACCAATGCTGTTGCTATGGCGATGCATTAGTAAGCGTGAATAAAAACAGCTTTTGGGAGATCGGAGCTGCTTTTCGCATGAGGAAACTTTGTGTGTTTTCTACTGTGATTTGTATTTAGGGGGTGGCCAGGGGGCTCCTACAGCCCATGTGATGCATGCAAATGGGTGCGATCATCACTTTTTTTTTGAAATGCTGATCATCGAAGCCTTTCATAGTGATTGGTTATTGTTTGTTTGTACCGTACGGAAGATGCAAAGAAAACAACCTCAACCAGGGCTGCTATGTCAGTGATAATGATCTAAGTAGACCCTAAAGCTTTTTCAAAGATCAGGCTGCAACAAAATTTTGAGGTGTGTCGAAATTAAACGGACACCGTAGAGTTTAATTTGTAATGTCCCGTGTGAGTATGCGCTTCCTAAACATGTGTGCACTAGCAGACCACCTTGCATGTCCCCATCCAGGCTGTGAGTAGGTCTCTGGCAGCACCTAGTGGCTGCAGGTGAACACACATTCATATATTAGACTAACACTCCACACACACACATACACACTCACACACACCCACACCCACACACTCACACACACACACCTATGGCGCCGTACCCAGCTGCGCTCTGTCCCTACCTCTGCTGCTGTGAGCTATCAGTGCTCCCTACCGCTCACAGTGGAACTGCAGTCGGCGCTCTCACGCACGCACGCACACACAAGCGCACACACGCACACACACACGCACACATGCAGAAACCCCAGAAAAATGCAGGCAATTCCATTTTCAGCAAGATGTGTGAACACCGCCTCACGTGACGTGGAAAATACAGGTTGCACAGATGCAGCAGGAACTAAACAATGCCACCGTATTTGCGGCTCATGAATATTTATGCGCGGTAAGGGGGAGAGGGGGCAAAAAAAAAGCACCAAAAAAAATGCATGTGTTTTTTACTTATTTCAGCGCTATATACATTTTCCGGCGGTAAATTTGTCTTTTCAGAATATCTCATGCATTATGTTATTTGCTGGGGGGGGGGGAGCACATATGGCCCCCTCTCGCTCTTGCCGTTTCCAGCGCATCATGCGGCAGCAACTTTGTTTTAATCATCGACAGATACGGCAGAGCACGTATGATAATCTGCAGCCGTCCCTCTGTAGTTCACGGGTCAGACTATTGAATGTAAAGCTGCTCACGCAACGGCAGGTTTTTTCGCCCACAGAGGAGGAATATTCGATAGTACTTGTTGAGAGAACGACGGGGGACACCCTATCCTCTGTTTGTGTGCCAGAGCCGGGCCCCTCTTCCTGCTCTTAGTCTAATTAATTACACTGCAGAATTGATTGTTTGCGGAGTGAGCCTGCAGAAAATGTGTTTGCGATGACTTATTATCTGGCCGGACTAAAGAGATGAAATATTAGGCGTTAAGTGGCGCTGGTAATAGAATTCCTCATGAAAGGTCTATTGATCAGGGTGGCCGGGGCCTCCAAAGAAATCACATATCACGCAGTCTTAATTACACACCGGCCGGGAGAGCTAAGGTCAGCCTGGGCGCACACACACACACACACACGCGCCTGCTTATTGGACACCGCGGATGTCAAATAATTCTTGTCACACGTTGTACATAATATCTGGACAACGCGTCTCCGCTTTCTCCCACCGGGCAAAAAATGGAAGCCGAAATATCCCGGATCCGGATGCTGCCACTTTGCTCTTTTGATGTCATTTTTATTAGTGGCCGCGTAGTCGCGACGAGAGGAAGCGAAGCCGTGGTGTGATGTTCGACCAGCTCATATTGCAACATCATATCAACATCATATTTCCCACGTTTTGTTTTGTTTTGGTGGCCTAATTGGAATCATCTTAAAAAAAAAAGAAATGGATAAAAAGCTTAGTCACAGCAAATGACTGGCGGACTTCTTTCCTTCGACGTGGCGTCTCCGCAGCAACGCTTAAAACAGCTGTTTTTTGTTGGGGTTTTTTTTAAGCATCAAGGGCCTTTCTGCTTCATTTAACCTTTAGCTCTCTTTGCCCTTTGCCTCTGCGTCCACCACGCCAGCGCTCTTGGTGTCCCCGCGCCCGCTGCAGCGCCCCCTGCCCCGTGTTGTGACAGGCCTGTCAGGTCGCTGTTGGGCTGCACAGTGCGCCAAGCGCTGGGAGGCAGCCAGTTGAGTGTGTGTGTGTCTGTGTGTGTGTGTGTGTGTGTGTAGAGCCTTGAGGTGGAGCAAAGCGTCTCCGGATATCTCTCTGCCTTTCCCTCTCTCCTTGGTTGCTGCATGGGCGCTAGCGTGTCACCCAGCACCTGCCACCCCCTACCCTGCTGCAGCCTAGGGAACACACACACACACACACACACACACACAAATTGCCCTTTTGCCTCACAAACAAAACCTGCTTTCGGATCAGCAGTTGAATTTTCCACCTTTCACCCAGAACCGGGTCCATCTGTCACCGGCGTGGATTGATTCCTCGTCGTCTTTCACAGATGGTGGATCAGGTGCAGCCCTGTTAAGACCATTTTTGGTTGTTTTTTGGGGGGGGTTTTTTCAATGCTGTTTTTTTTCTCGTTTTCTTTCAGGGACCAACGTCAACGAGGCCAAGAGGATCCTGAGCGAGAGCGGGCTGCCCATCACGGCTGCCGACAACCTGGATGACGCCGCCAGGAAAGCCGTGGCCGCCATCAAGAAGTAGAGAGCTCGGCGTCGTCCACCTCAGCTATTTTCAGCGTGTCCAGTATTCATATCATCCTCACCGTCAGCCTTCTTATTTTTCTCTCCTTCGTGAAGACCTCAAAGAACCTCAGGCCTTTTCTTTTGTTAACACTAAATTACAACATATTTTTTCTGCCAAACATGGATTATTGAGGCAGTTAATGTCTTTTTTAAGAACCATGCGATCCTCCTGTCTGCTGAAGATTAGCTGCTTTTTAACTTCCAAAATCAGAATTTCTCTCTATTAAGTGCACATTAAATGAGATAGAATTACTCTGCAAAATTCAAGCTTTTTTATTTTCACATTATTGAAAGTTTATTGAAGCTCCGGTGACCTGTTGTTGATTAGATGGAGCTCTGACACTCTGTGCATTCCATTTTTCAAAGGCTTTCTCTGTATGGACTGTTATTTAGTATTAATTAACAGAGGCGTTCTTCGTCTCCACTTGGCTCAGAGGCATCAGGTCTTTTAAAAGGCACAGGTTGATTGGCAGACCACCCGCACCTGAGTTCCAGTGCCGTTGTGAGATCGTTTAGTGGTGCCTTGCTGGAAATAAAGGCTGCAGTTAGTGTCATTCTCCCTGCGCACGCCCATCCATCCATCCATCCATTCAAGGCCTTACATTTTTGTAGTAGCCACACGTAAATGAGCTGTGAAATTTTCTCTGACCTCATATCTTATTTGTAAAGTGCTACTTTGATCTACGACATTGGCAGCGCCAACAACGGAGGAGGTTTCGCAAACTGTCCTGCCAACTGTGCGAGTCCCAGCGCTCGCTTCAAGCACTTGTGTTTGAAAAGCAAAATTGAAGGTTTTGTATAATCATCGATGTATAATGACAGGATGTCCTGGAATACAGTGTGTGATAACTGTGTATATAATTTCAGAGATAAAGACAAAAAAAGCACATCACACTATTTCTTTATTTGTTTCCTTATTCAACACATATTGAAGTGCGGAAATTAAAGACTGGTTGAATTACTTTTTTTCCTGGATAGTAAATTTACTGAATAGAAATAACAAATCCGCGGCCGAGGTGACTCACCTCGGAGCCCGTGTACATCGGGCCGCTAATATGCAGTGTCTGCTCCAAGTCATCACTTTTTTTTCTTTTTTTTTTGGGCAAACTACCAAATGATTAAGAATCTCTTTCAGATTTATTTTAGATAAATGGTCTGGATAAAGTGGTATTGACATGGTTTCACAGCTATGAGTGTTAAAAGAAGGGGGAGCTTTCATTCAGTCGCAGTGGTGTGACCCGCCGCCGCCGATGACACCACAAAGAGCATCTGAACGTTAATACGCAGCCGTTGGCAGATAAGCAACATCTCGTCTTCTTTGCCGAGAGACGGAGGCATAAAAGGCCACTCTTTATCGAGATGATTACACACACACACAGACGCACAACTTCAAAACCTGTTTTGGATGAAAGACTGCTGATTTAGTTCTGTGTCAAGAATGAGTCGATGTGCAAAGAAATCAGTGTTTCAGATATTTTTTCGAATGCTTTGGTGTCTCGAAGAGAGCGAAAAAACAAACCTATTAACTTTCAATTTTTAATAAGGTTTTTTTTTTATGCATTTGTGACAACCCATTGATAGCCTTTGCGGGTTTATTTTTTTTAATCAAAGGGTTTTGTTTTTACAAAGACTTAAATCATTCTGTTTATGGAATGAATAATTTGATGTGTTCATTTGAAGAAATCTGCACTATGATCGAGCTCCCGTTACTCCGAAAACGTTGCTGTGCCTATATTTATTTGGAAGATAAAACTTTTTCCAGCTTCTATTTTACTGTTGCTCCTCAGACTGACACACACACACAAACACACACACACTGAGAGTCAAACTCTTCGAATCACCCAACTTCACTCCTGTGATGAAACTCAAGCGTGTATCATCCCAAGAGAGACTTGAAAGGAGCAACTGTCCTTCATAGGCCACGTGCGAGTGGGGCACACAGACACACACACACACACACACACACACACACACACACACACACACACACACACACACACACACACACACACACACACACACACACACACACACACACACACACACACACAGTTGACTGAGACCTCTTCCTGTCAGACACACTGACTGTGTGATGGATTATCTGTCAGGCAATCTGAGAGGACGCTCAGACACACAGGATCGACTGCCACCTCCATGAAAGACACACACACTCTCACACACACACACATTTTTTCCCCTCCTGTATGCACCAGAGACAAACACTTGGAGAAAACTGAGTCTAAACCTGAAGTGTGCCTCTCTCGCTTGAGAAACTTGTGGGTTTTCTCCTTTTTTTTTTTTTACAAGTGACAAAGTCAAGAGGACTCCGAGAGGCTCCGCTGGTAATTGCCACACATCTCTGTTTTCCATACTGCTAAGAGTGACACGCCAACCTTGACACAGGCGGATAGATACCAGGAAAGTGGGAACTAACTGCGGTAATTTATTTGTAATGTATTAATTTTCGCTGTCCCTATCTTCCCAAGGAGTCATCTCCAGACACAACCTCCGAGGTCCGGCGCTCGGTGCCGCGCCGCGCCAGCCAGCGAGCCCGAGCCGTAGAAATGGGCTGAAGGGTTCAATAATTGCTTTATTTCATGCTCTTCCCTCCGTGTGTCAGAAATATCCCCGCTGATGGATTGGACGGAGGAATTTAAGGCTTGTTAAAGCAGGCTTCTCGGGCCCTGATATTGTTTAATTCAGTGTCAAGCTAGAGGTCACAATGAAATGTGCACACTGATTTACTGGGCAAAATTAGTGCCGCTCCATCATATAAATATAGATGAGGGGAGAGAAGCTTTGGAGGTCAGCCTGAAGACTTCTATCATGTAGCCTGCTGCTTTTAACTCGGCTAATACCACTGGAGGTGAGAGGAGGGGGCGTCGTTTTAAATGGCTCTTTGGGCAGGCTGCTCCTTTAATTAAGCTGAATTATTATGCCGCGGGAGTTTTATTTTTCACCCTTGGTGGCTCACTTTATTTGTCTCTGTAATTGTCCATTTTGCTTTCTCTAAACGCGGCTCTTTTTTCCCCAGCTTTTTTTCTTTGCTCTTTTTTTTTTTTTCCTCAGCGCAGAATTGATGTCAAAACGGTAATTGCCACTTTATGAAGCTGCCGTCAGTGTTTAAGCGTGTTGGGAGAGCCGCTGGTCGTGAAAAGCATCCTCTCAGACAACGGGGTCAAGGCCGTCTCTCTGCAAGTATTGGATATTTATTGAGTAATTTGGAGGCAACAACTATGAACATATTAGTTCATAAAAAAGCAATACTGGCATGAATTGCTGGCGGCTATTGTGCTTCATCTCTCAGGGACAAGGGGTTGCTCAATATTTACAATTTCCTTCCCGTGCATCTGTCGAGCGGGCGGCGGACAGATGAGTGTGTGCGCATATCGATGTTTCATCCCTGCGTGTGTTGCGCATGTGCTCATGCATAATTTCATGCAGATGCATTTTCTTCCTCAGAAATGTTTGTTTCTCTGGTATCGCTCTGAAAATATAAAAAGTGAGGGCAGGTTCAGCCTCAACTCCGGGATCAGAATCATAAAAAACAGTTGTTGACAGGTTTTATAGGAAAAGTAGCGCGGGCTGGGTGAGAGTAAAAACGTCAAGAGTGAAGGAGGAGGCGCTTTGTTAGCGCGCCGCCGCTCGGGGTCCTCGGCTTCGGCCTTGGCTCACAAATGAGCAGAAAAATCCATTTCCCTCTCTCCAAACTGTTGTCAGTGTGTCTGTAATTGAAGGACTTGGAATCGATTTAAATTACCTTGGCTGTCTCCAGAAACTGAGCGAAGAGGAGGCAGGTTAAAAAAAAAAAAAGTATAAATAAAGTATAAAAGTTGCAATAATCGGGCTGAATCCGAACCTTGTTTTCAGCGACCCGCTCCTGTGGTCACCTTGGGTCGGGGCCGCTTCCGCGATCCGTCAAAGTCTGTGGAAGTTCAAACAGAAGTTTTTCCACTTCGTCCAACTTATTCCATCCATCTTTTGTCTCTCGCCCGATCTCTTCTTCCTGCCTCGCTTTCCTCCTCTGTTTATATCCTCATTTCCTCCCTGCCTCCAATAAAGACCTTCATCCGATCCTTCGCCCACTTTCCTTCCATATCTCTACTCGTTCTGCTCATCATCAGTTTATCTGTTTGTTGTTTTTCACTCCCGAAATTCAATAAGTCCCTCCAACATTCTGCCATGATGTTTTCCCTCCCCCCTTTCTCTCCCCCTCCCTTGTTTCTCCCGTCCACCTCGGCTCCGCGCACCGGGCAGGTAAAACCTCTCTGTAATTATAGAGTGGCTGAAGGCGAAAGAAAGATAAAAGAAACGTTCTTTTGAGATACGGCTCGGTTCTTATCGGCGCCGTAAACTCTCCCCAAACGTCTTCATCACTCTTGGCAGGGAGCCCGGGATCGTCTCGCCCCGGCCTCAGCTATAGAGGACCC
>CAESWR010000240.1:513325-523753 GCA_903171835.1 Mullus surmuletus | reverse complement strand
TCTTTTTCATATGAATATTTGTCTTTTATTCAAAGCGTTCCTCATATGAACTCGGATTAGATCAAATGATTGGCAATGTAAAATGTAGCATCACAGTTTACAGCTAAAAAGTAGTTTAAAATTCGATCCACACTTATAGTCATTTATCAGTTATGAATAATATTATCAATACATTGTTTTATAGAAATTAATTCAGCATTTCACATTGTTCAGCACTGATGGGTACTGTTCTCGAGTCTTACTCTGACCTGAAATAAACTGAAGTAATGATGAAACCACAACTACCCAGCAGGGAGGCAAGAGGCAAACATCTGCTCCCATCTGACGCTTAGTGCAACTCCTCAAATGAGCAACATCTTTCAAATCCAGTTAACTTTCAACCTCCATATAACTGTTTTCCAGCTCCGACACGTAATAGTTCAAATCATATTTAATATTTGGAGAGAGTTTTATGAGGATAGATTTCACACAGCTGTTTATTTGGCAACCGTTTAAATCAACTGAAATGCAAAATGGTCAAGGATGGCTTAAAGGTTAAGGTTAGTTCCCTGTGTGTCTGCTTCGTTTTCTAATTAGTTTTTTTGAGGGAAACCAGTAACTGCCATCAGGAGAAACAAGCGGAGTGACCTTACCATATAATTCAGTGTGTTCGTGCGACCTGGCACCTCGATTAGAGAGTTAGATAATGCTAATGATAGCGCCATAGAACCATTATTGTGTGAATGTGTGAGTCTTCAGAAGGCTTTTTTCACCCTTTTGTTTTTTCATGTATGTCGGTACTGCAGGCCCACACAGGCCCAAAAGTGAGTACATACTAAACCCAAAGTTTTAAGAAACTACAAAAATCCTTGGCTGTCCTTGAAATGTTGAGCTTTATTTCAGAGGTGGGTGAACAAAGGCAACAAATGAGGAGATGAAACAAGGTGACCAGACGCCCCCAATTTGGGCGCCGGTGGCCGAGCGCTGCAAACACAGAAACGCTTCAAAAAGACAAATGCTTACACCTAAACACACCAGCGGGATGTATTTTCTCTACATTAATTTATATTTGGAAGAAGTGGAATAAAAACGTACATTTTCCCTTATGTCGTTTTAAAATGGTTTCTCTTTCTACATTTTCAATCAACACATTTGGAACAGCAATAAATCCAAAAATGATATCAGTGATTTAAGCAAATAAATACTCTCTTTTTTTTTGTACATTGTGATTTGGGGGGGGATTAAAACCACGGCACAGTCCAATCGCAGCAGCTCTTCCCACGAACACTGGCTTCAGCATGTGGAGACATCCAAAGCTTGACGTGCCTGCCATGCCTTGTTACATTTGCAGTGCCATAATTGGACTGTTGCTGTCCAGGGGAGGCACTTAGCAGTTGATTATGATTTATTTATTTATTTTTATCCTATTTTACTTCATATGTTCTGACAGAGGGAAAACAGCACTTTGGAACTTCTTCACTGCCTATGACAATCATGTATTCACAACTTTCTAATGGGAAACGAGGCAGACGAGCCTCGGGCCGAGTTGGTAAACACAGTTTTACAACACGCGAGCGCTCATGAGATTTTTTGTATGTACAGTCTGTGTGCGCCCCGAACCGCACCGATTATCTCATTTTTTCTGCGAACATGGTCTGGCCGGTGCCATCCGCAGCCCGGGTGAAGCCATTAATTCCTCCTCTGACACCTCCACTTATTCACCTCCACATTCTCGCGCAGATCGGCCAAACATTTGTCATGCTGTTAGCATCTTTCTGACAGCGCACAGGAAGCACGGGGGCTCCTGTTTCCGGGGCCCCCCGGACCCCGGGGCTGCAGGGCAGGGCGGCAAATATTATTAACTCGCACCCTGCCGCTAAACGAAGATGAGAAATAGAAGGCGGGAGTTGGAGGTGGAGAGGAAGAGGAAGAAATCTACCCTCCCAGCCAAGCCCAGACACATCGC
This sequence comes from Mullus surmuletus, assembly GCA_903171835.1. Taxonomy (NCBI): domain Eukaryota; kingdom Metazoa; phylum Chordata; class Actinopteri; order Syngnathiformes; family Mullidae; genus Mullus; species Mullus surmuletus. The sequence goes on along the minus strand of CAESWR010000240.1, from coordinate 521,808 downwards.
CATGGCAATCCTCCCAGTGTCTTGCCCATCAGAGCCCAATCAAATATTCTATTACATTATTCTCCAATTTCTGCTCCCTATCAGCCTCAGGGCCCAGGGGCCTTGCTAGCACCGTCGGCCGAGGAAATGTTTCCTCTGCAGCCATCTGTGGTGATGGGAGGACATATTGGAAATCAAAGCAGGAACAGGAGGAGGGTGCAGAGGGCAGGTCCCCCGGCTCCGGGCCGACTCCTCTTGACCAGGAATTACTGCTCCATGGAAGGAAGGAGCACCGAGAGGTGAGCTCGTACACATCATCAGTTACTGTACATACAGTACATGTGTCGATGCATACGGAGGAACCTTATGCAACCAGGAACTGAAACAGAAGCCGACGCAATTGTCCTTTTTTTTTTTTTTTTCAATCTGATTCATGGTAATATTATATTTTCCCAAATCCCCAGTCGGTATAATTTGAAAATAGCAGGGGAAATAGAAACATGCTACACGCACACATGCACGAGATGAACTTTCCGAAACATGGCAGGGTCGAGTGTCTTCAGGCAGGAGTGGAATGGCAAGAGAAACTGAGCAAGGTCAGAAAAACAAACTGCAACAAGATCACCACCACCAACACAAACCCCCCCCCCCAAAAAAAGAAATCGACGATGGAGAGCAGGGGTTTGCCAAAAACAGCTCTGGAAAAAGCTGTAAAAACCGACGAGGACACCCAGAGAGGACTCTTGCCAATTAATGCGTCCTCTGCTCCTCTGCTCCTCCGCTCAGACTGCCCACTGCCTCCCTCCGAGCAGGGTTTACCGAGCTCTCTAATCTCCCTCCTCCCGAAATATCCCCCCGCAGAAGACACTTCCTAAGGCCTCGACTGGTATCTCTCGAACACAGTCGGTCTGTGCCAGTGGTCCCAGCTTAGGAGCGCAGCAGCCGAGATGCTGGCTGCGTGCTGAATACAATCGGAGGCGCCGAGAAGGAGATGGAACTGGAAAGTCGGGTGTTATGAACGGCGCGTTTATAATTTTGGTAAAATTCACGCCGTATTGATTTCCCGCCTGACGAGCTACAGGCGTGGCGACGGGAGCGAGCAGATGAGGGGGTGGACGCTCTGGGCGGAGGGATGGCGATGGCGTGCTCGGCTTTTCTCACCTCCGGACCGAAGCGGTGGTCGGCCGAACGGCAGGCGATCACATGACTTCCCTGGCAGCTTTATGAATTATGCAGCCTGAACAAACATACAAGGCGAGGGGTGATGGGGTGGGGGGCTTTCTCATGGAGAGAGCTGGAGCGTGCAGAGGAGGAGAACAACCGGAGAAGTCAGATAAGAGACTTTCACTGGTGTCCATATTGAGATCAATGACTATTGGTTGCATTATGTATTAATTCAATACATACACACACACAAACACAATAATATCGGCTAATACAGCTCTCCTATTTTCACTTCTGTGTTTTAAAAAGGGGGCATTGGATTTCTTGTTTTTTCTCTCATCCCATACTTTACTTTAGTATATTGCTCCATTGATAGAAGCACCCACACACACACACACACATGCACACACACACACAGACGCCCTAAGCGCTCTCTGCCACCTCCCAGCTGCCCAGCTGGAAAGCGCGGGCGATCACAGAGCACCGTGACAGGACAGCAGGGGCCCCAAGGTTGGGGGTCAGAGGGACAACAAAGGTTAGTGATGGTGTGTGTGTCCGTGTGTGTGTGTGTGTGAGAGAGAGAGAAAGAAAGAGAGAGCGAAAGTGAGTGGTGTGTGTGTATCCTCTGTGCCCATTAGCAGTGGTCAGGCCTGAAGATCAAGCCAAGGGCAGCCACTCCTCCAGCCAGCCTCGTCTCCAGTGGCTCGATGTGTGCGTGTGTGTGTGTGTGTGTGCGTTGTATCACATGGATCTGTATCTATCTATGTATCTATAATGCGTGGGTGTGTGCGACTCACCTATGACCGCGTCGGCTCGCTCGGAGGCAGCTCTTTGTCTTTGCGCTGACAGGGTGAAGATGATCGAACGCTCGGCTCATTTCAGGGGGGTTTTAGCGCCACGGAGGCCGAGAGCTGTTCTGCGCGGAGGACTCTGGTTTTTACTCAACGCACCGGAGCCGAATGCGGTGGAAAAAAGAAAAAGCAAAACGTAGGGAAATTGAGCCGGCACTGCCAAAGTCCTTCTGTCTGACAATAGAAATCTACTGTGGCTGTTTCCTATCTGCCTGAGAGATAGGGATGCCTACAGGGAATATATTACACCACAGTACCATCCCTTTTTTTCATCGACTAATCCAAACCATATCTATGTCTGCAAGACTTCATGCTTTATCGCCCTTTTCTTTTTGCTGAGATAAGCCTAAACGGAACATTTTAAATGATATAAAGTATCACCACGGGCTGTGAGCGGGAGCAAAAGAAAGAGTAGGAAGTCTTAGCAGCTCCCGTACTCATGCAGAATTAATTTCTCAAACGATTTTCACTCAGTATGTTTTAAAAATATATTTGGCTTTATTAGGAAGTTGGAGGGGTTTTGTTTGTGTGTGTGTGCGTGTGTGTGTGTGTGTGTGTGTGTGTGTGTGTGTGCTCGCTGTCCAAGCAAATTGCCTCTATGCTCTGCGATTTGTCTTAATGAAGTAAATTACTGTTCATGCTTAGAGCGCTGCATTAACACAGTGATTAGATACAGAGGCAAAGGGACAATGAGGAAACGAATGCAAGTTCATAAAAGAAGAGAGATGGAAGACATATTACATAATTACGGGTTGTAGATTCCCTTTAAAGGTCCTTAATGGAAGGAAAAAACTTGAAACTTGAAACTATGAATACAGGGTGAGTATCATTCTATACTATAATTTCTACACTGGCACGTGAATCGCCAGTAACCCCCCCGGCCCTGTGAATGAAATGTATTTTCTCCTCCCTGGATCTCCGCTTTCATCTGGATCTGCACTAAATCCTGCTCACCAAAAGATATAATCGGTCGTCAGTATGTCCTAAATTTAAATCAAAAGCCAAATCTCATTACGTCTAAGGGTCATTTTGGTATTCTAAGGCCTCATCAGATATTGAAGGAGAACACAAACTGTATAATGTGTCATTCTTCACGTTCTGTCTGAAAAATAAAAGCGTTTGTTTTTGGAATCTTCTCTGTGAAGTTGCACGCATTTAAATTCAGAAACGGAGCCTGCCAATGGCAAAATAAAATGCTGGATCTGCACCTGATTTGGATGTTAAGAGAGATTTTAATGGATGTTTTCTTGGTTGGCACTGGATGCTGAGTTTCTCAAAATATGCTCCTCAGTGGGTTTGTTTTTTGGGTTTTTTTTGGAATGATCTGATTTCTGGTGAAGTAATCACACAATCAATCCATGAAATGATACGACAGCTGACAAAAGGTGCCCGTCTACACCTTCTCTCTGCAAAAGGCGGGCGGCAGACGACGGTGTTTATCCTTGCTCATCATATCCTGTTTCCAAAGCTGTTTGCTCCATCATGTTGACACGTATGTGCTGAAGTACGACGTTTGGCTGGCGTCCCCGAAGAGCACATGCTGTTGGAATGATTTGTTTAGCGTGTAAGCAGCCTGCGTGTTGTTGAGCCCGACAGACAGAGAACATATGTACGTGTGCCGGGCGGGGTAATCAACACTCGGGCTGCGAGGCTGCTGTCACTGCCAGCGAATGAAAGCCCGTGGTTCATGGGAGACGGCAGCGCTGAGCATCCAAATTACACACACACATGCGCAAACATGCTCTGATATGAAGCCAAAACAGCGATAAAAACAGAAGGGAATGATATACAATGTGAGCGTCCCCCGCCCATACATACACACACACACACAGACACAGACACACATAGCGCCTTTCCTCCATTCCTATCCAGCTGTCATTTAAATACTACTGACCCAAACAGCATTATGAAGCAGACAGAGGCTAATTAATTTCACGGGAGCTCCACTCTCTCTCTTGTTCTCCGCGCCTCTGTTTTGCCTCCAGTGTCGGAGATGTGATGAGTATTCGTCTGCGGTCGTCGAGGAACCCAGAGAGCGGTGCGACAGTGACCCTCTGGGTGCTCACAGGCCCCGCTGCCTCCTCACTAAGCCTGCCGTCACTCCCGTCCTGCCAAGGGCTGCCTGTAATTAAGAGCCACACACTGGAGGGGGCCGTGTGTATGTGTCTGTGTGTGTGCGCGTGCGTGCCCTGCGTGCGTGCCTGCGTATGTGCAACTATCAGTGGGGATAAATTATCCCTGCATGGGAGAATGAATCCTTTTTCAAAATACCATATTGAAAATTGTCAAAGAGTAGCTCTGCAACTGTTAATGTTTTTACACTGTTTGCAGAACAGGACATGCAGTAGTGAATCCCGGTGAGGTAGTGAGCCCCCTGCTACGACTGCTTCACTTACGTCACTCCCTGCACACAATTATTTGCTGTAGAACACACGCAGAGAACGTTTTAAAAACCTGGCCACTGACTGGAGCTCTGGGTTTGTCAGATTCATCAGAATTAAGTGCCTGCTTGGGGATAAACACTTGCTATGAATTGGCGCTTTATGAATCGAATTGAATTGAATTGAATTGAATTGAATAACAAAATGTACAACTTCTGATGATACAAACAAAATGTGGCCCTTGACCCCACATGTTTTTTACATAACAGCCCCTCATTGGATCAACAAATATCAACCATTATACTAATTGCAAGCCAAAGGTGGGCTGCAACTTCCGAGCCGTTTCCATGGTGTCGAGCTTTTAGTTTGATCCGCCTCCCCCTGTGTTGTATTGTCGCTAACATCGGTTGGGGATGAATCACTGCATCACTTAAGCATCATCACTTTACCTCCCTCAGGGGGAAAGCGGCACCCGACAAAGGCTTTATCTATTCCAGTCTGCTGTAAATAAAGTTTGCCGGATTAAACGGTATCCTGCCGCTTTACAGATGTTCAACAGATGAGTAAAATGCGCACCAAGTCTAAAACGTTGAGTCAAAATGTAGCTTCTAACCCTCTATAATTCCTGAGCATTAGGTCATCCGGACCGGTGCGAGGTGGACAGGTCTGCGCTCATCTAAAAAAAAAAATTCAGCTTTCCTGACGTGGCACTCAGGTGAGGTAAGGAAGGAAGATGATGGGCTTCACTTCCTGCAAACGCTCTCATCAACGCGTCGCATCGATTGCTTTAGTATCTCCTCCTCCCGATCAATGTCTCTCTCTGTTGCTGCACCGATCACGCAGGACTTTCACCTCACATCATCGACATCAACGCGCCTGTCTAGCCTTTCTTTTTTTAGGTCTCGCCTCCTGAATATAACCGCTAATGAGCAGCGTTAACATTTCTGCAGAAAGCCGTGATGCTTTTCTAATCGCTCACATAACACAGAGTTATATTAGGGGTCCTTATCTTCATCAGACAGGGTGGTTGTGATGGTGGCGGTGGGCAGGCACTTGGAGAAGGCGACAATTATGTGACCCTCGACTGAGAGCTGATTGGCCCGCCTCGCCCGCTCTCCTCCGCCCCCGTGACGGGGAGCCAGGTGTTGGATGAAAAAGAGAAGATGAGCTCAGTGGAAGGAGCCATTAGACGCCCGCAGTGGGGGCTCAATTGAACAAATAGAAACACTGCTGTCGTCTCGGTTTCCCATTGCCAACTGAATGCAATTCTATCAAAGGACGCGCACACACACAGGCACAGGCGGTGATCAGTAAATTAGCTTGGATGATTTGCGAGAGGCAGAATCACATTATATTTGCAGGGGAGCTTTTATTTGAAGCCTAGCTGACATCGAAACCTAAAAGGAAACTTCCTCGTTCCTCCGTCGGCTTCACTTCCTCGGTTTCACCTGCGAGAGCCGCCGGTCGTTACGATCCCCACCTGCAGGTTACAGTAAATATTTTTCATCCTGACCTCCTTTCGGCTCTGCAGCTCAACACAATACTTTGGACTGGACCGCGCGGCGTCTTCCTCTCCTCCAACTCCTCTTCCCTCATCTGTCGACTTACTGTCACTGTCCCACTCACCTTCTGGCGTTGGCACGTGTGCTGAAATCCTCCGAGCGGCTTCACAGCCCCCCCCCCCCCCCCCCCCCCCCCCCCCTCCCCTAACTCCTGCAAATTTATTAATATGATTTACATAAAGTTAAAGTTCTCTCCGCAGCCAAGGAGGCTGCTCTAAAATAAGCTGTGGTGGTGACAGAGCCAATGTGTTATGTGTGTCATAGGCCCGGGGGGCTCTGGGGGCTGCTGGGGGAGGGAACGAGGAGGGTCCCCGGGGGCCTGCTGGCCTGGAAATGACACGGAGTGAGGGAAGAGCCCCCGTACCCCAGAATCAGTCATCTCATCTGCAGAGGGAGAGGAGGAAGGACAAAGACGCATCGCCCCACCGCCGGGCACGCACTCACACTCACTCACCATGGGAAAAGCACACACACGCTCCCGCACACACACAGATGCACACAGCCACACTGGAATAGAATATTTTATGTGATTTTTTTTTCTTCTTCTTAATATGGCTTTGGAGAGAGATTATGCCGGCTGGGGGACGATGCGGGCCGAGTGTGGTTTCGGGATGTGACAGGCACTTGATCTCTTCAGAGGTGGCCGACACACTGAAATGCATTTATTTGCACAGATTGGCCAAAAGAAGAGACATGGAATCCCCAGTTAAATAGTGAATCTGAATCATAATTATAAGAAGCGTTTGCCACACATATTTTCAGATAGTTTCGCGCTAACTGGAGCCGTTTGAATGTGAGAATGAAGCTCTTTTCACCGCACGTTTGAGTTGAAGGCCGATAATCACGTTTCAGTCACCGCATTGCTTCGCCTCCTGACACCAATGCAAAAAAAAAAAAAAAAAAAAAATCAATTGTTAACATGGCCCGATAATCACCACATCTGTCTGAGATGGGCTGGAAATAGCGGCGCGCGGTGTCGCTTACCTACCGCAAGGTCAATATCTGCCCCCACCTGATGACAGCCGACTGATCTCAAACTGCACTGACAGCTTTTTGATGGGATGATTTTTGAGAAACCACCATCAAAGCCCGGGAGGTTTGGGGCCAATAGCACATGGGAAACACAATCCAGTGTCAAATGGGACAGGAGAGGTTTAAAAAAAAAAGGCAGAATCCCACCCAGGGGAGACGCACAGCACTCCAAGCTATCTAAAGGGAGCAGAAACATGTGAAAATCAGCTGTGAAAAGCATTTTGTGACAACCCACCGCGAGCTCAGGGCCTCTTTTTTTCCCCGGGAAAAAAAGTCTGACTGCCGGCAAAAAGTCGGCGCGACCCGTGTCGCCGCCCGCCGCTGCAGCTGTGAAATCAACGTTCCCCTCAGAGGCTGCACGCAGGCGAGAAAAGCGAAATGTCAACACCTCGTTGTCCCCTGCAAATATTTAAGAAAACCGTGACTAAAGGGAGAAGTCCTCGGAGGAAGGAAGGAGCGCGGAGAGGGAGTATTAGCCGATAACATTCGTGTAGTGTTTTTCCCCGATGCTTCATCTTAATTACTGCCCGTGCAAGCCATGCAAATCCGATTGGCCGTTTATGCCAGGAAATTCATAACCACAGTGCGATATTAATTACTCCGGTAGGATTCACGCTATATTTGATATGCACCAGGCATCGCCGCCATTACCAGCCTTGTGTTTCAGCTTCAGCCCTGCGTGTCAGCGGTAATCAAATCTAAACGTTGACAACAACACGCTCGCCAATCAATATGGGATGGGAGGGATCCTTTGATGCCGGAATTTTAATCTCTCCTCTCTCATGCGAGCGTCTTAATCTGTGTCAATATCCTGTTAGTGCTTGCGCGCACAACTCTATTAATTTCTCTCTAATGTGCTCATTGGATTTCCTCGTTTAACGTGCCTCTTTTATGTTCCATTGTCCGCAAAGCCATTAGATTAAGAGGAGTCAAACGCAATTACAGCGCAAGGTTGCTCGCCGGGAGAGGAGGATCTGCCACGTCGGTGGGTGTCGGGGAGAAGGGGGAGGAAAAAAGTGTGGGTGCCCCCCTGCGATTACCGCGTAATGAGGCCCCGGTGCCGGGACGCTGCACCTGAAGCACGATCCAGAATGTGGGAAGAGTGAGGATGAGGAGGGAAAACAGGAAACAGAGGGGGGGGGTTGGGGGTGGGAATGACAAACAAGAGGCCTTTCACATCATCAATGGAGCAACACTGACCTCTGCTGGCATCAGCACCTTTCTCACTACGTGTCACACGCTTTCACTTGAGGCCAGCGGCTTTTAAAGTTGCTTTCTTGAACCGCGTGAGTGAGGAGGGGGTATTGATCAAGCGAGCTGAGGGGTATAAAAAATAAATAAGGGGGGGAAAAAAAACACAAAGCACCATGCCAATTAGTGGCTCAGGTTCTACACTGTTCTTATAAAAAATGTTAATCAATCACTGGCTCCGCTGTGGGCCACCCATAATGCAGTTCGCAGCTTAACACCCTACCGCCAAAACCACAGGGAAAGGTCACCCGGGGGGGGGGGGG
>CAESWR010000240.1:490418-500479 GCA_903171835.1 Mullus surmuletus | reverse complement strand
GGATTCTATAAAGGTGATGAGAGCAACCTGAATGGTCTCAAGACTATAAATGTGACAGAGGTTCCGGTAACAGCCAGGACACTTAAACGTTTGCATTGTTTGATCCTTTACATTATTTTTCAACCTTACCTGTTCAAAGGGACAAAGCTTTCGTAAGCGCTTCGTTGTCAGTTTCCATACAACATGAGACTTGACAACCTTGCTGCAACAACAGTATGCACTTTTGCCATATAGTATGTACTTTTGCCATATAGATCACCTGCGTCAGCAGCCATTAAACGTGGCCAATGACACATGCATTTATAAATGTAGAAAGAGAGTGGCCAGAGACGTGAAGCAATGTTGGTTTTGCCTCTGCACTTCATTCGTGAACCACAGATCCCCGGAGAGGAATACCTCTGTCTGGGTCTGGGCAGCACTTTTGGACAGACCATATATGTGGGTTTATGATATAATCCTAAAATTCACTGTCAACAGTTACCTTTGAACGTATGTGTGAATAGGGAATTCTAAGCTCACCCCAAAACTCACCCATGGCATTTTAAATGGCTGATGAATATATGAAATTCACACTGTTCTATTAGTATAATGAGTATATATGAAATAAAGTTTCAACCATTGACACACTAGATCGAGTATTTTCGTCTTGGTTCTCTCACAGCCACTGTACAACACAGTAAAAATAAATTGTCTGCCCCCCACTGTGGCAGCTGTTACTTCCTCCAATTCCAACTGTTTGGTTTGATTTGAAAGTTCTGGTACTATAGTTCCACTGATGCCAAATTGTTAGTCAGTTTTCCCTAAAGGCTCCCTTTTATCGGAGTCACTTACCGTCATTAGACTACATACTTCTATTTTTCTCCGTCTGGGGAAATGTTTTATAGTAAGCCTTTCAAAAGTGCAACAATCCTGAAAGTGGCTAGAAAGCACTGCATGTAAACGATATCCCCCTGAATATACCATTGTTTAGACCATGGAGATACCTTCAATCTAAAGAACTGCTAGAGGCTGAAGACTGCAGATAAGAATTCTTCTCTTCTGAACTGCTAAGTAGAATGTCGGCTTTTGGGTTGATGCTGAATTACAAAAATGGGCTGTTGGATCGTTTACTTCATTGGAGTAAATAAAAACGGCTTTAACCAGGGTGTGTGAGGAAGACATTACCCTCAATAGAGTTTGCCTTTTAAATATGTCGTATCTACTTTTAAATTTGTCCATATAAGAGAGAGAGAGCAGCTCTTTTTGCTACACAAGTATCGAGAATGAATGCAGAGTTCAGGCTGTTAGCTTTGTGCTCTGAACAATCCAAAGTCTGTATGGCCTTCAGATCTTACATGCATACATGGCTCGAATGCCTGAGCACTGAGTGCAGCTAGATTCTTTTTATTAGATAAAACTATTGCCAATTGTTGCGCACCAGCCATACATTCAAAGGCAACCCAGTGATATAATGTGCATCTATGAGAATGCCTTAAAGTAATGACACTCAAGCAAGAAACTGAGCTTTAATGCACCATATTGCACAGCCTGTGAACAAGAACTAGAATTTGTCTTCACTGTATTGTTTGCAAAGCAACTTGCTCTTAACTGGGTATTTGTCTCTGCTGTTACAATGGAGGCTTTGTATATGTGTACATTATTTACTCCCTCTCAGCTCCTCTGCCGCAGAGAGAAGCAGAGTAAGGCAATCTAAGTGAGCAGAAAGTAAATACCGGCTGCCGTTTAAGAGGAAGAGAGAGCGATTTGTAAACATAATGTGACAATGTTTGTGCAGCAGATTATCGGGCTCAACAATTGGTGGAGAGACAAAGAAACAAACCCAGGCTCAAAGTCACAACCGAACTACAAAAGCAAATGTAATGCAAACAGGAAGGAGGTGATGGCAGGGAGATGCACAGTCACGCCCTCTTCACCATTTCTCACTGCATGTGAAGTCAGATAAACTATTTCTGAATGATAATCTCCTTCCCCCTGCTATCCTGTGTGACCAATTAGCATCAACAGTTCAGTAATTAATTTGCTGAGCTATGAACAAGGCTGACAGTTTAATTCTAAGCAAAGTTATTAAAACATGTTTTGACATCTGCACTGGGTATGCCTGTACTGTAGCTGTGCAAAGCTGTGAAGTCAGTAAAGGAAGTATTGGGTCATGTCATGCTACTAAATCAATAGTTCATGTCAAGTGTGTGCACAGTTACCTGCAGCAGGTGGTCCCAGCAGCATGGGGAAGCACTCCATGATGGTGACCAGTCCAACCGCACCGGGAAAGCGTTGACTCCCCATCAGGTCCATCAGGCATTCAAATATGAGGGCAAAGACCATGCCAAAGCCGATACCAAAGAGAACAGTGTAGACCACCAGAAGGGTGTAGGTGGTCATTAGTGGGCACAGTAAGTGACATGTGCCGTTGAAAACCATGGCGAAGCTGAAGAAATACTGCACTCTCGGCCTTATCCACTTGCAGTTGGCAACCAGGCCGGTGCCAGGTCGAATGAACATGTCCACAAAACCCATGATGGAGAGAAGATAGGCTGCAGAGTACTCGTCTACACCCTTGCTTATGGCATAGGCTGACAGGAACACGATGGGCGCATAAGCACCAAAGATGAACATCATACTTCCGATGAGGTAAAATACAAATCCTCTATCCCTGAACAAGGAGAAATCCAAGAACCTCTTCATGTTTTTGGTGCAGCTTCCTTTCAGCGAAGTGGTTTCCGGCTGTTCCTCTAAGTCTTTCTTTTGCGCGCCAGAGGACAGCTTACGAGAGAGGGCAACAGGTCTCATCAGGGCCCCGGCAACGCAACAGTTGAGCATCAAAGCCCCAAGGATAAGGTGACTTCCTCTCCAGCCATACCTGTCCAGCAAGTACTGGTTCAGAGGGGCCAAAAAAGATAAAAACACTGGACTCCCGGCCATAGCCAGTCCATTGGCCAATGGACGCTTCTCCAGGAAATACTGGCTGAGGATGGTGAGCGATGCATTCAGGTTCAACGCAAGCCCAAAGCCTGTGTGGAGACAGATTGAGGGAGCACAGTCAGGTTCCAAAAGTCTTAAGAAAGAAAATCTTCCAAAGCGTGATCTCCAATGTATACTTGTTAAATTAAATCTAATTAAATTAAGGACTGGCTCTGCTTGATGCTCATTAAGGCTCCATCTCATTTGACTTTCCCCAGCACAAATCCTATTACAGAATGTTGGAATTACTTCAGAAGTAATTTCTTAATTTGCCAGAAATAAATGAAAAGCAAAGAGGTAATACATTTACCTTCTTGCATTTCCCCCCCAAAAATCAATTTAACAGCTTTTTTTCCAAAGTGCAAGCAATTTATTTCCATGTATTTGATCTGCTATAGATAGTTGTTTAGAGCTCTGGATTTTCTCTTTCAAATGCCAAAAGGAAAGAAAAAAAAATTGAAGAAAAAGTTGTTTGTCAGCTTTTCTTTTCAAAGAGGATCTGAAAAAAGAATTATAACATACAGAGTGACAGTTGTCAAATAGTTATTTTTACTGTTACAAAACGTCTATATCTACATATCAAATGTCATTGGACTATTTCTTTAAGTCGATAGATGGCACAAAGTACAAGAGCAGGATTGATGGGTGGGGGCTCAGATTTCTTAGCAGCTCAGGGTCATCCAAACATCAAGTGTCTTAGTGCGTGTAGTAGTGTGCCTTATTAGGAGGATCTATTCAGAATATAAAGATAAATTAACAAGTAAAAGTGAAATATAGAGAAAAGAAACCTTTGACCGAGTCTAACATCTAACCTTTAACCTTAACTGGTGCGACCCTGATAAATACATAGAGCAAAGTCTATCAACATTTCCTGCATTGTTGAGGCAGCCAGCGTGAGGACCAATAAATTGATGACATGAGACATGTGTTTGCAGCTCTCCTTTTTACCAAGGGAGGGTAAGTGGCCCCTTTTAACCAGATCAGAAAGGCGAAATACATGACAGATTCACATGCCAGAATCACACCTGCACGTTTCATTTTGTTTGTAAAACTGAAAAACCCAATATGCAATTTTTTTCATAATGGCTATGCTGTGATTATAGTGGAGTTAATCCTCATTGTTTATGCAAATGATTACAACCTGTGGAAAGGATATAAGGACAATTACCAGGTGAGAGCCAATCACTTAATGGCAAAATCTGTTTTCATGTGCGTCTTTATTTGTGTATGCACGTGTGTTTGCTGGATGTCCGCTTGGTCAAAGTATCCAGTGTCTATGTGTCATAGTGTGCCGGGGCACAGGGGAGCAGATCAGGGCACACACATGCCCTTAAGCACCACACATGGCCTAGCCACTTGCTGAGCCTATTAATCCTTCACAGTCCTTGGCAGGGTAATGAGCCTCGCTGGGTGGCAGGGAGCCCCCATGTGACGGCCATGATAGGAGCCTACGGGAGATTACAGAGTGGCACGGTACTCTGTGCTCTCTGGGATCACAGACAGTTCTGTCTTAATTACCATCCTGGTCCTCGTCCCCTTGGTGCTCTAACTGCACCCCAGGAGCTCGTGCAGATGCCCTGGGCCCTGACAAACAGTGCAACAACCTAGTCAAGGGAAGCAGACCTGGCAACCTAAACAGTCAGATAGGATGTGAAAAGCTGCAGATTGCCAGCGTCTGATCCCCAGGGGCACTTAACTAGGGCTGATGGGAATGTTGAGCAAAGTGGTAAACAAGTCAGTGAAGGTGGCCCATCCACTTTAGTACAAATACATTGGTACTTTGTCTCAATTCTGGGCTGTGAGGGAGCTTTGATCCTCTGATTCTTAATTATGTCTTTTAAATGGAAGTGCACCTCTAAATAATAAGTAATAAACATATGATTCACATACAGTACCTCCAATGACGCCAATGGAGAAGAAGAGGAAATAGATGGATGTCCCAAAAGAGGCCATTACCATGGAGATCCAACACATCAGTCCGCCGAGAATGACGACTGGCCGGCTTCCGAAGCGATTGACCAATACACTGCTTATCGGTCCTGTGAGACAAAGGGAGAGAGAATATGAAGTTTAAGTCTATGAATAATCTATGACGTATGCAGGATTCAGAAGCATCAGCTCTCTACTTGTGTGCGATCAAATGACATCACTTCAGTCGAGCATTAACATTTTCTGCCATACTTGGGGTGTCTCTTCAGAGGTTTTGTGCTCCATGATACTCGGTTCGTGACCAGTTCACTTGACTGCTCATTCTTTGCTGAAGTCCAAAACAAGGGCAAAAGGACGTCACAGCAGGTGATGGAACGCCTCACTTTTGCCTCCACTACGAAGCAACTTGGCCACTCATTAAATTCTCCCCTGATAATGTAAAAAACTACACTTGGTGATCAATCAGCAATTAAACAGCCTTTTATATGCTGTCACTCTTCCCTTCATTCATAACCTTGCCTGAAAGAGTGACATTGCACCATGGGCACCTCTAAACACCGTAATAGAAACGTCTTTTCTCTTCTACCTATTGTTGGGATAAATATTAATTTTTGCTCATTTTTTGAAATAAAATGGGGGAAAGCATCAATCACACTAATAAGTAGGCTGCCACAATTATTGAAAACTCAAAGCGCTGCAGTTGTTCAAGGCAGTGGTGTAAAGGACCTCTGTGTTGGGAGGTGATAATTGAAAACAGTAAGAGGAGCAGTAAGAGGATTACATACTGTACGACACATACTGTCTTCTAAAGCTTGTTTACCATGGAAGATAATTAATTTCCCAATGCACGAGTAAAAAACATTCCAAGCTGCTCTGTTGATGCCTCTTGCCCGTGAGTGATTGGTACTTGTCTGTCAACACACTTTATATATTTCTCTCAATCAAATGTTTGCATGTGCAGCGCCTAGTCAAAACAGAGCAACTGATGCTTGCAGCTTTCTCCAAATTGCTCACGCAAACAACTTTTGATCACACACGCTTGCCATGACATGATGTCCATTAGCAATGTTACACATTATCAGTATGGGTTTAGCCGTTCCATTTTTGGCAACACATACGACTGGGCCGTTGAACATTAAACAAACGGAGGGAAACTTCAGTCCATAATCATGACGGGTTGAAAGGGGATGGGACTGAAAATATAGAGTTAGAATATGGAGGTCGCAACAGCTTCTATTACTCTTCTTTTGGTTCCCTGCTATACACCAAGTTTTTACATCCTTTCTGATGGCCATGAGGGTGTGACTTCACTGTTTGTACATTCCCAATACGACTACAGAAATCAAGACTTTTGCCCTATTATTACCATTGCCACTACCCCCGACAAATGGCCTGGGGTGACAAGTTGTTTTCCAAAATGTCTTTGTCCACGACTGCCTCAAGTGTCCATTTATGTAACAAGGTGGAAAAACAAGTTGAATGTGATCAACTTATGTGATCTGCCGACCTTCTTTAATTTCTATTTGTGTTTTTCATCATGATAATTAGGGTTAAAAAAAAGAACTGGAAAATGATCAATATTAACTTGATGAGTGAAACAATAAAAAGACCTGTTTAAACTTTCCTTTTGCAGTTGTTCAGTTCTGCCGGACAGGGGGCTGACCTGCAGGAACATACAGTATGATATCTACAGGACTGAACTCTCTGCCGAGGTCATAGCTGACATCACATACCGATGTTTATGTCATCAATTGTACAGAATGATTAATTCAGTAATGACTTTAATGTGCCTATAAAAAAAAAAAGAATAGTAGAGCTCAATTAGACCCAATATGATCAGTCATTTCATTCAGAAATTCCCAAATGCCTCAGGGTGATATTGTCCTCAACAACTGTACCTACTGTACTTGAAACAAAAACATCTATCCCACTGTTTATACAGTTAACCAGGCTTGCGAGGGTCAAAGATAGATCATCTCTCCCGCTGTGGATGTGTCACAATAGGGCATCTCCCTCACTCCCACCATTTCCACTTTCATTATAACTTTATCATTTGGACTCCTTGAGTCAGAGGTTTTCTGAAAAGGCTGTCATGTCTCTCCCATGGGGGCTCGGTGTCAGACCCCAGTGTGCTGAACCCTCCTCTGATATATTCCCTCTGTCTCTCCCCTCTACTGGGTGACATTGCTGAGGCTTTGCCAAGGACAATATGATGAAGCCCATGCCTGAACCACGGTCAGAGGAAATATTTCACCAGTTAGGCCGCTTTGAGTTGAGTGCAGGTGAGTCAGGCACCCAGTTTAATGTAACCTTGAGGACCACTACTGATGAGTTCTCTTAAAGTCTCAACGGGACTTTTATGTTGACAAAAGTTTTTGTTATCTCATGAATTTGCCAAACTTTCTCAGAAAGAGCAGTTAATACATGGGATGATGTGCAGGCTGGGGGAAGAAAAAAAACATTCTAGTCTCTGTGATCATTCTGCTTTTTTTTCAAAGCATTTTTTTCAGACAGAAAAGTAAATAGACGTGTTCTAATAGCCACCACACCAACTTTAATTTTCATTCATTATGGCCATGGGGTGTAGATTGTTCAGAAATTACATACTCAATATTGAGGTGTATCAGTTGTGAGCTGTAGAAAAATAGAAGAGAGGGTTGTAATAACACTGAAATAACCAAACAATGGATGACTGGCCTGGAATGGCAAAAAATAGATTTTATGACTCATGTTTTTGTCTTTAAGGAGGACAGGCAATAGTTTAAAACTATTGCAATAAGGATGTCTGAGCCCAACAGGATTTTCTGTCGATCCTCATTAAGTCTTACATCCAATAATCAGATTTTGTCAGGTCTAATATTAATTTTGAAGTTAATATTACTTTTCTAAATTCAACTTTTCATTGCTTTCTTGAGCAATGTAGGATAAATAAGCATGAATCCAAATTGTGCAGCCCTGACAGATTTCGTTAGAGCACATCAAAAGATGTGTTTCTGTCTATTCACATTAGTTTCATTGAGCAGAGAGCAACTTCACATTAATTGGTCTGAAAACATTTAAAACTGTTAAAAAGGACACTTTGATATACAATACTGAAAGGCTCAGAAAGCCCAGTGAAGAGCCATCAGACAAAAGTCTGGGCCCAGTTGGATCCACTCTACACTATCAAGATTGGTTCATTCGAAAGTAAACAACATCCATTTGAATGGGTGGCAAAACATCAGACCTGAGAATGTTTAGGGACAGTTTGTTTGTGAATGAACTACTTTGGCAATTGAATTTAGGATTTTCCTTCATATCATTTTTAAATCTTTGCCAGGAAGAAGAGGAAAGGGTCGGAACACTTTAATCCTAAGAGTCTTAAATTGTTATGCCTTATGCTTTTGGAGTTGAAAAAAACTTTGGTTGAAATATTACCCGCTTGGCAAGGAGAGAAAAGTGTACTGGATGGCAGCACCACTGCCATAATAACACCGTTACCAAATGAAAAGCAAACCATTTGAACCATTTGGTAACATCTGAGCTCTTTCCAAATGATATTACATGAGAGGCGTACAGGGTAACTGACACTAAAATTGAGTCAACAGCAGCAGTGTGCATAGTTAAATCTAAGTCAGGTGAATAATATATGCTAACAAAATTCCCCCTATTAGGGAGTTAAAAACAATTTCAGCGGTTGCAGTCAGTCATGTGAAGTCAATTTGTCAATTACATCTTTTCCAAATGAGTGTGCAGCACAACAGCTGGTTTCTTTGTGGAGAATTTTAATCTATCAAGTACTTTTTCGATTCCCATGCAACACACCACTGAATAGTCCCTCACTCTCATGCAAATATTTGCCGGACTCAGAAGTATGTAAATTTGAACACAAAACATTAGGGAATTTGAAATATCAGTAAACAGCTACTGCTTCTCTAAGTTTGAAGAGCACCCTCCTTTTATGTTACTAATGAATACATTGAACTATATAGTAATGACATGTGTTCACATGGAACATAGACAACTCAAGATGCTGACATTGAAGAGGTGTTGGGTGGGGATGTATTATTTATATTTATTTATTCTCTTAATTTCTCGAGTGGGTCACACTTGATGTAACAAATACTGAGGGAATCAACTCACCACCAGCATACATGACGGCCAGCATGATGGAGGAAATCCAGGCTATGTCGCTGTAGCTGGCATCCAAGTCTATTTGGATCTCATGGAAGAAAATGGAGAGAGCTTTGGGAGTTGCATAGGCAAATCCTATGGATATGTGGGCTGCCACCACCACCACCCAGCCCCAACCACCATCCAGAGGTTTGTAGCCCAGCTCATCCGATGGTCCAGGAGCCATGTTCCTGTTCAGAGAGCAGAACATGTATGTAACATCTGTTATGACAACGCACAAAACTCAGTTTATTACTGTAGCAAGCTGTAACATGGGCATTAAAGGACAAAAGATGTGTTTGTTTGACAATGTCAGCCAATACCACCTGTCATGCTGATTGTTCAGCCCTGACTGGTCCTCAGAAAAACATTCACATTTACACCTCCTGGCAGTTTAGTCTTCAACAAACTTACAGATGGAAAACAGGCAACAGCCATGTCAGCAGCTCAAACAGTATGGACGCCCTTTATTTATTTCCACATCAATTTATAACGTATGATACTGTGTTTTTCATAAGCCGGAGGCCCATCTGCATCTTTCCAATTAACAAATTGTGGCCATCAAACACCCCGCCCCCTCTGCCTCTCACACAAACCTCACAGACAGCACGTGACACTGATTAATGAGGCAGAACATTGAGGAAAGCGTGACACGCGCCCCATCAGAGCAGGTTAGGTTGTACCGCGCGGCTGCCAGTGTTTACACACTTCTCAAATGTTTGTCCATTTCACGTGTAAACACAAACATGCTTTTTTTTTTACTGAAAAAAAGTTAAGGTGGTATTCAGCAGAGGTTTAACTCGTTTTAATCTTCCACCCGGAATCACACCAGAGGCTCCGATTACCACGTGGACATTTTTTTTGGAATCACCGGTACAAAATAACTTCCGACAACTTCAACTAAGAAGAACACAAATCAGCCCACATTCACAGGACACGGGGGTTCGGGAGCGCTGCTTACCTTCCACTCAGGGTCCTCGCAGCTCTTTTCGCCACAAAGTCGTTTCTCAAAAGTTTTTTTT
>CAESWR010000240.1:471382-482986 GCA_903171835.1 Mullus surmuletus | reverse complement strand
TTTTTTTTTTTTGCTAACCTCCACTGGCAGCCATTCTCTCCAGTCTGTCTCGGGGCAGACCGAGAAACGTCAATGAGTGCATCGCGGAGCCCCGGAAACAAGGAGCGGCCAATCAGCGACGGGAGCTCCGAGCTCGCAGCCAATCATGTGGCTTTCCATCTGAAATAGGAAAAAAAGTTGATAGCAGTGTGAGCAAATAACATGCAGAGACGGAATCACAGGCGAAACTCAATATAATCAACTAAAAAGTCAATCCAACTCATTTTAACGTCAAATACGGACCCAAAAGCAGAGAGCAACAATAAAGAACAGACTAAATTAAACATGGGACCATGGTATAACTCTGTGGAGTCTTTCTTTTCCTCATCAATACACTGGCCACTCATTTGTCAATTAAAATGACCTCAATTACCCACAAACATAATTAAATCCATATTTCAGCTGTGCTTGAAACTAAAGCCTTTAAAAAGCAAGTCAAGGTATGCATATTCAAGTGCTTTTGTTCATGAACAAATAAAGCACTTAACACACTAAAACAATTGTTAATGTTCACCAATAAACAGTAATGTAATCTACAATACCACATTCCACAACTGTACAGTCATTTTACTATTTAACTCATTAAGTTCTCCATCTTTGTTCACCATTCTTCAGCATTTATTGCATTTATTCTCATTTTAACCTCCACTCCGATCCGAAAAAAGTATATTCTTTGAGCGTTTAAAAAGTAACTTTGTAAATAATTTGTGTTATTTGATTTCCCTTCATTTTGGAGCTTCCTATTCGATTTCTGACATCAATAACTTCTTGGCACCACCATAGTAGATTAAAAGGTAGAAAATGCAAAGGAAAATGTCCATCTGTGTCATCAGGACAGGACATTATACAAATCAACATGGAAACTTCAGATTTCACAAACAACTGACTCATACTTTATTCTCTGGTCAGGACACATTACTTAATTATACAAAAGATGTGTATGTCAACTATTTATGGCAATATAATGGGGTTTATTCTCATTCAAGACGGCAAACGTCTCTTGTCACCGTTCCTGTTTGTCCCATTGAAGCCCTGTATATAAGGTTATCTTGTGTTTTCCATGCTGAATAACTTGTTTCTGCGGTTCACCACAAGTGTCACACCCTTCCCCTTATCTCTGAGAACAACATGTTTAACAACAGATGTAAAGGCAGAGTACAAGTGATGGATAGCGGTTTATGGCCTCACCAATCAGAGGACTTAATTCCCCTTTTTACATACATGTGATTAGAATGTACTGTGTTTGTCACAGTTTCTGCTTCAAACGCACGTGTTATCTCATGTTTGTATCTTTCTACAATTCACAGAGTGATGTGGGTAATGGCAATGATACTCTGCACCCTGGATGCTGGATATAATTATCATGTTGCCCTACACTTGACATCTTTAAGTGGTTCAATCCACTCACAAAAACAGGATTTTCATTTTAGTATTGTGGAGTGATACTGTGTGGCATACTGTCATATGCGTCACCACCATTATTTCACAGAGATAAATACGGTTTGATGATGGTGAAAATGGAACAATTATGTGCCTTCGCTGACAACTATAATACCCTGCAAAACACCATTTACTAAAAGAAAAAAGACACAATTGCATGCATCTAAAACTAACGTTGCTGTTGATAATTAATTGGAAAGTGAGCTCCAAATGCAAAGTGAATAAGCTGTCAGCTGTGGTGAGTCTGAAAAATTCCCAAATGATGTGGCAGCAACTACATACTCATGCTCTCAGGACAAATATATTGATCCGTTTGATTATTGAGCCATACCTCCAACATGTCATGTAATCAATATGACTTTTAATAAGACATGATTTACTAATGGATATTAAAGCATACCTGCGTGTATATATAGATGTCTTCTGTACGAGCCAATCAGGTGGGACTGTCAGGCGCCAATCTTCCAAAGAATTAACCTTTGCACATCTGTTGAATACTCAATTTACTAAATGATTTATGGTTAATTGATCAATACGTTTGTAATCAGTGGTTAGTTGGATTGGATTGACAGAGTGCTGCACTTCATTTATTTTACCTGCTTGTGAATTTAAATTTACTTTCAGTCAAGTCTTTTTTTAGTAAAGGCTTCTCTTATGTTCTTCAAATTAAGAACAAAACATAATAAACCCCATTGTTTAATAGGATTTCACTTCTCTCAGTACTTTTTGGGGTTTGTCAGTTTTTTCTTTTAGGATTCCAACAGGCATGTTCGTTTTCACCTTCTGCTTCCAGCTTCAAATAAATCTTAGCAGCACTTGTCCTAGCAACTGTATTTGTCCTTTAAGAACATTAATTCTCTGTAACGTTGTTGTTACAGATGTCTAACTACACCATAAACAAAATCCTCTCTCCTCCTCAAAATCTACAGTATTCCCAATTTATGAGTCAAGCTTAGTTGAGATTGTGCTGTTCCAGACCTGCTGTGCTGCTCAAACATTCGGGGACCTATTCCCAAAAGCAACAGGAAATGTAATTTCTGATTTGTTAGAACACACACCACAGACATTCATAACAACAGGGATTTTAACTAATTGGAGCCAAAAAAATTAACACAGGAGGAATTAATAATATCAATTAATGATGTCTGAATTCCATTCAACTGTTTATTCCACTGAACCAGTTCCAGAGCTCTGGTATTGTGCTCATTTACTGGCACGAGTAGTGGAGTGGAGCCTTTGCAAAGAGTTGTTTACTCCTCTAAGAAGGGAACAAATGTAATTCGGGATTGGCACCTGCAAGGGTGAATCAATGGGTTTGTTTTTGTTTATCAGTTTTATGTTTTGGGGGGTTTTATTTGTGTACATTTCTCAGACATTTCTTGTGTGGATGAAATCCCAAATCGAATCAATCTGGTAAATCTTATTTATAATAGCTGTAGAGTAACAGGCTAGGTGATAAACAAGCAGGAGCATTTATAAGGTGGATTGAGGTGTGAATCTTAAGTGTTGGCAGTAATATGTGTGTCTTGGAGCATTTAGTAGTTTGTGTCAAAATATGATAAAAGGCCAACACTTGCAGCACCAAAGTGTTGATGATGAGTGTGTTGCCCATCACAATTTTGTCCTTGATGTTCATGCAGATTTGCTATTGGTGAAAGGTGCACATTTCTAAAAAAAATTACGCTGTCGCTGATGGCCTGATGGGTGCATGCAGAAGGTGGCTGTATGGAGGAAGCCTCCTTATTGCAGTGCTAATATCAGTGCTGTGCAAGGTGGAAATGCACTCTAACACTGTAAAATGACGGAGAGGGAGACAAATAAAACTACCACTGCAATCTAAGGAGTCGATTTCACATTTTTTCCCCAATTTCTTCCCATTCAGCCACAGTGTGGCCTGTGAAATTGGGCGTCGCCACTGTTGAATGAGAGAAAGCAGCTTCCTAGGGTTGCTCTTATTTGATAGGTCTGGTTTCTGTTTACCCCTCCAAAGATGTCCCCTTTTTGATACATTGAAACTGATCACCTGATATGTGCACTCTCTACTTTTCCCCCATCTCACCAAGAATTTTCTGGTCACAGTAATACGAACGAGAGATTTATTATTATAGTGTGCAAGCACAATGTAGTGTTTGAGTCTGCAAAACTGCAAGAATGGCTGCCATCTATGAAATTAGACGGGTCTGTGTCTCCACAGAATACATAGGAATAGATGAGATCTTCTTTTCTTGCTTACACTTGGATCCACACAGGCAACCGCTCCTCCCCCAGGAAAATGTGGCACCATCGGGTTCAACATGAAGCAAATATGTACACTCTGCTCTGCTGTTGAAAATGTGCAACTATATCATAACAGTTAATTGTGTTTGAATCGGCCCATCCCGTAAGTAAATACAATGAACGGGTTTTCATTTGTTGTATGTTTTTCTCTCTGTCAATCCTCTCTGTCCGAGCCCCTTCTTTATTCATATAGGAAGATGAGAGAAAGATAGTGCGCGGAAGAGTCACCTGGTGGAGGCCCAGGTTGGCGGCGATTGAATTGCAGAACAGAAGACGAAGAGCAGATGAGATGGGCTGCATGAGGAAGAGGAGGCAGGGGGTGTAATTGTAGTTTAAATGTGTGTTTTTGTCAGAGAAGGTGGTAATGGGTTATTATATGCCTCTAGGGGTCTGTGGAAGAATGCCTGCAGATGTTGAAAAGAGCAACGGGCTCCCTCATCCTGCCACTCAGGAGGAGACAAATGGGAGCACTATGGGAGGCTGCTGTAAATACAGACCTGGAGGTGCTTCCCCATGTTTAAAAAGTCTCCTTCTCACTTTCTTCCCCCTGACTTTCTCTCTCAGTAAACTCACCTGAGGAGCTGATGAGCAGATGGCCTGAGTCTCCCCCAAAGCACCTTAATTTCCAGGCGATCCCACCATAAGTGCTGACAAAGTTGTTTGCTAATGGTTCCTGTTTCACCATAACACTCACATCTTTGCGAGATTTGGATTGAAGTGCTTGTTCTTCGAAAAATAAAGAAAAAAAGATAGTGGGCCTCACAGACATTTGGGGGAAAAGCAGTTAGCTGTGTTGCACAGAGGTTGGAAAAATCTGCTGTTTTAAAGCATAAGAAAATTCTCTTTCCAGCATATTTAAAGGTGTCTGATTAATTATAATCCATTTCTTCTCATTCATTCTAAACCGTACAACTGGCTGTTTTACAGGGGGTCATCCGCTGGTGTACTTCTTGGGAGCTGTTGCTTCCTGCAGTCTCCCGTGGATTCCCGGCAACTGTTCCAGGCTGTGAAATGGTCATAGCGTACAAAGGGCTGGGTATCATTTAAAAATGTTACCACTACCGATATCAGTACCCTTAAAACGATACAGATACTTCATTTGACACTTTTTGTTACTTCATTCATTATTATAATAAGTCACCTCTCCTGTCCAATTTTTCTTTTTACACAAATACATTTTGAAAGAGCTCAAATGATGCTTGCGATGATTGGCTGTGATTAAAACCATAGAGACAACAATTTTTTTTTTAACTCAACAAAAACCATCAATTGCAGGTATCGTTTGATATGCGCAGTTTCAATACTATTGGTACTTAATACCCTTCAGGTATTGATACCCGAAAGGTATTAAGTACCAGCTCGACGTACAACCCCCACTAAAAGAGTGCAATCTTTGGCCATGTCCACATAGTGGTAGAACTTCTGCTGCACAAACGTAACACTGTCGTTGTTGTTGGTGTTTCTGGTGCTGGTGGTGCACTAAGATAGAGGTGAGTTTCAAGAAAGATGTGCATAGGATGTACACGGAAACATCAAGGGGCGTTTGGAGATTTATTCACTCCTGGACCTGGTTTCAAAAATTGGACAAGAATTCATTCAATGAGGGTTTGATGCCAGTTGTTCACATATTTATGGATGAAAATATGATGAAATACATCTGACATCCACCATACCTGTGTGTGGAGTATCTATACATCTGCCTGCGCACTTATCAGAACCATCAAAATCATCTTCGACCAGCTGTGCCCCACTACACCGAGAGTTAGACGTGGTCTGAGCTGGCGTGATTTCAGTGCAGCTTCCTTTCTTCGTCCACACTCCCGTTGCTGCACCAGCACTCTATCTCAGTCTACCAAATTGGAAAATGTGTGCCGCATGCATCGTGCTGCCTCCAAAATGCAGTTGCGCCAGAATTAGCGATTAGACTTGACCTGCGAGTGTCTATGAAAACAGAGCCCTTCGAGGTGGATTTGGCTACTTTTGGGGGAAAGGCTGTCGCTAATCTGCAGCTGCAAATCGTGTAGGACGGATATGGAGTGACGACAACATTGTTTGACGAAAGCAAATATGTCACGTCTTTCCACTCACCCGTGTATTCGTTGCGAGGAATTGAAGGGAATCGTTTTGGAAATGATATATTCCCACAAAGACTCAGAGAACCCTAGACTTTGAGTTTTTCTTAGCAGACTGAAATTTGACCTCGCTGCAGTCGTAGCAGGTGGTCCCGTCCCACTGCGACATTACCCATTCATGTTGTCATCGACTGAGACGGAGGGAGGCGAACTCCCGGTTTGGCGCAGATGAGCCAAACAAAGGAAATGTCCTCTTTTCTTGTGGTGAAACTGTGCTGAAGCTGATAACACCGGATCAAAGCTCTCGTTTTAGGTTTTTGATGTGTCTGCCAAAGACCGTGGCGACTAGTAGGAAGCCAAAGGTTCACATTGGCTGCAACTTTTGGGACAACATCACTGGGTTGCTGGGTGACCGTGCATCGTCTGCCCTTCAAGTTGTAAAAGCAAACAAATAAGGCTGCACCGCCTCCTGCTGCGAGGTCAACTCATTTGTTCCACTTGTCCGGCTGATGGATTTGGTTTTATAAAATTTGGCTTTTTTTAGCCTCTCCTTAATTAGTTAAGGGAGAGAAGAAGAAAAAAAATCATGCGCTCCACACATTTTGCCACAATTTGACTAGCCTCTATTTTTTTTCCCCCTCTAAATCGTACTCCTGGGGTCTTCTTCACAGATCTGTGCGTCGGCAGCATGGTTGAGCTCTCGCTGCATCGGGGTGAGCCGGAGTGGCCGGGAGGCTTGAGACACCCAGTGGGGAGGGTCCGCGGCTCTAATAGCAGAATAGGATTAAAGGACTCCCCTGGTGTGTGCTGCCATGCAACTGAGTGCGAATGCTCTGCCTGTCATCAATATTGAGGCGCCGGCGCAGGGAGATCTATCAGCAAATCCGATTGCACGCAGAGAATTCTGAGGTCCCGGCAGAAAAGCCAGGGATGCCCCCCCCCTCCCTTCCCTCTCTCTCTCTTTCTCTCCCTCCCACTTTCCTTTTACATTATTTCAGGCCCCAGGAGAGTATTCTCCATCATGTCAATGTAATGTAGCACACAGAGGCAATCATGCAGCCTCTCTGGCCTCAGGGCTGCCTGCTTGGAGGAGAAAATGCAACTTTTGCACTTAATCATCTCACCCAAAGCCAGCGTTCTAGTCTATGGGAAAGGTTTTTTTGGGGGGGTTTTTTCTCCACACAATATGTAACCACATCCCTCATGGTGGGGATGTGGTTGCGCGTCCCCCTCGGTTCGGAAGCTTTTGCGCTCCCATTTCCCCCCTCGATCCGGCAAATACCCCCGCCAAAAGACCAGTGCTTATGTGTCGAATCAGCCCATGCAGAAAAAGACCTCGGCTGGATGCGGCGCTACCTGCCGACACCTGCTGAAACATTTGGATTCATGAAGCCCATCTCCTCGCCGAGGTGCGCTCGGCAATCACGAGTCGTTCTAGTGTGATCAATGCCGCGGCGCTGGGGAGGACCGCCGAAGCCGAGTGATGTGGAGCTTTATTGATATCGGCTCTCAGAGTTCATGTTTGAAACAGACGCAACGTGGCTCCAACGTTTCCGTCGGTGTGAGGAAAAAAATGTCAAAAGAAGTGTGTGGTGAATGAAAAAAGAAATACAGTACAGGAGTGTGTGCGGGTCCACGGACAGAAAGTGTACAGGGAGATTTGTGTATTATCGTGTGATTGATTGGCCGCATGCATGGCTCCAAGGGAAGACACGGGGAGAGGACAAACAAGACTGTTCCAAATAGACCTGTCGGAACCAGCCTCGGGGAGGCCTAACTGGTTAGACAAGGGCGATACTTTTTTACTGCGAGTGCCCTTGCTTTACTGTGCTTGGACTGGACGAGCCCATGTATTATTCACTGGTCTCACTGGGTGATAAATGGCAGACCTCCATTCCAGAAGCTGCAGAATATTCACCAGTGCTTATCTCTTTTAATCCCATGACCGCAGGCCAAGTCAGTGAATTAGTGGGCAAGGCATAACAGTGCTGCTTAAACTGCAGGGGCAAGGTTGTTTAACCAAGAGATTCATCCAAAAGCTATTTGTTTGATAAATAAGCTTGGTGGTGTTCGCCGACAGTGCTTTTAGGTCATATTTAAAAAAGGAACGTGTAGGATTTGCGCTTAAGATGAACTGAATCTATACTCTGTGGGGATTTTTTTAATATCATTATTCAAAACAGTCTTGTTACATGTATTTATTTCTCCTCCTGCCTACATGTGATGATGCACAATATTGGAGCATGAAGCAGTTAATCTTTTGCATGCAGATGGTTTTGGTTTTGAGCCGCTCCGTCCCATTAAATGTCATGGCGAGTAAATTGTGCTCGAGTCACAGTTGTGGTGATTTGTTTGCAAGTGTAATTCCTTGTTTTTTGGATTTTTATCATTTGAAAAGGCTTTCTAATATGTCGCAATTTAATTGTTTCTCTCCTGTGCATTTAATCTGTTTCTGGTGTTGAAACTGGATTCAAATGTTACATTTGACAGACTTTTATAGTGGTCTAAATGGATGAAACTTATTATTTACTGTAAATGTTTGATGCGCTCGCTGTTAAAATTGATTTTTTTTATTGAATTTATTATTTTACAGACATCATTCATTCCTCATTTGTCTTCCTTTTTTTCTGGACAAAATTAGTTTAGGCTTAGACAAAGAAGTGATTGATTGATAGATTTTGAGAAAATTGGATTTTGTTGTATTATGAGAAATTATGGTTGTAATTGTCACACAATTTGCAAATAATTTGTTGTTTAAAACATCCCTAAATTATATACTTGTACTACACTATAGAGTTTATTTGCTATGCTGTCAAAGATCTGTTCAATCCCCTAGCCATAAAGTTCTGGCTGGCTGGCTGGTTGGTCCATTGGTTGGTTGCAGTTAGCAAAATATTCAGTACTGATACTCAAGTGAGTGTTATAATGATATTATGACTTCTACAGAACCAAATATGCAGATCAGCTGGGGACTCTACAGCAGATGTGAACACGAGCATTCATGTTGTCTGTTCAGATCTGAGCCCTGCCTTTCCCTCCAGTGACGGCTGGGATTGGCTTCAGTCCCCCAACAACAGCCCTGCCCAGGACATTTCATCACTCTGTAATGGGTCAAAGTAGAGAGCATTATCAGCCCAAGTAAAATCTACAGCTCCTAAATAAAGGCCACAAGGTAAAAGTACACATTTAGCTTCTGGTGTTGGATCAGATACAGCACTGATTTAAGACCTTAAAAACCTGCAATATAAACAGTACATGGCAAGAGTTCCACAAACCTTTCCCCGGAGTTTCTTTTGAAGCTCTGACTCTGACTCTTTTTCACCATCAGAGTCGATTCCCCATTCGCCTCAGCCCCTCTCTCTCTCCATCCTCGCCTCCGCCACAGTCATATCACAGCAATTTGGAAGGAGCTGGATCCTACAGCGCAACTACAACCACCAGCCTTTGTTTTTTCCTGCGCAGAAGCTGGATGTCTGCCACAGAGCTTTCTGGAATACTAATGAGGCCGGTTAGCGAGTCAAAGTTACTGACCTGAGGTGTCGAGGTAGAGCACAGACCGAGGAGTGGTGGGGTTGAGCGTGGCCAGACACCGTCTGCCACAATAAGACTGCAAATGTCAGAGTTTATTACCTCTGGCCTGGTTTGCCGTCCACCGGTCAGCTTGATAGCAAACTACACTCATGCCTCATTTATCTTATCATGGTTTTGTTTTTTTAAAGGTGAAACAGACTTTCTACAGTCTGTGTTTCGCATTACACCCAGTGGAGAATCGTTTGAACTCACTAAAAAACATGGTGCCATTTCAGTAGTGCTGCAGTCAAGACTGCAGAAACCAAAACTTTACCAAGACCACAGGGCACCGAGAGGAAGACATCTGAAGGTCAAGACTGAGACAAGAACAAGACTGTGTGAGAAAGATGATCAGAAAACAGAACAGAAAGAGTTTTCTCTTTTAATCTAAATAAGAGCAACAAACATAGCCTCTGCATTTTTTGAGCAGCACAATGCAACAAATCAACAAGGGTACCTTTTGTCTATTATCTTGAAGATAAGCCCGAGTACAAACCTAAGTCCATGTTGCTCGGTGCATAGGCAGCTATTTCGTCTCATTTCAAGCATTTTAGGCTTTTTTGTTTGTATTCCAAAATAAGATGTGGATTTGCCCGGTGAATGTGGCTTGTAAGTTATGAATTTGGCACAGTCTGAAAGCCTGGCAGTGAACACTCTGAGTCCACTTAGTACAAGACCGAGACAAGACATTCAGATTGTGGTCTTGAGACTGCTCTTAAGAGCGAAACCAATCTTGAGTGCTTTAACACGACCTCAGAAAGAGCCCCCTCCTCATCAGGGACGAGTGTCGCGGAGTGTGAGGATTTGAAGCCACGTCTCCCCTTACCCTCCTC
This sequence comes from Mullus surmuletus, assembly GCA_903171835.1. Taxonomy (NCBI): domain Eukaryota; kingdom Metazoa; phylum Chordata; class Actinopteri; order Syngnathiformes; family Mullidae; genus Mullus; species Mullus surmuletus. The sequence continues at coordinate 472,755 of CAESWR010000240.1, read as the reverse complement.
TCCGCTCACCTTCTTCTCCCTGTTGGTCTTTGTTTTATTTTGACGGTCATTATACATCTGTCAGCCTCCGTATCTCTCTTTTTTAGTTTTTTTTTTTCATCTCATGCTCAACACAACTTTTTCCAGCTTCATTCTAATGCTGTTCCACCTCTCCTCTCCCTGACTCTCCGTCTCTCCACAGGTGGTGCGGCCAGGGAATACACACACACACACACACACACACACACACACCCGTATGCGCACACACACACAATCTAAAAGAAAAGGATCCCACTTTAATGCGGCTCATGCCTTTCCATGAACATGGTAAGAGTTAAGCTTGTCAGGCAATTAATGTAGCTCCTGGTGGCTATGAGGGGCCCCTCCATTATAAACAAAGCCTATTCATGAGCTGAGAGATAACCCCAGCTCCTTCATTTGTATCAGGGGAAGAATAATTACCCCCACATTCAACTAATCTATCTCTGCAGCCACTGATTCCTGCTTCTTCCATGTGGCATTCTACTTTTCTTAGTAGCCGTCCTGTTTTTGTCACTCTTTAATTTCAGCATGGAGGAAATATCGCGAATATAGAGTGCGAAAAAAGTGCAATAAAATTGCACCACTGCCACCATTCAACATTTGTAATTTTGCAGTTATTCAGAATAATATAATGAGACAGATTTTTTTCTTTTTCAAGTGCTTGGGTAAAATAGATCGTCAAGTAAAAGTTCATATTAATTACATAAACATACATGGGATAAAACTTAAAAGACCCGAGGAGACAGAATGATGTATCAGATGTATGTGCATTACGAATAAATGGGTTTTGCATTCTCTTATTCTTGTTTTGTGTGTGGCTGCTCAAGTATAAAATTAAAACATATTCAAGTTATAGCTTCATCTGAAATGTATCCCCCCCCCGCCCCCCCTGGTGTAGAAATTCCATGTCTTCATAACAATTGTTTCCCCATTCATAACTTCAAGTGTTTCCCTCGTTGGTGTCGTCATAAAACAGTGGACTTGACAAAAGTGCGTTTTTATGGGTTTAAATTGAACAATTACCATGTAGAAATGTTCGCAAGAGCGGGGCTTTTCTGTGGAAGAGCAACATTGCCATCTATCATCTAGACACAGAAATACAGATACACACACAAGCGCACATATACACACACAAGCGCACGTTTACACACACAAAAACACATGCGCATTACTGATAAAATAGAAAGGAAAAACAAAAAAATCACAAATTGTAAACAATTGTTTTTCTGAGTGTGCCTAAAGCATCTCTAATGTAACTTTTTCTCAAACTGTGCATGTAATAGAAGGTAACTTTTTTTTTAGGGCAATTTGAGGAACTTGCAGAGATGAACAAGTAGGCTAACAGTCATGGA
>CAESWR010000240.1:459942-471233 GCA_903171835.1 Mullus surmuletus | reverse complement strand
ACATGCGCATTACTGATAAAATAGAAAGGAAAAACAAAAAAATCACAAATTGTAAACAATAGTTTTTCTGAGTGTGCCTAAAGCATCTATAATGTAACTTTTTCTCAAACTGTGCATGTAATAGAAGGTAACTTTCTTTTAGGGCAATTTGAGGAACTTGCAGAGATGAACAAGTAGGCTAACAGTCATGGATTATCCAAGATAACAAAGCCTAGCTGTTCAAGGCTTTGGCAGACAAAAGTTGATCTTAAGCAGGCTAAACATGATCCCTCCCTCACCACGCCGCCCCTGACTACTATGTTGACGGCCCGCTGGCTGACATTTGTCATGCACACAATGCTGCCGGCACGGCTTTGGATGGGAATCCTCCACTGTCAGTCTGAGATTTATCCCCCGGGCGGGCACGCAGGTACACCATTTGCATTGGATGCGGTGATGCTGCCACATTGTCAGATGATAATCCCACATTGCCGGCCAGTCCAAAAGTCCCAGCGGGTACCTTTGTGTGAATATGATTTAATTTCTCTCCCCTAATTCAGTGAGGGGTGTCGTTTATTGAGTGGCCTGCCCGTGTGTGTGAGAGATTACAAGTGAGGGCGGCGCACAGTGATTAAACATGCAGCTAATGCGGCGGCGTACGCGCCTCTGAGGTGACATGGGAGAGTGTGATGCACAACCTTTCTTCTTTTACTAGCATGCATGCGAACATGTAACGGCCTCCAATCTGTGCTTACACACTCACAAATATACATACACGTAAACACACACACACTCACAGTGAATGCCATGGGAGAATGTCATAGTGATTGAGAAAGATGGCTTCTTCCTTAAGTGTAATTTCATGCATAATGTCACAGATCTGGATGCTCCACAGCCTGACTGTTCTCCCCTTGAATCCTAATTCCGCATTCAGATTGGTTTATTTCTGAGACGCCTCTGCAAATCAGGCCCCTAATTAATCGGAATGATGCATCGATTCTAACTTCCTTCTTCCCTTTCCTCCACAATTTTTCAAGGGCATATGAGGAATGCATGAGGATATAGAAAAAAACTGAGAGCACAGGCGATTTCAGATTTGATCGCAATAAAACTAATTTCTGATGAGACATAGATCTGCACGTTTAATCAGAAAAAAGCAAACCTATTCTTGACAACAAGTAAACGTCAAGCAATAACGCTCGCATCACCGTTTGAGCTTGTACAGCTCCTCTACTTTTCTTTTCTTTTTTCCCCCCTGCTCCGACTACCTGCTCTCCTCTCCCTCCCTCCAGCCTTTGCTCTTCAGCTCTAACAGTCCTTGACAGCTAGAGATGAAATAGAAATTTTGATATCAAACACCTACACAAAGGAGGGCTGACCTTTGATCAACGTGCCGTTTGATGTTGTGACATGAAATTTGCATCATGGGAGCCCGGGCAGCGGACGCTACCGCAAAGGGCTAATGCCAGAGCCCTGTCAGGGAGCCGCGAAGGTCAAGGATCTATTAGGAAGGAACAAGCCCTCTAATCCCTCACAAGAGCCCTGCACAGCATTTGATGTTCAATACATAGAAATAAAATAGAAAATTGATCCCAGAGAACAAAGCAGCGACAGTAAGAGCATTCATTAGGTATTAGTCCATGAGTGAACAGGGGAGGAAAGGAATTATGGAATTATTTGATATAATATTGTGTTTCAATCACAACATACTGTTGAAACAAGATGACAGAAGTTAGAAATAACAGGAGTCTTGCCAAAAGAGAAATCTGGCAAGAGTTTCAACACTTGCCGTATTCAACTACCCATGAATCTTCTCAGAACCGCTAAGAAGCAGTCTCTTGCCAGATATGAAATGGACATTCACTCATGGGCTGCTCCAGAACATATGGCACACTCCATCCGAATGTTGTCTATTGATCTGTGGACAGGTGGATCAGTGGAGCTCCGAAGCTGTTTTAATTATTCAGCCTGGCACATCATTTTTCATACCTGGTGCCTTTTCAAAAGACCAAAATAAACCTGTCAATCCCGCTGTCCATCTTTCATCTGGCCATCAGCTCTCAGCCTCATTAGCTGGACAACATGGGTGGAGGAGGCAAACGGGAGGGAAGGAGAGGAAAGGAAAGGAAAGGGGCACACTACTCACACCTTATATTCATGCTCACACACACACACACACACACACATACGTACACATGCACACATGCACACACACGCGCACAGGCTGTGTAACAGTTCTGCCGCACCATGTCAGGCAATCATTTGATCTCATTTCAGGCAATATCATCATCTTTCCTCTGTCCTGTAATCAATATTTCAGTTTCATTTTTGGTCCCCTTGTTTCAAAGTGCAGGCCCAAAACTGCTAAAAGTTTTGTCATGTAGAGAAGCCTGGTTGGATTCGGTAATTCATGCCAGAAAACTGATATCAGCATTGATGATCTGGATACTTTCCAAAGTGTATCATCAGTCTGTTACACAGTTTCCCTTTGCCTCCAGGTTTCCTTGCATGTCACAAACTTCTGCAAAAGATTGTGTAAATTACTTTACTTCTTGTTTTCAAGGCAACCAAGACCATAAACAGTTTATAGAAGAGCCAATTATTTTGGTTTGTATGTGCTGCACTTGGTTAGGTTTTCTTTAAAGATCATGCCCTGTGTTCGAAATCGTGCACTGATAGACTCATTAGACTCAATCGCATAAAGTCTTTATAGTGCAAAGTGTTCTGAAAAATGAGTGTGGAAACATGGACACTTGGCATCCTAAAAAAACAGCATATTGGTGACGTCTGGTCTCCATATTGGGCGAAAACATTAACGTCCATGTGATTAGTCAAAAGGAAGGAGACAGATGATTAGCTACAGACAGGTATGTTGAAAAAATGCATTTGCGTTTAAAACTAGTCTAGTCTACTCTACTCGTCTTTATTTGCGTTCTTTCTGGCAAAAATATATTAGAAATCTGCCGTCAGTTTATCTTGGCAGGACCAACTTGAAAATGTTGCACTGCGTCATTATAAAAACTAGCTACCCTGAGAGGGGTACTATCCTGTGGTGGAAATAGACCAGGTGACATGCCGAGTAGCAGAGAAGAGATTAGAGTAGAGTTGCCATGTGGAAAAGCGCAATTAAACAGCATTTCTTTTCCCTAATAAGCATGTAAACATAAATATAAATCATGTAGTATATAATAATATAAACCTCGGATGTGTTGCGCCTCTGATGTTTCCGATGTCTCTGTTTGCATGTTAGCATACCACCGTTTGCTGACTGCTGTCTGATGATGCCATCAGATGCAGGCGATACATCTTTTGGAAACATCCTCATCCTTACCACTTTAAAACCCACTTCCTCAGGCGACCCAGCCCGTGCAACAGCCACAGAGGTCCTTCCATATCGGCGACACTGTGGACGGCTCACTTCCTCTCCTCTTCCTTGATGCCCAAATCTCTGAAGGCCATCGCTGAGTCAGTCCCCTACACCTCACTCTCCGACCGGCAGGCGGACAGTTCTACACCGCTCCTGTGGACTCGGGGAGCTTCCCTCTCAAAGGCCTCTTCCCACAAGGCCGTGCGGCTCAGTAGCTTCCTCAGTGAAGGCCCGCACAAAGATAAGATTTGATCGCAGATGTCTGAGGTGCACCTGGGGAACTTCAACTGCAGTTTGAGCTCCACCGGACAGCTGTTGCTGAAGGCCTGCTACGTGGGCAGTCGCTGCTCTCTGACCTACACAGCTCTTGTCTATGGACGGCAGGTTCCGATCATGCCGCCATTTAGTCATAAATTATTGGATAAATGTACGGATTGACCTGATTGTGTCAGTCGATCTGGTCTAGACTGGTGCATACGGCTCTTTGCCGCTGCATCTATTGGAATTTTATGCATTGCGACACATTTTCCCCCTTTTGTTTTTCTCATTAGAGTTTACAAACGGCAAATAAGTAACGCTGCAAGCTGCACCGAATAGAAGTGAAGATTATAGAGCGAACAAAGCGATGATATATTACTGCTTTAAGACTCAGGGCGCCAAAGCACCAGCTGCTCTTATTATCACTTGCAGCATTTAATAACGATACTTGTGCCTTCGCTCACTCATTATTCATCCCGCATAGGACAGATATCCATTCTTGATTAAACAAATGAAGTCAGAGTTCAAGAGACTTTCTCGCGTCGAGACATTTGTATGCATCTCGATAGTCTCCCAGGGCTGATGAAAACAGAAGGACCAAAAAAGAAAAAGAAAAAAGAGAAGAAAAAAAAAACCACACTGTATTGCATTACCTCACTCCCCATATTTCCTGACACCAGTATGAGGTAAGACTTTACACAGGTCGGACGTTTTTAAGACTCAGAGAGTTTGCCGGCCCGATCGATAATTTTGTTCTGTGTAATTATCTCACCATTGCTCTCATTAATTACACTTTCAAGGCTCATTTCCATCGTTTGCCACAGATGCCCAGTCTGTGGGAGCATCCAGTGGGGTGGGGTTGGGGTAGGGGGTTTGAGGAGGTGGGGGCGGCCGTGGTGGCAGAGGAGAGGCCTGATTAATACTCTGTCTCTCCGTCTGAGGTTGGCTGCCACTCGCGGGGGGTAAAATGCGAGCGCTCTGTCATGTGAGACTTTGCCGAGTGGGAGACAAACGAGGTCTTTGGCGGCACAATCAATAAGTTCCTCTGATGAGCCAAATTTAGAGAGTACTGCTTTGCTTTGAAGAAATCCTCCGACACCCTCCCACCATGAAATACTTTTTTCAGGATATATAACGTATAGATTGGGAGAAGGAGAGCGGAATCTAGCTTTGATCGGCAGTTATTCTGCGAAACACGGGAGCATGTTGCAGTCATGACGCATCAGCCGCTGTTGATTTTCACGATAAGAGCGTAATAAATCCCCATCTATGATTCTGGCCCTCAATTGAGTCCAGGCATTCGTGTACTTTCCATTACTTAAAAATATTCAGCCATGGCACCTTTTTCTTGGGAGAAAAAAAAGTGTGACAGGATAAGTTTGGCTGGAAATCCAGAGTGATCTGTGACGTTGCTAAATGCAACCGCTACCTTGCCAACCTCTCCATCTGTCTGGGAGGCGGGGCCGCCAGATTGGCTGAATAATTTCGCCGGACCCAAACAGCTGTCAGTTCCGATCTACAGCCCGGCTCTGTGACAACACCTGGATGCCAGGTGGAAGGAGTGAGGATGAGGAGGCTGATGTTATCATCACAAGATCGGGAAATGGGATTGCAGTGCTCATGCTGTGATCATTTTGGATTAGTGTTGTTAACGCGTAAGTGAGGATGATGATGATGATAATAATGGTGGCTGAGTGTCTCTGCATGCTGAACTCTCTTCCTCAGCTGAAGACACTTATGGGATACATACACCTCTGTTTGAAAGTGCAGCGTCAGCTGCAAAATCTTTTTTTCCCCTATTTTTTTGCTGACAATGCTGCAACTGGCTCGTCTTTGCCATAATTATCATATTATGATGATTAGCGTTTAGTTTTGAATCCACCAGGGGGCAGGCAGAGGTCACTATTAGTTATACATTCAGCACCTAATGCCCCCATAGAACAACCTGAGCAAAGCAGATGCTGGTGAGACTGGATCACACAGAGAGGAGCACTGATGCCACCTGCTGTTTGTTACTGTAATGGAATTAAATATCACCACAAACATTTCTTTTTCCCACATCTTTTGAGACAACAAAAATACAGTAATAGAAAATATCTATTTGAAAATTTGATTTCTAAATCTGACAATTTTATTGAGATTTATTTTTTTTCCCTGTTGGATTTCTTATGTTTGAAGACTAAGTGACTTTTCACATGCAGTTCAAAAAAACTTGAAATTGTATTGCATTGCAAAACAAACAGTGTTACGAAGCACATCATCAACTGCGATTTCATGTACGTACAATAAACTCTCCCCTATCACGCTTGGTCTTTGGAAATGCCAGTCCGAACTGTTGTACCCGCAAGCGTGCCATGCATTTGGTTGCGTTCTGCCAAACCATATAATCATTTTTGCAGTGGAGAGGGCAAGTGCAAGGGGAGGCTATTACACTGCCACAATATAAGTGGTTTGGCATGTGGCTGAAGGGGAGGGGCCAAGGAGCAATGGAGAGGAAGATGAAGGGAGAAAAAAAAACAGGGGGAGGGTTTGGAGAGGAGAAGCAGCTGGGGTTATATCTTGAGTCAGGATACAGCTGCAAAGCACAACGATGTGTGTGTGTGTGTGTGTGCATGCCTGCGTGTAAGCTTCGGCCCAGGCCTAAACATGGCGGTGTTTCACGCTTCAGATGCAGGGAAGTCAGCTGAGAAACAAGGAGGCTACAAGGGCAGACAATTTCGCTCTCAACAAAACCTGCCAATGTACACATGCATTTTCTGAATATGTGTGTGAGAGTGTGTTGTAATTTAGCATTTTGACTGTTTCTCGGGGGGGGGGGGGAGCAAAAGACAGGGGCCCGATACCGAGTGTGACAACAGAAAACAGATGGCTCTCTGTCAGCCCAACACAAACAGGTACAACTCCTCCAACCTGAGAGCTCCAATAAAAGCAGACGGTCTTTGGCGAGCACCGTGACCGCTTTGAGACGATCCGAGGAAATACATGTCATATGAAATGGATTCTACATTGCGCAAGTGATTGTTACTCTGTCTGATTTCACAGACGCTCTGGCTGGATCTGTCTGGGGTGGTACGTCGAGTTCTGGTTTCCTCCACAAGGGGGCAAACTCTCTCCAACATTCGTGGGCGGATGTGCCTTGGCAAGACGGGATTCTGCAGTTTTTCAAACAACAAGCTGTCTTGTAAATACAACAAAAGAGGCATAACAGTTTGGCTTGAGTATTGAGGTTTGACTCTGGCCTGCAGTTGAGCCTTGTTGTTCAAACAAGACTTTAAAGCGGATCGACTCTTTTTTCCCCCCTGCCCCTCAAAGGCTCCAGTGCCTTTCCTTTCACCGCGGAAATTAATTTTTCCACCCTGATACACAAACTTGGCCATTTCATCCCCCTTTTCAGGGATTTTTTTTCCTCTATTGCTCGAGGCAGGAAGCGAACACAGGAGGTTTTGTCCTCCAGCTTGGTGGGGGTTGAGACCTCCCCCACCCCCTCCACCCCTCCAAGCGAGTCAACTTGATGTTGGGAGATGAGACGGGAAACAGGTGTCACCCATGACCTTCAGTGTTCAAACACTACAGGCCTCACAATCAGGGGGCACTCTGAGGAGGCAAGGGAGGGTGGGTGGGTGGGTTGGGGGGCAGGGGGGGCTCCTCACAAGCAACTTTACAATTTCTCCCCACTTGGCAAATACAAGGAAACCCCACACTCGCATGTTTGCCATTGAAGATTATTTCCCTGGGAGCTGAAGAGGATCGGGATTGTGTGTTTAACATCCACACTGCGCTACACTGTTGCACCGCGTTTCTCCCGCGCGCACCCGGCTCTCACCTCAACTCCGAAAGATGACCCCTCAGACAAAGAAGGGAACACAAAGTAATAACCTCCAAATCCCCGCCACTGGCTTATGTGAAGCCGGAGACGATTGGGAAGTCTGCCGTCGTCGAGAGGGATAGAAGTGGGAGCCAGCGGCGTCTGTGTCCTCGGCGTGTCTGTCAGCGCCTCTCCTATCGCCCGCTCTGTTTTCCTCATAAGAAAAAGATTAATTCTGCAGATTATCAAGCCACAATAAAGTACTTACTGTTAACCAGTAATTGGGAGAAGTTGATGCCTTGTCCAGGCGAGCACAGCGGAGCGGTCAGACAGAGGACATGGCCGACACCAATGCACCTTTGAAGAACCCGAGAAGTACGCTATTGGCAAAACACTGTTTACAAAGATCTGATACAAAGAAAGGAAGAAGACAAAGAGACTTTATACTGGGAGCGATAAATAAAGATAAATGTTGTGAGGGATGTATCTCAATGTCGAGATGAGCAGAAAGGGGTCCTAGCACCACTTTTAGCACCTTTTCAATCTATCGATATATGTACATCCTGTTGTTAGATGAGGAAAGATTTACATCAAAAGTGAAATTGAAAAGCTAACAAATTGTCTCATAATCTTACAGACGGATACAAATATATTGAGATTATTCCCCCTAGGTGGTGGGGGACACACACCACAAACTGACCCGCTCACACTGCAGGCAGAGACAGACGGCTCAACCATATTATCCCCTGTGATCCTCAACAAGTTATTCTTTGACACGTTCAGAAACCCCTCGACTTTGAAGGCTTTTTTTGTGTCTATTTAGCATGTATTTCACGTCAACAGCTGTGCGCCGTAGCTGCACGACCATTATCTCACCACGGACGATGAACGCCAAAATCCCAGAGCATTTGACTAGAAGGGGCGCCTGTTTATGGACTAATGGTTATCCTGGTTGTGTTTCTCCGGCATGAGACTGACAGCCAACTGTTTGACACTGAGGCCGCAGAGACAGATGGCGACCAAATGCCTTTTATTGCCGCCTTTACCACTTGTGTGTCCCGATCACATCAGTCACGACCGCTGCTGGGGGACAACGCAAAGCGTTGCTCTCGTTCCGCCTAAAGCTCTACAGGCCGTTGGGCCTATCAGATTAAGAAAAAGGAAAAATGAGAATGTTGCAATAGCGTTTGGTAATTTATGATTTCAGTTCCGCGTGTGCACGTCATTTCCACTTGTGTGTTTCTGCGCGCACATCTCGACGTATGGTGTTTGTGTGTTGAGAGTGTCATATTGCTGCGCTATGTGCTGATACAGCGCCTGCAGCTACAAGTCGCACCTGGTGTGTGAGAGCAGTTCGCCAGCTGCTGATGATTGAGTGTCAGATGCACACACACACACACACACACATGTACACTCACAGGCCGTACGCACACAACTGTATATTTGTTCGTTTCATTCCTGACATGTGTGCGTGTATACATATAGCATTGCATTCACATATGCCTCCTTCGTGTCACGCACAGCCGCATGGCGCATGAATGCATATTTCTAAATTCACAAGCGCTACAGAGGATCACAGGAACGGCATCAAGATACTGAGCGTCCTCAAGAGACCTGCAACCTGGAAAAAACTGGAGGAAAAAGTGTTCCTAAACTGAGCTTTCATATATTAAAGCTGCATGGAGCAACTTCTATTTAAAACAAAATAGGTAGTAAAGTGGTCAGCATTGCAGAAAATATCATCAATATCGAATACCCTTATGCAAGAACTTAAGTGATATTTTCAGTGAATTGATTTTTAATGTGAGTGTACTCACATGTAGGACACTCAGGAAAGTGAAGTTCACCTATGCAGCTTTAAATAAGGAAACTATATAAGGGGATGGAATCGTGGCATGAATGCATGCACATATAGAAAAAGAGCCTATAGTAGTAGAAAAAGACCTGACTTTTAATGTAATAATTTCCTTTGTAACGACATTCAAAATATTGCATTTGGTTTGATGTGCTTTGCACCAAATTGTGCCAAAGGTCACTCGACCTGTGAGTCAATGAGAGTCGGTGCACCTTAACAGTGCCTTTGATATCATGAATGGTCCACAGCTCTGCATCCCCCAACAGTGTTCATGCTCCTCTGGCTGTGTACTTTGTCTGGGCCAACAACCAGGCGGTGAGTTTAAGAGGTTTGTCACCGTACAAACAGCTGATAGCACATTTAAGGCAGTCACACATTGTCCTGATCGTTTCAATCAAGACACGGAAGATCAAAGACTGTCTAGACTCATAAGTGTGGCATAGTTGCGCTGTCAGGCTGCGGCGCGGAGTCGCCTGACATTTTGTCGAGATAAAACAAGCGTGTCATGATCCAGAATCAAACAGTAATTTGCCAAAAGTTTGTGGCTGAAGGTGGAGATAAGGAATCAAAGTTGAGCTGGCACCAGTTGAGTCACTGCCGCGGCTTGAAAGGTCACGCTGGCCGAGTTACTATCACTTTCTCCCACTACAGCTAATCTAATCAGCCGTATTACAGTAAAGGCAGACTGGAGGTGAAGCCGTGTAGACGCCAGAAGCCCAACACTCCAGAGATTAAACCCACCTCAGACGAGACTGGAGACAGTCTCCCTGCACATAAACGAGAATTATTTGATGAACATATTTGGCTTTTATTAAAACTGCATATCAGACATGCTGTGCCCATTCAAATTGGGACAGGCGTCTGCTCCTTTGAATTAGGAATATTTTGTCTACTATCTGCATCTAAATTCTCGACTCTGATGTTTGAGATTACATGTTTGACACTGCTTTTTTCTGAAGTTGCGTGATTGTTCTGAATAACAGTAGTAGGAGAGTTGCACCATCAATGCCTTCATGAAGGTGAAATGGACCCAGAATGGCACAAAGTTTTGCTAATTTTAAAGGTGGTAAAACGTTAGCAGGGTCTCCTTGGCCAATGCTGCCCCCTCTCACAGGATTGCTCTGGAAGTGTTTGTGTAATCCTGCCCACAGACCAACTCTGGACACTTAAAAAAAAAAAACAGAAAGCTCCATGCAGCTCTTTCTTAAGTCAGGCCACTTTGCAAATTGCTTTTTAGAATATGAATGAGAAAAAATGTTATTTATCCCTGAGGAGCAATTAGTAAATATAAGCAGAATTAGAACTACCGTATCATCACTCCATGATGATGATCGAGCACTTTTTGTTTCTGATCCGTGTGAAACAATATAATAATAGATAATAATACACGACAATAACAATTATTTAAATATTGGCTGAACCGTTCTCTAGTGCATTGCGTTTGAGGAGAGCTTTAATCATGTCAGCAGGCTCTTTTTTTATATCCAGGACTCAATTTTCTGCTTCATTTTGTAAAACTTGTAATGATGACATCATTGAATCATGAATGGTGACATTTGACATACATTGAAAAATCTGATAACATCTGGTCTAAATCCATTAAGAGAGCGACTTCCGATTTCTTTGTTGTTCGTGTTATTGTCGTTTTACCTCAAAATGGGCGTCTTTTCTAAAAGCTGTAGATTCACGGCAAAGAAAAAAACCCCAGAACTCCCAAACTAGCAGGCCTGTTTTTCTCTGAGGGAATTTCTTCCATCACTCTTTTTTGTTGACACATATTTGTTGGTGAGGAGGGGGTGGGCAGGGAGGAGAGAGGAGGGCGAGGTGAGAGGCAAGGAAACCATCAGACCCCCTTCTGAGATGGACAAGCCCCTATTATCCCCTCGTCCACCACCCTTCTCCGTCTCTGAGTGGGGGCTCATAATTGGACCTTTGTACTGTGTGTGAATTCTTCGCCTGCACACACTTTCCCAGACTGTGTCCGGCCACCAAACAGATGGGGTCTGTATGCAGAGGACACACACACA
>CAESWR010000240.1:438335-459837 GCA_903171835.1 Mullus surmuletus | reverse complement strand
AAAAAAATCACAGCGCAATAACAAGAGAAGGAGTTTTAGATGCTTTCAGCCCTCTAGAGGAGGCCTTGCAACCCCTGAATCTGAAAACACAGAACATCCAATAATGTTTTTGTAACGGGGACGTTTGAAGCCATTGAGGGAAGAATGTATCTTTTTTTAGGGGGGGGGGCGAAAAAAGAAGGAAAGTGGAGGGCGGTGGCAAAGGTCTATTGTTTGGCTTTTCCTTGGCTTTATTCGCGTTATTGAACATTGTGCTAAGTAGCATGGCTTAGAAGAAAGCAACATATTGCCACGGCAACCAGAGCCTGTAATTGTCTGTTAGTACTTTAGAACTTGCAGCTGCACGGGCTCTTCTCTGAAAGAGCTTTTCCATTGGCAATAATGGTGGGGAGAGGGAACTGGGGCAGGGGGTGCTTTGTGTGTGTGTGTGTGTGTGTCGATGAGGGCCTCCCATGCTTTCTCTCTCACTCTTTAAGAAGTAACAAGAGTTCTGCAGCTTTCACGTCTTAGGTCCGCTTCTGCCAATCCCTCGCTCTCCCACCTCATCTTCCATTTTGTCACCGGCCCACTTTACTCTATTCACTCATTCTGCATCCCCACCCCCCACACACACGTACACGACGTTTTTCTATCTCTGTCAGGTGCACCTGTATGTGTAGAGATAACTGCACACTGCACAGCCGACTTCCTCCGCTCACCACTTGTTAGTCTGTCGGATCCGCTCCGTTTGGACACTTCGATCCATCAGCAAACGAGCGCCGCGATCCGTATCTCCGATGCCAACTTGAGCCCCTTTTGTATCAGTGGAGTGACGGGGGAAAAAACATAACCTTTTCATGTTTTTGTTTTTTGGTTTTTTGTGACGATAACTGACAGGGGAGGATGATTTATGTCCCAAAATGAATATCAGATTGCAGTAAATTGTTGATTTGAATGTAAGAGATGGGTAGAGGTTATATAGCACGGCTCTGTCACTGCGCGCGAACCCGTCCGTCTCGTTTAAGCATTTAAGCTTCATGACAACTACAAAAACAGCTCCGCAAAAGTGCCCACCCGACCCCTCCCGCTGTTTAAGTGCTGGACGAATCGTAGCAGGGGCGATTTTCGCGATTCAAAGCCAAACGGCATGATGGATTCTGGCAGGGATTTCCTCCAAATCAATAGTCATGCTTTTTGGGATGGAATGTAGCTGGAACATCTGCTGCCTGAGGTCTGACTAACAGGTGCCACAGTGCGGCACAGTGGCGTGAGAACACAGAATCCGCTGGGAGCGCGGCAAGGCCAGGTGCTCCTCAGGACCACGCTCAACCGCGAGGGGAATCTGCTTTATTAAACCAAGGCGGAGCTGAAAACTTGATTCCGGACAGAGCAGAGATTAAGGCAAGGGCACTTTAAACATAGTCAGGAAGACACTGGTTACCCCCCATGCTTACATACCATTGATTGTATACTCAAAGACTTTTAAAATAGGAAGGAAGGAAAAATACTGAAATACCTACAGGAAAAAAAAGGATTTGTCTCGCCGCATAGTCTACATACTAGGGGGAATTTATTGAGGGGAACTATTCAGGGGGAAAAATAACTGAAATGACACTTTGCCCAGAGATGTTTGTTTTTCCCATTTTGGCGGTATTGACATAGCTGTTCCTTCGTTCCGGCCTGTCCTGTCCTTTCACAAACACACCCAGGTGCGTGTTTGGTGTGCAGCAGCCAGCCAGCCTTGTCGCTGCAAGCCTTCACCAAAGCAACAAGCCCAGTGGAATTGATGATTTTCAACACTTCGCCCCCGGGGGGAGTGTGTGCCGATTGTTGACTGTAGGGACTGCGAGCTGTGTCTGTCAAGGAGAGGGCAATAGCACACACCGGATAAGATTTCTATTTTTTTTTTCACTTGGATTTGGTGACACTTCTCCCCAAATGTGGGAGTTTTCATACAACCCAGGGAATTTCTTGGTTCACCGGGAGTTCGTATTGATTTTTTAATTTGGGATTCGGTGCCAGAAATGTGGTGTGATATTTCACCAAGAGGGGAGAATTGTAAAGTCCAGCTGTTGGTTTTGACAGCTTTAGGGCACAGCTGGTCTCCGTTCGTGCATGGATGTGGGCGTGCGGCTGATCTCTGCATGTATAAGCGAGTGTTACTTACCCAGTGGCTCGCATCCGTTAAGTCTATCTACTTTTTTTTTTTTGAAAATTGCTAATAACTGATGTAATTTAGTGGGATTTCCACGAATACAACAATGTGCAAGGCCGGGAAGGGACAGAGAGGAGCCGTGATGAGGTGTGGAATATAATTGAGATAGAGAATCAGCCATGGAAAATTCATCAACACTGAAGCACCTCTGGGCGAGAACTATTACTTAAGTGAAGATAATGACAGTGGGATCATGAATATTTGATTCACTCAAGAATACTTTTGAGATCGTACAAAGTTTGTTTCCAAGTCATCAAGACTTCCCTTTAGCTCAGTTCAGTTCAGTTCAGTCTACTTTATTAGGACCCAAAGGTAAATTTGGTTTGCAGTTGAGTCATTCATACAAAACAGTAAGTAAAACACCATAAAAAGCATAGAGTCATCATCAAAAGCATCATCATCACCATAACCGTTGATAGATTACTTGTACCTGCAGCCAGATGGAAGAAGCGGAAATTCACCATAACTGAACCAGTTAGTTAGGATTGAACCGGTTAGTCGCTGCAACTGTGTTGTTTACAGGGCTTCTGGGCTAAGCTGTGTCTCACCAATGAGCCTGCTGGATCAATTCACAAGCTTTAATGGGGATGTATGGAGGGGTGAGGCAGGGGAAGGGGTCTACCTAGATGAGCCTTGGTTGTACCCAACTGCGATCAAAGTCCCAAACATTATCTATCACATTATCTCCTCTCCTCTCCTCTCCTCTCCTCTCCTCTCCTCTCCTCTCCTCTCCTCTCCTCTCCTCTCCTCTCCTCTCCTCTTTGACCTCCCTCCCTCCCCTCCCCGCCATTGTACTCGCATCTCCGTCTTATCTGATCGGGCATCCACTCACTCCTATTTGCAATTCTAATGAAAATCAGACACCTGCCCTGTCAACCTTCGCCCCTCTCTGCAGATTGCTGCCACAACAACAAGGAGAAAACGACAGAGAAGAAAAGAGGCGGAGAGAGAAAGCCAGTGAGGTGGTGAGAGTGGGAGAGAGAAAAAGAGAGCCCCTATCAGAGGAGGGATATTATGTTACTGCTGGACTGGTAGATCGGAGTGTGAGATGGCCCAGTGTGTGTGTGTGTGTATGTGTGTGTGTGTGGGGGGGGGACAGAGGTCTTCTCACACGGTGAAAGAACCGTGATATGATGTTGGCTGTCAGACCGGTCTGGGGACCTAATCATGCCCCTGGGAACATCAGGGTCCAACATCCTGGCCTCTGTCGTCCCCCTCCCTTGTTGGGGGATGGGGGTGGGGGGGCGTGTAAAGCAACGATGTTATGAAGTTTACACAGATCGCCGGGCCGCTCTGCGTTGATATGCATCGACAAATTGAATACGGGCTTGTTTTTGGTTTCAAGACTCCGATATCAAAGTCAGAGTGATGCTTCGCTTGTGTGCCCTTAAAGCTTTATTTATGAGCTGTAATCACTGAATCACTACAGGTGAAAGCATGCCATATAACGTTACGGAGTGTGTAATACCAGTTAGAGACAGTGATTTCACTGTGTATTCGCCCCCATTACGTTACCTCATCTATCACAGCGCAATCTGTACCCTCACTCACTGATAGCCAAAGGTTAAGAGTATCAGCAGCCCTAAATGGGGGGCCTTTAACGGCCAGCGGACTACGGGGGAGGAAAAAGAAGCAGGTGGGGAAAAAGGGAGGTCAGCACGATGCAATCAGTCCATTACAGACCCCCAAGGACAAAAGCAGCTTCTCTCCCTTTCAGGCTGGCCTAGTTGTGTCCGATACAGTGCCACTTCCCCGCGCTCCGCATATGGACACCCGACAAAGAGGCCTTCATGCAGGTGTCAAGAGGTTTCCGTCATTTTGATTGGTCCGTGTTGAGTTCAGCGCTGGTTTTCAGGTTTCCGATGTGGAGCAAACTAACAAAGGCCCCAAAAGTCCCTCCTCTAAATTGTAAAGTCCGAAGAAGGACCACCCCATACTCTACAGAAGATGGGTGGTGTCTATATTTTTTTTGTAGCCGGATGCAGAATGTGGTTTACTTTGCTTAGGTGGAGAGAAATATTTATGTCATGTGGTGGGGGCCAAGGGGACAGCTAAGAAAAAAACATCACGCACCTGTTCTCCCTTTTTAATGCATCCCCACCCCTGCATGCACTCCCCTTGGAGCAGTCACCGGGACATGGGGAGTAGATTGTACCGGCGGCTTAATCCATATGGGCGAGGACAGTGGTATTGTCACCCATTTAGAGGGTGGCCGGGACACGTGGCTCACCCTTTAGCACGCTCGAGGGGGTATGGGGCGAAGGCGGGCCGCGGGCCGCAGTGGCAGGTGCTGTGACGGATGTCCTGCCGAGTGCCAAAGCAAACACGGGAGGCGAGGCGGGGTCAGGGTGTGGCAGTCAGAAGGGTAATGCGGGCATGGGGAGATTAGTGTGCCACGGCCCTGCCCTTTAGAAATTGGAGAGCCAGGAGGGGAAGTGGAAAAGAGAGGTTGTGGGTCACATT
This sequence comes from Mullus surmuletus, assembly GCA_903171835.1. NCBI lineage: Eukaryota > Metazoa > Chordata > Actinopteri > Syngnathiformes > Mullidae > Mullus > Mullus surmuletus. The sequence continues at coordinate 455,180 of CAESWR010000240.1, read as the reverse complement.
TTGCTGCATCATGACTGTGTTTTCCAAGTGTTGAGCGAACTCAGTTTGAAAAAAGTGAAAATGAGGAAAGCAAGCTACCATTCCTCAGCAGTCAACCCTGCGTCCTGTCGCGCTTGCTTGACAACTTTGAAGTCTAGCCCCTACTTGCAGCGGCAGCAGTGGGCGGAAGTATGAATCAGGTAGAATTTCACTTGCCTCATGTCCTCTAATGGCCCACCCAATCACCAGGACATGAGCATTACACAGAACATGTGCACAGGAACCCTGAAGGTATTGCCGTTACACAACAGAAACTGGATACGCCTTGTTCGCTAACCTTGGATCCCCGTCCTGCCCTCGGCCCCCCTTGCACCATTATGAGGGTGATGAAAGAAGGGCACAGAGAATGTGTTAGCCCCAGCCTATTCTGGACCAAATGCTGGTGGCCAGCGTTTGTGGTTGAAGGGTTGCGGGATGGGCTGCAAAGAGTCTGTGCCGCTGGCCAAAGGATCTTGACACATCTGGAAAAGTCTTAGCTGTTGCCATGGAAATGGCATGCGTGAGGATGAAGTTGGGAAACTTAGAGCCAAAGGTGACTCTGCAGCCTGTGATTTTGATCAAGCTCTGTGCATCAATTTATTTATTTATTTTTTGCTCAGTGCTATTCTCATTGAGGGAAAGCTGGACATGCAGACATAGAGAGATGGATGAATAATTAAGGTTGTGTTCTTCATTCTCAGACTGGGGGACAGTGGGGAGGCAAGAATGAGAATAGCAGGTAGTAATATAACTTCCTGTTGCCTTGAGCCGGTCTTGAGGGAGCCATGGGACTCCAGCAAACCCTCAAGTCCAGTCAAACTCAATAAACCTCCCTTTCATATTGTCTTTTTGACCTATTGTCGGGGTCTGTCCTAAATCGCGATGGTTATTCTCAAACAAAAGCACCGGGAAAGCACGAGGACAAGACTTCCATGTTATGTTAAACCTCTAGAACTGGCCATCACCCAGGGGAGCAGAACCCAATAATCACAGCAATGTTTCCACAAAGGCCCTCCGGGTTGTCCGATGATCAGTTTCCGTTCAACAAATCCAAGAAACCGACCCCCACTTCCACAGTCGGACAGGTGTTGGAGGATCTCAGATGCCAAACTTTGATCGAGGCACGTCGACACCTTTCCTCTATCTCGTATAATTCTCCAACACCGGACCAACATTGCACCGTTCCAAAACTGGAGCTGAAACATCCAGTCAACCCAGCAGTACATGAGCAGTAAACATGAGCCGGGGAATGTGTGATAGAAGTTCAGAGGTCAGGACAAAGCATGCCTTGGCAGGGACAGAGGGACATAGCCACCTGGTCATCTGGGTTAATTATAAATGAGGCAGGCCGCAAGGGGGGAAGATGAGCTGGACAGCTGTCTTTCCAGACACACATGTAAATACGCACACACACACTCCCAGGACCGCAGACCATATGCATTGTCCGCTCTGCTGAGCACCAGATTCCCAGGGGTCCATCGTGGCTGAAAACTTCTCCTTCGCAGCCAGGTGGAACTGGGGAAAAGTTCACAATCACAGCCGCCAAACTCTTTTCCGACCTCCCCTCCCCACACACAGCCTTCTCTGCTTCTCTGTTAGAGGCTCCCATGGAAATACAAGATGAAGTATGTTCCTCGGGCTTGTCTACTGTAATTCTTCTGTATTCCCTGATAGGAGATACACTCCCGGAGGATCTTCGAAGCAGAGAAAAAAATTACAGATGTGACAAGAGTGAGACAGTTGATTGTTGATGAAATGAGCACAGAGGAGATCAGTGAAATTCTTATTCATGGAGAGAATCGGTGTGTGTCTCAAAGGTAATTTCAAACTGTACACAGGGAGTTATTTGAGTAATATATGCAAGGGGAACGCTTCATCCACTCGTCCCCAGACCGCTGCCGCGGTTAAACAAACGTTCAGAATGTTCATAATAGGGCCTCCTCCATTCAAAGAGCAATTTGTCACCGCCTTCCCTCAGCACGCCCATGGGGCTCCACGCTAATAGGTAGTGCTCGGTTTAATTGTGAAAGAAGTGTTTCATGGCGCACGGGCGGGAAACCCGAAACCACATAGGTGGGGCCGTCGGGGTTAGATCGTGATATGATGACAAGCTACTTTGCAACAGGGAGAGAGGATGCTGGAGCTAAGATTTCTCCTGACTGGAGATGAGAAATAGCAAAGGTGAGGGTGGGGGGGTTGATATATGGGGATATGTGTTGAATAGACACCAAGACAGTGAGAAATATGAATTGAAAGTGAAGCAAGAAATGGAGCAGGGCGATCATTTGCCAATGAGAATGATACCAGCTGTACATCACAGGTTAGGAAACCGGACACACACATTGGATTACCGACATCAGTCATATTCAGCACTTGTGTTTTTACTTGATAATATTTCACTGGTGTTGATGGAGGTAAAATGATAAGGCTGATTATTTTTTGCTGATCCTGTATTTAAAAAAAAACCCTTTGCACTGCTCCAGACATCAGACATACAGCCACTGAAAAATTATACTGCCATCCCAGCAGATATAGAGAGCTACATGAAATATGTCGTTCTCTGCCAGATATAAGAGATCTAGAACACAGACGAGCAGTTGAGCTCAAGCTTTTGTGGATGCAACCGTCCAAAAAAGCGCTGACTGCAGAGAAACTTTCCTGAGAGAGCTTCACTGTATTCAAGTGTCCAGCCGCTGGAAAAGCCATCGCAGTAAGTCGGAGAAGAAAATCCTGGCAGGGACTGTCTTTTCACTTAGGAAACCCATAAGAATCCAAGCTCGGAGCAGAATCTCTCCCCAGACGCCCATAGCAGAGATAGCAGAGACGGCACTAAGGCCACTGCGTTTGAAATAAACACCAAACCTGTGTCCGCTGGGCACAATAAGCCCGGTGTTGGCTAAATTGAGAATACTAGTTAATGTTGCAAACAAGTGTGCATGCGAGCGCCCTGTGCTTTATTAAAATGTCAGAAGTTTTGTGCGAAATCGATGTGCAGTGTGCAAGTGTCCTGAAAGAAAACCTACAAGAAAGAATTTGTTGTCTGTCAGATCCAAGCAAAAGAACGGCCACGGTCTTTTATTTCAGGCCTTGCAATGACAGCTGATGGCAATCTGTTGTGCATCTAACATGTCAGCCCGCCTCTCTCCGCAGGCATCTGTCTTTGAGAAATGGGCAGTCTCCTGTCACTCAAGACAGCCAGTAAACCAATCAGGAGCCCAGAGATCTGATTAGGTGGGGCTGCCAACGTTTAACTTGCTGAGACAATAAAATGGCCTGCTGTTGTGCCTGCTTATCGTAGTTTAAACCCGCTGAAAGCAGCATGCAGCAGCTGCCCAGGGACCCAGGCAGGATTTTGAACATCAGGATAGAAATTTTGCAAATAGTGCATTTTGGATCAGCCAATTTTAGGAGCCATAAATAGAGAAGGAAATGCTAATATGCAAAATAGACTCTAATCAAGTGATTCTTGTGCCTACCGTTGCACTCAAGATCACACAGAGACGAAGACTTCACCAAAACCACACGCAGGGCACTGGGACCAAGATATGATGAAGACTTTTGGGGTTCAAGACCAAGTAAAGATCAGAACATCTGAAGGTGGAGACAGAGACAAGACCAAGACTGTGCATAAAAAATACATAAAAAAAGATTATCACAGAACAGAAAAGCATTTTCTTTATTTTTAATTTAAAGAAATCTGACAGCAACAAAATTGCAGCCCAATGCAACAAATAAACAATTTTTTTGTTTATGTCCTCTAGGTTTATGTCTAAACTTCAGAAGCTTGACTATATGTTGCTTGGTACATAGGCAGCTATTTCCACTCATTTTAAGTTTTTTAGGCACCAATGTTTATTCTTCAGATGAAAGTTGACTGAAATCAGATGAACACGTTTAATAAGAAGGCAGAGACTGCAACGTGGGAGAAATAATCAATCTATCTGTGAATGGAAGTTACGGGTTGTCGTGGAAAGTAAGGCACAGTTTAAAAGCCTGGCAGTGGGGGGTCTACACCAGTCTTGGTAAAAAGAGACAAGAATGAGTAAAAATGCCTTTGCATCCAAGGTCCAAGGTGAAACCAAGACCTTGCAAAAATTGGTTGAAACCAAGACCGATCCCAAGCACTACAACATTGCACATGCTAAAACCTAATTGGAGTAACTAGACCTCAGACCTGACCTACTGCTTGATCCTGTGTCACCCAGGTGCAACATCCAACCACTGATAAATACAGCAAAAGTGCCTATCAGCTGCAAGTTGAGCCCAGCTGTTGCTAGGAGGATAGAGGAGAGAGTCGGGCGGGGTGGCGACTCCAAGTCCGGTGCAGCTAGAAGGGAAGGGCGGCGGTAAGGTGGCGGCGGCGGCAGCAGCGTCGAGTACAGAAAAGGAATACAGGGAATAGAAGAGATCAGTCTGGAGTGTTGGATGAGAGATCGGGTAATGTTTGGCCAAGGCCTGAGGAAGTATCATGTGCAACGGATTCATGTGAGAAGGTTACCCCGGCCCGAGGCAGCCTCTTGGACGGCGGGCCCCGGGAAAAGCTGACGGGTACAGAAGACCACATAGGCAAATTTGCACCCGTACTGGAGGTACACACACAAGCACTTTCTCCCATTCACACACAAATACTGAAAAGATGACAGAAGGCGTTGAATTACACTCTCAGCAAAACACCGCCTTTAGCCAGCACACGCTCACTGATTAATCCATATGGTCTAGCACAAACACAGCCGCTTTTAACAGCTGAGTGGGGAAACTGGGGGGCTCCACCCAAACAAAGCTGAGCAGGTCACAATCAGTTCAATAGTCTGCTGTCCCTCACAAGGCCTTGGGACCGCGGGAAATCCACACCATATGCAAAATCCTGAAACAATCATTTATTATCGCATCAAAACAGATATTACACTCATGTGCTGGGGAATATAAAAGCACAAAAATAATAGCATAATGGGGAACAGAAGTTTTCTAGAGGACAGTGGAAACATTTGGTGTGTCGGAGCAGGATAAAAGAATTCCATTCATCTCCGGATGTCAGATCGCACTCATCCATCAGCGTTCCAAAAGATGAAAAGGATACTTTCTATTCTATCTGCGCATCTCTCGCCCTTGCATCCATCCATTTTGGAGCAGCTCATAAAGCCAGCCCCGGCAGCAACACGGACAATTGCGCTGAGTTAACAGAGCCTTTCTCCTCCGTTGAAGTGTCCAATCAGCAGGTGACGGTGGAAGCGATTGACATCTGAGCGAGATGTGATCACAGATAGCCCTGCCTCTCTATTCCACCTGGAGCTGAGCCCCCGACGCTCGTGACTGACAGCGCTGCTCTTAATAATTCATCTGGCCCTGGGTGTCTGAAGGTCAGGAGATCATCTGCTTTGGGCGCTGAGGAGAGGTGGCACTGTCATCAAATATTTATTGACCCGCTGTACTCCCAATACACTCTCAAAATACACAATCTCCTCCGCCAAACACAGCACAGATTTTGCACCTTAGCAGCTTCAATGGCAGAACAGGGGTGTCGATGCTGTTTACGGGACAGAAAGCTGTATACAGGGTGAAGGGGAGTGTGTGTCCATATGTGGATGAGAGAGAGAGTGTGTGTGTGTGTGTGTGTGTTTTCATGTTGCTTTGCTTTGAGCACATATGGATGAACAGTCAGTCCACAGATGTAACATTTGATGAGCCAAAGTGTCTCAATGGTCTAACCAGATGGCAAATAACACCGCAAGCGCCAAAACTTTGCATTATAATCCTACTATCAAAGGAAGTTCAGCTATCCCAAAGTACTCCCATTAATATATGGTGTACTTTGACATACTTTTTGTGTTTGTTTACCAAATGTGTCCTCATTATCCCTGGTGGTTATAAGACTTCACTCTCTATGCATGTTATTAGTAATAGCCCACCTAAACAATCTCATATTTGCCTCAAAAGTGTCAAATTTGCAATAATTGGTACAGACACATGCCCTGTAGTATATGTCTGCCTCATTCTGGTGTATGTGATGCGGGTTTAACTTTAGAAATTGTCAACCTGATGCAAATGTGTGTCGAAGGTTGCCTACAATTTGTAATGTAAGTGTACTATGTCCTTCTTTCAGTTGTATGTTATTTTACAAGAGAAGGTTCAAATATAAATGGCAGATTCTGTAGTCATTAGCAATAATGGGCAAAAGTATATTTAGAAGCATTCTTCCCATTTACAATATATGTTATAATATATAACTGCTAAATATAATTGCTTGTGTCAATTTGTAGCCACATACAGTATATACATATTAAAACAAACAGGCATGTATTTTATATTCCGTACTTCAAACCCAGAGGGGAAAACATCTTTCCTTTAAGATAGAGTGAGGAAGTGTTCACACATTCACCCAGAGTGCGTCAGAAAGTCCCTGCCACTGCTCCAAGGAACTCCGGAGAGCGAACAAAGTTGCTTTATTTCATAATGACTCATAATTACCTGTATGAGGAACAAAGAGACCAGTGTGTGATGCTAAATTGCATTTAAGTTAAGGGGGAAATAACAGAACATTCTCACCTGTGCTATTTACTGATGCAATTGGCAGATATCTTTAGCAAACACTTCCTTTCACAGGTACATTTCCTGCTGCCAGGAAAGACAAAGAAGTTTGCAAAGTTGTGAGTGAACAAATAGGTTTGGTTGGTTGGATGAGGATCAGAAGATAAAAGGTTAGTACTTAAATCCCGGTCCATATGTCACATTTGCTTGCCAATGTGCAGGCCAGCACAGTTTAGCTTCGGCCACAAGTGGTGTGTGTGTGTGTTGATTAAGAGAGAGTGCGTTTTTTTATGTACAAAAAATATCAGTAAAACCTCTGCATCTTGCACAAAATCAACATGAAAGAATAAAAGGGTTTTTTTAAAGGATGCAACTTTTTCAATTTTGGAGCATCTGGAAAGTTTGCAACAAATTGTAATCAGTGTTCAACTCAAATATCATACATTACAGTAGCAGACATCAATATGACAACACCAAATCTGATCAGAATTTCACCCGACAGTCCATAACAAAGCACTTACGAAGCCTCAATCTTCCAATCCGCAACAACAAAAAGTTCTGGTTCCAATTGAGCAAAGTTTTGCTCGTATGAAATATTTAGTGAGCGGGAAGAACCTCCATATGTGGACATGTCTCCACCAGTCAAGCCCGGCAGCTGTAGACGCCAGCAGAACTGATGACCTAATGCTAGTCCCGCTTCATCATGATCACTCCTGGAGGAGCACACAGTGATACACACACATACACACACACACACGCACTGAAACACACACCCTCCCTCTGAAGCCAAAGCATTACGCTCCACTCACTCCCAGATTTCAGGCAGGTGCTGCTGTTGTTTGTCGGAGTGTTTTTTGGCAGCGCCTTCTTGGATTGCAGCATTTCGGTGCATCTGTATCAGCTTGATACGAGCGATTACGTGCTCCCAGTGGTATGCTGGGGCCATTTTACTCACAGGGCCCAACTGTTCCAATGTGAGCTTTCTCAATCTGTGCGAGGGATCTGTTAAATGGCCCCTCCAGGTTGACTATGTAGAGGACAGTGTGATTATTGCGTTCAATATCTCTCTGCATGTTTGCTTGTACTATGTTCGCATGTTGTCGTGTTGATTTTGGGGGTCTGTGGGAACTTAAAAATTCTTGCATACACCCGACGAGAATTGGTGTGAGTTCTTGTATTTCTTCACTAGTTATTGGGTGATCCGGAGTTGATTATTCATTTCAATTGTGAGGTAAGACGCGGAATGTTTTTCACACAGTAGGTGAGCAAATACCTGCCTCCAATTCAATGAACCCATGCATGAATACGGTGTAATTTTCTCTTGCTGGCTGATGGGTTACGCATGTTCCAACGAAGGCGTCGGAGGCGGACGTGTCCAAAACGACAGAGCTAAACAGGGAGAAAGAGAGAGGAGAGGGGATAGAAAATATTTATCCAGATGTCTTCGGTTCACAAACACAAGACTCATCTCCATCTGCGATCGGCTCGTTAAATTGTGCATTTTTCCGTGAAGGATTAGCTTCCCACGCGCCGTCATCAGCCAGCGAGGCTCCATTCACACCTTTTGTTTAAACATTTGCCTCACATGGAAGCGTTATTTTATGTTTTTCCACAACGAAAGGAATGAAGCGTGATGCGATTTAAGGCATTACTCATTCATTGGATTAATAAATCAAAAATCTTAATGAAGGGCATAGTGCACATGACTGCAAATGCAAATTTTCTCAGATATACTAAAGGCTAAAATAAAAAATGAACATTTTATCAATCTGTTTTGTCAGACAAGCAGGCAGGTAAATTAACCACAATTCAGAAATCTAACACATTAATATGTATTTTGATGACAATTAAGCTTTTTGTTGATATCAAAAGTAAAAGTACACATGTAACACATTTGAGTGGTCAATTAAAATATGATTTTGGTACTCAAATATATGATAGAAAGTGTCAAGTGACCCTCAAATATATGTAATATTTGTTGGATATAGCTAATTTTTATTATGTAAAGTGACATTTGTTCTATTATGTGTACTCTCAACTGACTGGGCATTTTTTTATGATCCCAAAAACTTTAAAAGTGCCATTATCACCCTCCCCCCGCCCACCACCACCCAACCACCCCCCTAAAAATGTAACAAATTGTTGCTGCATTCATGTGTCCACAGAACAAGCCATGACAAACGGCCAAGCATTGTCTGAGGATATGTGGAAGATATGAGCAGTTGTGTCGGAGCTCAGGGGATGGAGCCACAGGTGTTAAACAGCTAAGCGCTTTAGCTGCTCCGGGGGAAAAGATGTTATTGAACCAAGAAGGCTTCTCAAACAGCCCCTCTCTGCAGGGCAACTCAAAGCTCAGGGGTCAGGGGTCGCCGTGAGCGCCAATGGAAGCCATTTGTTTGGTTGTCATGGCTCAACAGGTGAGCCCTGGGTGGGGGGGGGGCTTCTCAAAACATCTCACCCGGTAAGGAAAAAAAATAGCCCCTGAGGCTCAATATCAGGAATGTCCACCACACACGGTCACTCACTCACCACACAAACGTCACAACAACCCGTGTTTGCCCGCCCAGCCTTCACACTCCGCTGTTTGCTTTATAGCTTTGTAAGTGTGTGTGTGTGTGTGTGTGTAGGGGGGGGGGGTAAAATTGTGAAGCAGAGGGAGAAAGGGGGAAAAAATTGGAAAGAACAACTATGGCCACCATCGGTGATCGGCTCACTGTTTGTTTTTGTTTGAGTGTCACAAGGTCGAGTTTTTTTGTGTGTGTGTGTTTTTTTTTCTCTCCACAGCTTGTTGGGTGGGGGGATGTCAGAGCTGCACCTGTGTTATAAGAGCCCCAGGACTGGTAGCGTTACCCACGAGCTGGGCTGTGAGGATTTAGCCTCCGGGTCTGAGCCACAACAGACTTGTCATCACATTTAACATGTCGCTGCTCACACACACACACACACACACACACACACACACACACACACACACACACATACACTCCTCCTCCCTTTACTCTATTGTGGCAACTGTTTGACCACTTTCTATAGATGCTGCTGAGCTCATTTATTCAGCGTTTTGGGCAACGTCCACGTCTTCACAATGAAGCCTGATTGCTTTTTGGCTTTGAGTCATGTAAAGGTATATGATGCTCTATACCTGGGGCAAAAGAATGTGCGGTTGCTCTGCACGTGTTTAAGTGAACAAAAGGAGCAAGCAAATAGCGTGAAGAGGACATTTTAAACACATCTAGACCTTGAATCTGATTAAGCAGTATTGAACTAACAAGTTTACTCTAAATATTCGATGAGTCAGTTAAATTAGATGTGCTGGAATAGAATGCAGAAATACATCAGTAGATTATTATTGCAGTTTTTTTATGTTATTTTGTCAATATTGATTCATAATGAACAATGAATGTTATCACTTCTGCATGGTCATGATGGCAGAAAAAGCTTTTTTTTAAATATTTTTAGATCTGCAATAGGTTTTATGTATTTTGGCTCATTTTTTGCTTGTTTGTTTGGGGTTTTTTTTTCAAATGGCACAGTGGCAATTTTCGCAACCAGATGCTGAGGATTGTGGGTCACAACGTATTTCTATCCAGACGCAGAATTCGATGCTAATGTCGCTCTGTTGGATAAAATTAGTGGTTGCTAATACGGTCATGGTAATGTCATTAATAGTTGTAGGAGCATTAGCAGCCAAGCGCGGCCAGAAAAAAACAAAATCATCAGTCAAGGTCTACCTATTATCAGCACCACCATGTTCGAGGTCTTAAAACGTTCAAAATATGGAAGGTCTCAGATCCCCTCAAGTTCCATGAGATCTCCACAGACTTCATCATTAAAACCTTAAAATGCAAGACAAGGTGGACCCTGAGTGTTCCTGATCATCAACAGCTGTTTTCAAGGTCACGGATGAACACACATAAGATATGTCAATATTATATGTTTTTAAGCTGAAATTCGTCACAAAATGGACTTGGCTATTTTTACGTGAATAAAGTTTCTCCTGTGTCTGTCAGCCACCTGCAGACACGAGAAGACATCACAGAGGCTCTCAGACGGCCTCCAGCTCCACATAGCTCTCCCTGTTCAGAGGGTCCATCCGTCCACTAAAAAGCATGAAGTTACGGTCCGAGGCCGAACATGACAGCGCATTAGATGAATTATCAGAAGGGGCCGTGACTATTTCAAAGCTGTGAAAACAAGGCGACACACATGAAAACATCTGCTGCGTGTGTGTGTGTCTGCAAGATAGTTTAACAGAGAGAGAGAGGAAAATATAGCGATTTCAGGCCCAGAAAAAGAAAAAGAAAAAAAAAGGTGGAACATCATCATCTAGATTTTCCAGCAGTCCCCAGGCAGCACATGCAAGTGAGCGCACTCACACACACACAGATGTCCTGTGTCGCCCTGCCTTGACGGACTGCGCAATAGAGATAATTACATTTAAATGCAGCCGTTTAAAGATAAATGAGCAATAGTAAGTAATGATGGCTTATTTCCCATCTGTCTGCGCATCGCTCTGCAGCTGAGCCCCGTGAATGAGCAGCAGTGTTCTGGAGGCACAGAGCTACTTCAGAGCCGCAATTCATTTCACCCATTATGAGCGTATAAGCGCATCAGGCAGGGGCAGAGCCATCCAAATTAACGTTACGGGGAAGGTGTGTGTGGTGGGAGTCTCACCTTTGATAAATTTCATGATGTGTCATGTGGAGCGAATACGAAGGGAAAACAGACAAACAATGTTGTTCTCTGTTACCACAACAGTCCCTCTGCTGGCTCAGACGCTCGGACCCGTAAAGCAGATAGTGCACGGAAAGCTTTCCCTTTTTTCTTTTTTTTAAGGAGGACTTAATGCTTTGCAGGTTGATTGAAACCAGGCCATTGACATGCAGGAGTGTGTTTTTTGGAGAGTGAAAAAGCAACTGTGCGCAAAGAAAATTAAAAAATCGGAGAGGAAAAAAGTACCAGAATGAGCAAGAGAGGCCCCCCCAAAAAAATGCATGCACTCTATCAGAGACTTTACAGCCTCTCCCAGACAGAGTGAGCGGGAGAAAAAGGCAGCCTGGAGCCTCAGACACCTGTGTGGATACGTTATCCCATATTTCTTTCCTACTTCTTTTTTTTTGTTTCATCTCTTTTACTGTCCGATTACCCCAAGTCATTTTTTTTTCTCTTTTCCCCATGTGCTCCCTTGTGCACGCACACCAGACAAGTCTGCAGGATAAAGGTGTGAAGGTTGTGCAAGCAACTTATCCCAGGTGGAAATCAAATGCTTCTGCAGTGACAAACTCGGCATTGCATTTCCACATTCCAGTCCATCATTGACCTTCTGTTTGGTTCTAATTGTTTGAAAAGTCGGGCGCTGAAAGGCAGGTTTGCTCATTTGATACTTCTGTTGTTTATGTCATATGATACACAGACTTAGAGGATTTTTCGACAGGGTTAAGCTGGCTTGTGAAATCTGAAAAAAAAGAATGATAGGATGAAAAAAAGTTGCTTTTTGGGGGGGGGGGCGGGGCGGGGGGGCTGTTTACGCTTGCTGGTTTTGGATGAAGATCAAGAGCTGAATTTGGCATAAATAAGAGAAATATGTTTTCAGAAAAAGGCTGCAGTTTAAGTGATACGCTGAAAGCTCATATAACTGTCACCAGTAAGTCTTTGGAGTTTCCATAACAACAGACATGAAAACCTTCACGTAAACAACAACCTCAGGGCCATTTGTTACATCTGATCTAAATGACAAAGATGGCATAAACATTTTATATCAAGCATTAAAGGGTTCTGTTCTTGGTGGATAAATTCTAACTGTTGTACTCACTCTTTACTCTTTTGGAAAACCATCCCCATTCAGGTGATGAGTGATTTAGATTCTTACAGACATTTACGGTTCCATAATGATGATGGAAGAAGCACAAGTTGAGCAACAGTTTTGCTTAACTTGTACCAAAACCGTTTGCTTTTTTCGTCTCTTGACCACAGACGCAAACACTGTGGAGTCAAAAACAATCTTTATTTTATTAATTCATATATTCATTTTTGGTTCAGTAGGTTGCAGGGCTAACTTGTAAAGGATCCCCCAGCTTGGTGAGTTCATGAAGAAGAGTCTTTGCTCACCCCTCAATTCTTCAGATGAGATGGATGGATGGATGGATGGATTGACAGACAGATAGCTAGATGGATAGATAGCAATATTCTGTATGTATGTATGTATGCATGTATGTATGTATGTATGTATGTATGCATGTATGTATGTGTATGTAAAGCGCTTTACATACGTATCACTCTCGTGGAGAAGTACAGTAGATTTATCGGGGTGCAGAATTTTGTTTTGTTTGTTGACATGTTATAAGGTTTGTCATTCTTACACTCTTGACTTCTCAATGTCCTGCTGTCCAACCATTCAGCTGTGCCACAAAACATATTCTGTTAGAACGATCAGCTGAGGTTCTAGTCCATTGTGCATCAAGTGAAAAAGCTCAGCGTGCGATACCACTGCTTTCTCCAAAGCACATAGATCTTGTCTTATAAATAAGCGATACACTTACATACACGTCTGGGGGACGACACTTTGATTACCCAACGAGCACAAATGGGTACCTCAAGCATTTTTATAACACTTTAGAAAAAGTTAAGAGAATAAACTTTGCCAGCACAACAGGAGTGTTTCTCCTTACGTCTGCAGTTCCACACTTTTCTTCAACAGCTGGCAGGAGCTTTGCTAATCTTTCCAATCAGGCAGGCATTTCCTGTCTGATCTCCTGTCAGAGGGAGAAGAGAGAGTAGGGGAGGATGAAAGGTCACCGAAGGTGGGGGGAATCTACAGGAAACACTTGTGTCACTGCCGCCGTGGACTGTGCGTGTCTGCAGGCACGCACACACATATTCACACCTGCATATGGGTCAGTCATTCTCAGATCCAGCGTTCGCTCACATGCCTGCATGTGTGTTGACATATATACACACATAACAGACAGAGCGTGTGGAGAAAGACTATATGGCAGGCATGCATGTCCATAGAAATTCAAAAAGCAGCCAAAGTAAACACAGTGTTCACTTACTTTGGGAAAACACGCTTAAAGAACATTATATAAGACAGTAATACACATTTAATTCAATTAATAAGAATTGTATTTCATTAATAATAGCTAAGTTTGAGAATGCAAGTCGTGGAGGCCCTGTTCAGAATCGGTCCAGGATGAAATCTGAGATGATTGCACTTTATCCAAGACAATCAATCTCCACTCAATGGCTGCCAAAATTCAGCGTTCCTGCTCACCTCACCCCCCCACCCCCCACCCCCACCACACCAAGCTTGATTTCCACCGCAAATTTCCTGTTATGGTCATGATTTAATCAGCCCTGGTGTGTTTGACTTGGAGTCTCCTCATAGGTGTCAGGTCATTGATTATTCTGAGGATACAAGTCAGACCTTCTCCCTGCATGGGGGGAGTTATGCAGTGGTCTCAAAATGTCAACAGGATTAAAATAGAAGAAACTGCAGCAGAGTTCAGTATATTTTTTGCCTGTTAATTACTATCAACTACATATTGGATATTTGTTCAAGAGTAGAGTTGTTCTTAATCTCACCTTTATGTGACTCAGCCTGGATCGGCTCTCTTGCTGGATGTCTGGATGGATTTAGACATGCGGAACTGTGGTGCATCTGCTTCGTCACGCTGCGGGCCACAGATCGCCTGAGGTGCGCATGCTAAGTAAGCACAACAAAGTCGGCACAGGAAAGGGCAGGTGTGTGTGTGTGCGTGCGAATGTGTCGGTGTGTGTGTGTGTGCTAGAAGGAATGGGGAACGACAGGCAGCTTTTTTGACACACAGCAGCACCTAAACCAGCAAAACAAATCACAGCCTCGTTCCCTGGAGTGCAAAAGGTTAAACCGATCCGCAGGAATTAACTCAAGATGGAAAAGATCCAGAGGGGTGTGGGCGACAACTCGGTGTTGTCAGAGGAATTAACGAGGAATGAATAAAAATGCAACGTGTTGAACGACTTCAACATTGAAATAAAGCGACGTTTACAACGCATGTCTCAGATGTCCTCGTCTCTTTATTAACTCGAACTGAATGCCCCCCCCTCCACTCAACAAATCCAAACATCTGCTCCATGTTCGTACACTCGCAGCACACATTGAGCAATCCCTGAAAAACCACCAAGAAACTCTGACTTCATGGGTGTTTTGTGGCTTTTCACATCAAGCCAAATACTACCAGCTTGTAGAGGATTCCGTTTCTACGTCTGGCATGTGGGAGACATTGTCAAGATCTTGAGTAATGCACAGATTTTAAATTATCACGTCTGACAGCCTTGCAAATTTGATTTTGCAAGCTCATATTGTGCAGCAATTAAAACTTGTCAAGAACTTTAACATACACTGTCACCAAGACCCTCCTAGTTAGCGACAAGCATACACGTGATAATACGATTTTTCAAGTTCTCACTCACCATTGGAGCAACTCCAAACATTCTTGGTCCTGTTAAGACCACAACAAAGGGGAAACTGGGGCCTGGGATGTAAAAACAAAAAAGGAAAAAAAAGTCCTTTATGTTTAAAATATAGCTTCAGGAGCAAAGTGGGTTGAATACATGATGTCAGTGAGGGTTCAAACAAGGATAGTGGTGTATTTTTATTCCATGCACACACTCGTGTTGTATATCTGTGTGGGCGCGCTTATGTGTTTTGGCTCTCAAATTGAGTTCAGCTCACTATGTTTGCTTCCTTGAACTCCGACGTTCTTCCAGTGCCAGCTCCAGAGAATAAAGTGGAGGTGCACGCTAAAAGTATTATGAGTGTCTATCTAGAATTTTTCCAGCTGGATGCAGAACCCTGACAGTGTCTGGCTCTGCTTTTCCTTTATCTCTAGTGCTTGCTCGGAGGGGGAAAAAAAAAACATTAGTGATGCTCTATCGACCACTTTCGTATACCTGTGCCGTGCCGCTTTATGCTGAGTTTTCGGTGGGAGCAGATGCTTGGCTCGCGGGCTTCAAAGCTCGGTGTTGCGACAAGAGGTCGGCTGTGCTGCAGAAGGAACTGGAACGCACATCACAAGCGGCGAACATCTGCTAGGTAGTTTAAACAGCAACTTGAAAATCTGGCCGGAACTCAAGAGAGCTCAAATGGCCCTTTTGTTATTGTCGACTCGTTTTCCAATAAACAGATGCGCATAAATGGAGCGCACTTTCAATACGCTGTAAATCTTTTGCTATCTTGCCGATTTCCCCATTCAACACTGAAACCATCCCGTCTTTCAAAGTTGTCAGTTTGTTCTAGATTAAAATGAATGTCAGCTTGGACTATCTGAAGTGCGGATATATTTGAATAAAAGTCCAGTTTATTATTCTCATTTATAAAGCAAATGATACACAATCAACTACAAATCCGGTTAGTCGGTGTGAGCTGTGTGAGTTTAATCCCACCGCCTGAGGGCTGAGGTAGTTGTGGTGAATGGCGACTGAAACGTCCGTACACAAGGGCTTTTATTATGGGGCCTTTAAGAGCTTGTGTGAAATCACCTTATCAAGGCTGCTTGTAAAAGCTTAAGTAGAAACAAAGCGAAAACCTTGTCTGCGCTTTGTGGCTTCTTACACATTTAATAAGTCGTGGATTCTGGAATGTGAGATAAATTTTGCAAACCGGCAAATCATTTCACACACTTTTCAAAAACACGTGTTGCATTCAGAAGCGGGAAAGCAAAGGCATGCTCATATTGGCGCACATACGCCAACACACACACGCACACACCGCCCTCAGCGCTGCTCTGTGGGTCTTAAGTGTGCATAACATGGCAGCCATTATCCTATTAGCAGCAGCAGAGGCCTGGGGGCAGGCAGGGAATGGGGTTGGGGGTGCGGGGGGGGGGGGGGGGGTGAAGAAAAGAAGCAAGGAAACTGGCATTGGAAAAAAGGGAGTACGCTCACACAGAAGGACGTGACGCAGAAGCTTTGCCAAAAAGGAGCGAGGCAAATATTGATGATCAGGGAGGAGGAGAAAGGAAGGAGTGAGGCGAGCACAGAAGTGAGCTCAGAGGCCGCAGCTGCAGATGTTGCACCTTCAAAAAGTTGTGAAGACGTGGTGAATCTGGCTGAAAAGAGATTGGGGCACAGGGGGTGGCTCACCTTTGAAGAATGACCCCCGGGAATAGCCGCAGCAAATGCATCCATGCAAATCCGCTTGGATAAAAAGTTCCGGGGGGTGGGACCCACCGTGTGCATATCATTACTACTGTACTCGGGCCTGCATTAAAAAGCTCTTAAAAGTGCTTATTTTTCTCTTTGAGCCTCGGCAGAAGCCCTGCC
>CAESWR010000240.1:408303-424822 GCA_903171835.1 Mullus surmuletus | reverse complement strand
AACTTCACCAAAGTAATTGCTGCTGAGTTTTGCTCTCTTTATGTAATAAACAAATAAAGTTGAAGTAGTAAACAAACTTATAATTAGTATTTTCATTCAGAACTTTGAAGTTTAGAGCACAAGTTCAGCTGTCTGCACGGAGCCAAAACAATAGCCCGACTAAATAGACATGCTTTATTTATTTTATTCTTTTAAATTAATTGCGGACACTCATTTCCTTTCTTTCATTATGAAACAGTCTGGCACCATGTGAGAAAATTACAATGTTGTCACGCTAGAGTTCACAATAATGTGAGTGTGTGTTTTTTACGAACGTCCTCGCATCGCCGGGCGGCCCAAAAAAACATTGTTGCGCTTTTCATCCGGAGCGTCCAGGCTGGCGTCGTCCAGGCCTGGACACGGGTTCACGAGGCGCCCTAGGCTACTGCGGCCCCTCATCCAACCCCCCTCCCCCGTTTGTTTGGAGTGCCCCAGCTCCATCCTCCCCGCTCCGTCCTTCCTGGGCTGAGCTGCGCAAAAAGTGAGTGCACATGGTCCCAAGATGTGGCCTGCCGCTTTCCCGCCTCGGAAAAAACTTCAGAAACTGAGTCACGCTCCGAGCCTGACTGATTTCAAAGGCTAGAGAGACTCCTTTGTTGAATTTTCGTGTGTGTGTGTCTGTGTCTGTGTCTGTGTGGAGGGGATCTGTAATACAAATGGTGAAATACGCTGACCCTGTCAATGCTGTGCTCGTCTGATCTCACACCTCGATCCTCCTCCTCCTCCTCCCCACATCTCACAATGCTGGGAGCTCTGGATTGTAGCACGTCACATTTATCATTATTATAGCAAATCTTGTTCGTCTGCTTATGCTTTTAACCTTGTCAGACTTGATAAGATATTGGCTCTTTTTTATTTAATTTTTTTCTTCCTCCCTCTGGTCTCCTTCCTTTGTTTGACTGCCTGTGTAAAATGGTGGTGTCGGGAGCTCTGTGTTAGCTTTGTGTCCACTCTCACCACAGATGCCCCGCTATAAACCGGCCTTTAATGACAGGAAGAGCCGTGCGTGTGTGTGTGTGTGTGTCTGTGTGTGTGTGTCTGGATCTGTGACACACAGGTTATTATTTGACTAGTTTTTATGACGCTCTGAAATCGACCACATTAAAGGGCTTTTGTCTCCCAGCTGGACTACAGAAGGCTCATCACTGACATCACTTCACACTTTCGGTGAGCAAAGTTCACGCCACGTTTATCTCAGAGAGAAACAGGAAAGATAATGATGATGTATCAGCGAATGTGCGAGTCCCCCTGCTCCATTCCTCCCACCCCTTGTATCTTTTCTCTCCCACACACAGACTTACAAGCGTAGTGTCATATGCTATGACATCACCGCTGCACTCCCAGCTCTCCTCGACTCCCACAGCACCCATAATGTGGCTGTTTTTTTTTTTTCAAAGCCATTTAATGAGTTTTATATGTCAAAATCAGCTGAGCAGTCCAGCAATGACGGTCTGCTGCAGGCTCCAAGTGCTGATTTTTCCTCCCCCAAGACGGTTTGTTTCATCAAATGTGCCTGGTAGTCGTTAACCACACTGTTATGGAGGTTTTGCAGCTTGGCAGGGAGAGATGGATGCTTCGCGGACTGCCTGCGTACCCCGGATGTGGTCATGACCGAAAATGGTCAGCTCTTCTAAAGCTACTGGAGTTGCAAAAAAGTCTTTGCTTTAATATTAACATAAGGAATCCTCACATCTGCAAAACTATAAGCAGCAAAAGCATGATTTACACACTTTGGAAATGACCCAAATTAGTGATGTAAACAGTCATCAGTAACTGTTCGAGCGACTGTTTGGAGACGCTTCGTGCAGCTTTAGGGCAACAGGTGGTTGATTGTTTGTTTTTTAGATTGCAGAGTGACGTTTTTTTTTCTTTCCAGTTTTTTAAGATTTTGTAAGATTGCCCGACAGCCTTCACTTTGAAATTGTATGCTCTTAGTTTTTATGTGTGTTTTTGTCGCTGCTTGAGGCTCTCTCTTTGCATTTGCGGTTATTGTCAGTTAACACGTGTGCTGAGTGTGTCTCTGGTTGGGGGCATTTGTTTTGAGATGGTTGGGTTAGTCGTGGCGGGGGTTGTCCGCTTGTCTTGCATACTCGCTGGAACTGCTCTCACTCCTGGTTTTGCTCAGATGATTCCTACTGGTGCAATCCAGACCAGTCCAGTTAGAGATTCTCCTGACGGTCCTGTGGTCTGCTAGAACACAGTAAGCATGTCAGCTGCAGCTATTTTCAACTTACTGTGAATGTACAATTTGGCCTTTAAAAAACAAAATTGTGTACATCTGTGTTCCCCACATTGAAGGACATGTAAGCTGAACCAGTCCTTTCCTCTCTGGGACTGTAAGCATGATGATCCGGCATTTCCTCTGCAAGCTAATTTAAGTAGTGTGCTTGTAATCTACATATTGAGTCCACTATTATTGCGTTTTCAGCAACGCCATCCCCTTCGAGGCGCCTTAATCCATGTGTAATTCGTTTTCAACTCCACTAAAAAAACAAAATAATGACTTTTTTCCAATATTTGTTTCCAGAACCAACGGGTCACAATTCCTTTTTTCTGATTTCCCATTTTGTGCATTTTGTTTTTGGAGTTTTGGTTTTGTTTTGAAAAAAGAATGATACTCAGATTTGGCCTCCTCACTTGCACTTGTGCAATTTTCTCAAAGTTTCAGATTATTTCCAGTATTTCGGAACAGAACACTGGACTGGGTATTGTGTACAGAGCTTCCACAGATTGCAGATAATTAACACCATAAACTATATTTCATCGCTTATCTGCTGAAATTATAGTATTATGTCAGAGTTGTAAATAAACCTCTGCTTATTAAGACAGCTATTATCCTGTTTTGTGCGTCTGTAAGGGTTCCTTTTGTTGTGCACTTTTCTTTAAGAGGCGACTTAAGATTCACAATTAACGATTGCCTATAATGGCTGTTGGTCATCAAGTACACTTTTAAATTCACAACAGCTTGAAGCAAGTGAGGAAAATAGTCGTTTGGCTCCGAAGTTGTAGCTTTAAATCATCGCACATTTTCTTTGCTTAAGTACCCCTCGGACTAATGTAAAACAGTCCGGCCCATTGGTATAAACCGCTTGTATTATAGGATGGAATGCGGCGTTTGAAGCAGATTATCGAAGCTTTTGCCTTGTTGGTCTGGTTGTGTTGTGCCATCACAAATTTTTAGTCAGGAGTCTGGGAGGGGGGGGGGGATTCTAGGGTAGCAGTCAGACTTGTAGCCACGGCCTGGCAAATTCCTTCAGAAACTACGTGATTGTAAGGTCACTTTCTGGAAAGCATTAACCATGCTTAGTGCTGGAGCAACCTACACCCACCCCCCCTTCCGATTTCCCCAGGAGAGAGGGCAGACCACAGTTATCATCACACAGTAGGTGTTAAAATACTGTGAAACTTATCTGATAGGCAGGAAAATAAATCTGTCCGAACAAAGCTGAGAGTAGAAGGTCTTGGTTGTCTAAACATGCCATCTGTGGCTGAGGAGGGGAAAAAAGGCACTTTGCATGCTTGTGTACACATACAAAGGACCAGTTTTGTTTGTCGCTGTGGCTTTCGCGCCAGTACTACAGGTTTGGCTCTTAAACATAACTTTTTTCCCATGGTCTCCTCGAGTCAATCCACTTTGTTCTGCCTTGAATTGTCTTTTCTTTGGATGCTTTACCTCTGAAAGTCATAAAGCTTAAATGTAGTAATTTAAGATATAAACAAGACATAAAGATGAGTAATAAGTGCTTATTTGGATATAAATTTACACCTAAGATGAACGCAGGTCTGTCAAAACTACCGATTGTGCATTAAAAATGACACCGCTCTCCTTAGCTCTGTCTGTGTTCGGTGTGTGTCTGAATAGCCGTACCTCCAAGGCAAGAAGCGGCCCATAGGAAACCCGTGTGATTTTCACACTAATGAGGTAATTGCCTCCTGTTGCAGGGGACGACAATTTACTGATCTCGACCACAATGGGAGGTGCCCCATTAAACGGTCATAACATCGACACTCACGCACACACACACACCCACAGCTCCCTGTCGTACCCTGAGGGCAGACACATGCTCTGCTATTATCTTGTCACATACACACACACGCTCGTGGAGGGGGGGGGGCATTGGGAGGGAGACTGTCATTATCTGCAATCAAACATACGAGACAAGAAAGGGAAATCTGTCAAGTGAAACGGAGACTGATATTGATTGGCATGAATGGTGTTTAAGAAAAAGTCTGTGTAAGACAATCACAGCCCTCTCCAGGGCGCAGATCAGGCTTCCTTGTGTTTGCTTCCAAGGAATTCCAGGAATCCAATTTTTTTCTCCCTCTCACGAAAAATCAGTGACATGAAGTCACAGCCTGTTACATGGGTCGACACAAAGTCTAATCCTAAAGAACAGTAGTTGAAGAATATCCATTAAGTTCGGTTATTCACCCCGCCCAAACAATTCAATCCCCCATTTGAGGTGGACAGGGAATGTTTAGCATTGGGTGTCCCCGGTCTCTGGCAACGAGCGACCCATCTCTTTGCGGTCCCGCGCAAACATTCCTGCGCCGTCTCTCACGTCTGGACAGAAGGGACGGAGGGGCGGCGGGCAGCCCCCGGAGCTGAGGGCTCCCTTTGTCTCGCCCGGCCTAACCCCACCACGCAAACACAAACAGCGCCTGCTCGCACCGCGGCCTCCTGTCTGCCAGCAGGCTGTGCGCCAGCTAAGAGGGGGACGTGTGTGTGTGTGTGTGTGTGTGTGTGTGTGTGTGTGTGTGTGTGTGTGTGTGTGTGTGTGTGTGTGTGTGTGTGTGTGTGTGTGTGTGTGTGTGTGTGTGTGTGTGTGTGTGTGTGTGTGTGTGTATCTATCAGAGATAGCACTTGTTTATGTGTGAAATAAATTTGATTCATATGACATGGGAAGCTCCATCCGGGGTGCAGATGTGTGTTCAGTGCGTGCACATAACCCCCCCTCCCCCCCTCGAATGCTCTATTAGCAGACAAATCACTCTCTAATCATTCTCTGTACAAGTCAAGTGCCAGCTATTAAATTTACCGTTTCACCTAAAGTGCAAATCGACTGCCCGGGATGAATGGTCTGTGGGCTCTGTTTGGAAAGTGAGCCTGCTGGGAGACACTCTGTATCAATAGTATTGATTGGTGGCGCTCCTCGAAGGCCGGCCCGAATGGATGCGCCGCCGTGTTTTCGGGGGACGATGTGGATGGATGAGGTGGCTCGTCAGGCAGTGGGAAAATAATTGTCGCAATCGATCGGGATCTTTACTTATGGGATATGACGAGCATGACAGAATAAATTGGAGAAAATACGACACTTTTAATATTTTCTTTTAAGTGTCCTGAGCGCTGCTAATCTCTTTTAGTCAGAAAAGTACCATTGCGCTGACGTTCTTTTTTTCTCTTTTCAGAAATCTTGGCCAGAACAAGCTGAGCACTGTTGACGGGGAAGCCTTCGCCAACCTCCCTGATTTACGAGAGCTGTAAGTACTCAACTGCCACCTCTTTTCAGCAAATGCTCAATTGGGACATAACTTTCCAGGACGGCACAAGACTTGTTTACAAATTTACTGAAATCCGTCGCAACTTAAATCCATGGTCACTTATTGTGTCTACTTTCGTTCATCTTTGATTATTTACCCGTTTCCGCTTCATGCATAGAACGAGAGGATAGATGATTCCACTCGGGTTGTGCCGACATTAAGTAATGTCCACGGTTAGCCCCGCCCATTCCGACTTCCTAGCAGGATCTGCATGTGCGTCGCCTTGAACTAAGTCCAATTGAGAATAAAGTGGCGGTTTTCTATATTAAGCCTCGCCTTCACCACTTGATACTGTAGCCAACGCTGGCCTTGTAAATATTTTATATGGTGAGGAGAGGACTTGGCTTTGTGTCACTCAGCGCCGTACACATATACTCACACACACACACGCGCGCACATACACACGCTCGCACATACACACACACACACACACACACACACAGCAGCTAACCGGTGATACACACACTGGTGACATCTCGGGCAGGTTGGCCAGCCAGTCATACGCTCCCCGACATCTGTTTTACTCCCGTGTTATTTATTTAATTTCTTATGACTTTGCCACTTGCCGTGCGCGCAGCACACATGACGGACTGAAATCTTATAATTTAGACACCGGTTTGAATCTGAGGGCTCTTGTGATTGAGCATCTGGATTCATCAAAAGAAGCAGAGCAGAGCAACAGAGTTTGGGCGCAAAGATGTGTTCTCTAACCAATCCCTTGTGTTTGTCACTTTCAGGCGGCTGGACCACAATGAATTGACCTCCATACCAGATTTAGGACAGGCTGCTTCCACGATTGTGTCGCTCTACCTGTGAGTATTCCACCCTTCCCTCTCCTCCTCCACCCTTTCCTCCCCCGCTTACTACTGAGCATGGCCTGGAATTATCTGGCTCTCTGTGACTGTATTCTTAGGTCAGTGGCCTCTTTGAAATGCTCTTGAAATAGTCTCCTGACATCCGTCAAGGATGCGAGCGCTTTACCGTGTCTGAGGTAATGACGGTGATACGCAAGGGGCTGCAGGAAAAAAAAAAGGGAATGTGACTGGATTCATGTCAAGTACATCAAAAATGTGAGTGCGTGCGTGCGTGTGTTTTTTTTTTTGTACAAACGTGAGCCTGCTGATTCAACTGTTGAATTTTCACGCCAGCAAACAAAAGCTAGGTTGGTCAACTGATCGTTTTTTCCATTTAGATCTTTAATGTCATACGTGCTGCAGTCAGATAGAAAGTTCGAGTGAATATTTTATAGATTTGTCGATTACGTGAAGTTCGTTGATACTGTTGTGTGTCAAGGCTTTCTATTTGTTCACGACTTTGATTTAAAGTTTTTAATGTTATCTTAGTTTGGTGTGCTACAATGATGCAGAAGAATGTCTTGAGGAATGTAGGCCGCACAAACCGACACACTGGGACAATGCGATGCTATTTGAGGTGAGACCAAAACGGTGTCGGAGATAAAAATCAAAATGTTGCGGCTCATTAGAATTCTTCTCGCGAGATAATTGTTAGTTGCTCCCTGGTTTATTTTAGAATCTGCGCACAATGAGTAGTTTGATGGTTTTCAAGTGTTTTTTCAGCTTTTCTGCTCTTGCAACCTGGGGAACATTTCTACGTCTCACTCATCCTGAAACAAAGTCTGCCCCCCCTAACCTCCCCCCTCCTGGCTTCCCTGTGTGTATTTTTTCACACCTTGCCAGCATGCCGGCCAGCTGCCTGCCGGCCCGTAGCCTTTTGGTTCCTGTAATGTTGGTCATCGTCGTATCATGTTCAGCGAGCATTTGCGGGACTCACACCTTCGCCTCCCCTGTGTGTCATGTGCCTCCTTCATAGAAGCTGGCGTGATGCAGCTCTGTGCTCAGGATATGCTTGCCTCTGCCAATACATTAGGGCGTTGAGGATGGGCGTACCTGACACATCATAATTCGTCATGTCTCTGAAATATGAGCTTTTAAAATGTATTTCTGTCGATCCGCGCAGCATCCAGATTGGAAGAGTTCATCTTTTATTTGCTCAAACCGTCGAGGCGCACCCCCTCCAAATGCTCAGGGTGTCTTTTTTTGGCCTGACTCGCAGCCTGTTGCTAGGGGGAGGCCCCGCAGGCCCGATGGGAGTGGAGGCTGGAGGGAGGGTCGGATATTTACAAAGCCACGCAGCTGAAGCGAAAAGGCTCAGTGCAGCGCTCGCAGCTGCAGCTGTCAGTCACATGGCTTACAGTAAAACGGGCAACGGTGAGCAGGGGAGGAAGGATGAGAAAATGGGCCAGGAGGAAGGGAGGGGAGGGGGGGGGACGTCAGATCACGGTGACATCATCATGTGTCTAAAGAGGAATCGCTTGAGAGAAGTAACGGAGGAGGCCGTGGGAGTAACAGGAGTCAAAGGACAGAAAGAAAAGAGGAGCGAGAGATGAATGCTCGCCTCAGTCATTCCCAAAATTGCATCCACAAACCCACCAGCCCTGCAGAGTGCCTGTGTGTGTGTGTGTGTGTGTGTGTGTGTGTGTGTGTGTGTGTGTGTGTGTGTGTGTGTGTGTGTGTGTGTGTGTGTGTGTGTGTGTGTGTGTGTGTGTGTGTGTGTGTGTGTGTGTGTCTCTGCGTGGCACAGGCTGGAGATGGTCTGGAATTTCGTCTGACTGCAAGTTTGTGCGAGACAGTTGCTCTCACACACACACATACACACCTCCGCGCACACACACACACACACACACACACACACACACATGAAGCAAACGGGCAGAGTTTGTCAGTCCTTTGACAAACTCTCCAAAAGGCCCGTTATGTCCAACTGTGGCTGCTGCTGTCTGACAGTCTGACAGTCCAACCGCCTCTTGGCATTCGTGCCTCTCAGCCGGCTGCTGAGAGACACAGATCCAAATGACAACATTTCACAGATTTCACAGAAAAACAACAAAGACAGTTTTGTATATGGATTAAAACTTGACAACTTAGGGAAAAATAGGTGCTAGAATCAACTTACTTTCTATTACCAGCATTATCTTCTCAAAGCCCAAATGATTGGCAGAGGCAGTGAGGCACCGTGATGAAATTTTAGCAGTAGAAATATAGTTTTTAAGCATGTGTATCGATTCTGTATCATATCAGCGATTTCGATTGTGATAACTCTGGCCATGTTGATGTCAGATGACAAGATTTTATATGTTTCTTTGAGTATTCAAAGCTTGGGATGTTGAGCAGAATGTGGGAGTTTTGGATCATTTTTGGCTTTTTTTATACTGTTCTCTTGTTTTGATTTCTTTTTTTTCACTGCTGCACTTGAGATTGGTTATTCTAAAGTTTAGCGCACAGATTAGATATCTCACCTTGCCTCTTACTAAGAATTTCTTCTGCCTGTGAAGTTTGGGCACATCTTTTACCAAGAACATAGTTTAGCATTAAAGCAAAAGTCAGTTTTTGTAGCTAATGATGAACAAGTGGTGGGCAGTGTGCCAGCTTCCTACGGTCCCACAATGCCTCCGGGCCATCCGCTGGCGTCCCGCGGGCACCCAGAAAGCCACAGCAGGAAGAAGAGTCGCGGCATAAGCAACAATCGAGTTTTTAAAACGGTGTCAACCTGACCGCGGAGCGGCTCAAACTTTCCCATTGTGCTCGTGGCCCCGCCTGGTTGACATCAAAGGCGGCTTCTTTTAAAACAGCTCGCAATGGAAATCATATGGACGATCTGATTTGGGAAAAAAAAAAAAAAAAAAATCTCTTTTGTCCCGACCCCCCAAAGACGACACTAGACGCAGAAGAATGGGCGCGCTAGTGTAAACTGCCGGCACTCTCTCCATACATCAAAAGAAGTGTCAAAACCAGCGCAGCTCATGGTAATCGGATGGTCAATGGGGCACAGTAATGAGATTTGGAATTAAGTGGAATCAAGAGTGAATAAAGCCCCCCGGACATCAAAGGAAACACGAATGAACCCAGCTCCTCTTTATCAGAAATGTCACCGGCCGTATGATAATCAGCTTTTATAAACGCCACTATTGTGTGTGTGTGTGTGTGTGTGTGCGTGCGTGCGTGCGGACTTCAAACGCGCCGATGCTTTATCTGTCTCTCACACACAGCTGGGCTTTCCACTGTGGGAGGGGGGAGGGAGGTGGAAGAGGGGAATACGAGTGGGACTTTGGTTGGAGCGCTGGAAGTAGAGCAGGGCAAGAGGAGCGAGCGAGCAAGAGAGGTCGACCCCTTCCACCAGTTTGAGACTGATCTGTTTTTCCCAGCAGAGGTCACCAGCTGTTGACCCCCCCTCCCCTCCTCCACACACCCTCTCCCAGTCCTTTTTCTCCTCCCCCATTCCTTCCTTCCTCTCCCTCCCTGGGCGCTTAGTGCAGCCACTGTGCGTCGGGCCGTCCTGTGTGTGTGCTCCGAGTTGTTTGTGTTTGTGCATATGTGCTCACCATGGCTCATCCTTAACCATTTCAGTTGAGGATCAACCACGATGTTTATTCAGGTGGGCACTGTGGTGTGACCCCCCCCCCCAAACCGGGCACATCTACCCCCTTCCTCCTCCTCCTCCTCAACCGAGACAATCGTAAATGACTATGCATGCGTGTGTGTGTCCATCTGCTTGCTGAAGGCTAAAAAGGAAGGAGGGACTGACCTTGTTTTGACGGGTGGAGCACCTGCACCACCCCCCACCCCCCTCACTGCTCTCTTGGTTCTTCTGTCAAACACACCATCCCCTGGATGTCGAGCTGTCAAAATAATAATGTGGTGCTTTAATGGGGATTGAGGACGAATCATTTTCTTGCTCCTCCTCTAGTTTTCCTCAGATTTTCTTCCTGTCACGTGGCTCACCCTGACCAAACCTTTAATTGGTATTGGTGTAACGTGATGGACTGCCAGCTGTGCACATATGTTGTGACTTGAGGTCATTAAAGGATCCAAAGCGAGGTCATGCTGTAAAAGAAATTGGAGGTGAGGGACAGTGGATGTAACTGCTCTGGGTTTAAAAACCTGTTGAGCAGGTCAGTCATGAACTCGACTGTCAGTTGACACGTTGTAGAGCCTTTTTTGATGAAACTAATTGACAAATTGAATTAATTTTTTTGTTTTGTTTTTCTAAATGTTTCTTGATTAAGTGACCCAGCTAAATGAGGAGGACCTGACCCACACACCCCCCTCCCCCGATCTAGAAATAGTGTGTTTAGCAAATCAATGTTGGGCAGTGGACATTTGTCAGTGTGGATGTTTGCTGTGGAGTAACACTATGTTTGCATTTCCTGTGTGTCTCTGTGTGTTGTGGCCTCCCATGTGCCCTCTCACATGTGATTTTGTCCTTGTGAATGTGTGTGTACCACTCTGGCTGTCAATCAGTTGTCGGACAATGATGGCCATCTCAGTCTCTTTAACTCTTCCTCTCTTTTCATCCTTAAACATGCTGAAATTGGTTCTGCAAATAACTC
This sequence comes from Mullus surmuletus, assembly GCA_903171835.1. NCBI lineage: Eukaryota > Metazoa > Chordata > Actinopteri > Syngnathiformes > Mullidae > Mullus > Mullus surmuletus. The sequence goes on along the minus strand of CAESWR010000240.1, from coordinate 413,835 downwards.
ATCATAATATGTTGACTGTTGGATATCTCCCCCCCACACACACACACGCACACACACCAAACACTTCAGTTGCCCCTATAACTGCTTGTCACTGTTTTCGGGCCCTACGCATTATGTCTAGTCAACTATTAATGTTTGTTTTAATACTTTTACTGATAGTCTGGTTAATTGTCAACAGTCAGAGTAGTCTCTCCATTCTGCCACAAACTGAAGTACCCCCTCCCCCCTTCAAGTGGCTCCGTTTGATCTCCGCAGCTCCATCAGATGATAGATTTTTTTTGTGAGTGCAACAGGTGTCCTCAGGATTGTTTAAAGAAGGCCTTGCCACTGTTTGGAAGCTCTTTAAGCACACATTTTGTGATGTATGGAGACCACTTTGCTTTGTGTACTCTACTGCCTTTGTGTGTGTGTTAATTGGCTCTGAAACGCCAAGGGGGGTTCGCAATTTCCCCTTTAGATGACGAGAAAGAAGACTGAAGCTGATGAACATCTTGTGCTTTTTTTTTTCTTTATTGTTTTCTAGGCATCACAACAAGATCCGCAGCATCGACGGCAGACGGACCAGAGAGCTTGTTTCTGTGGAAACCCTGGACCTGAGCAACAATGACATCACCGAGCTCCGAGGGCACTGCTTTCCCGCCGGCCTCCAAATTAGAGACTTGTGAGTGTTTCTGCGGTACATAACACACGAAAAATGTAGCTGTTCAAATAAAATCAAATGAGACTTAAATGGTCCCTGTGGGCGCGTATTTGCAGAAATAGGAAAGGAAAAAGCTTAAAAGGGAACTCAAACACACACACATACAATAATGTTGCAGTTTTAGATTCCAAACATTTGTCTCCAAAACATCAACACCAAAGCAGAGGAGAGCTTAGCCAAACCCACTGTAGCACATAGGAGGTCTGTGAAATAACTGAGCCTGTCACAATCACGTTTGGAAGTTAGTCGCCGGTCCTTCCTTGTTATAAGATGCCACCTTTCATGTGTGTGTCTTTGTCCAGGTACCTGAGCAACAACAAGATCAACACTTTGGAGCTTGGAGCGTTGGACCATCTGGGCTCCACTCTGCAGGTCCTCAGACTGAGCCGAAACCGCATCAGTCAGATTCCTGTGAGAGCCTTCCAGCTCCCGAGGCTCACCCAGCTGTGAGTACCACTGGATCTCATCACTTTAACAACATAGTTAGCGTGCTGACAAGGGCCTGTTTTGATCCGTCAGAACAGTTTGCCTTACAAAAACAATTTATTTCGAACATTTGTGTTTGGACCACAAGAGAGTGGGCTCCCTGGCGCAAAAAAAAATGGAAACGATTAAGTGTTTTTCGGCAAAGACGAGTTTCATGGTCGGCTGATGGAGCTCTGCGTTTTGCAACATTTGGTCTACTTTTAGTGCAAGCTTTACCTCTGGGGGCAGATATTGTCCGACTACGCAAACACCAGAGGTAAATTAGCAGTGATTTATGGCCTCCCTCCATTTCCCCAAAGTGGTTAGTTCATTCCCCGCCCTCGGCTTCATTATCTTCATCAAACTTCCCTTCAGCATCTCAGCGAGGTCGCCACGTCTGAAGCTAAGGGCCAGTCACGCTGGGAGTCTCTGTGTTTTCCCAGGTGCTTGCCGTTGAGAGGGAGCCCCCCCCCCCCTTCTCTCAACTCCCTGGTAACACACTATCTTCCCCATACCCGTGGCTGTGCACGCTGCACAGAAAAGAACCTGCGAGGATGTTTATCTTTGCTAATCTGGTTGGCTTTTTTAGCCTTAACACTCGCCAGTGTGTTCGTACAGTGGACAGTGGCCATGATGGGAGGCATGGAAGAGAGAATTCCTTTTGAGCTTGAGGTTTGCTAATGACAAAATGCTCTCGCTCAAGCGTGCAGGCGGCCGCATTCCTCGGTTTTGACTTCAGCGTGATGGATACTGGTGAAACAGCGCTGGCAAAACAGCGCTCAGTCAGAATGGCTCTTCCTGTGCAAAAACGTGGGAATATTTGCAATCAAGTGGTTGACCGTTTTTTTACCTGTGTTCTATTTGTTTGTCTCTCTAAACCGCAGCGAGCTGAACAGGAACCGGATCCGCCAAGTGGAGGGTTTAACCTTCCAGGGTCTGTCCAGCCTGGAGGTGCTGAAGCTGCAGAGGAACAGCATCAGCAAGCTGACGGACGGAGCCTTCTGGGATCTCGCCAAGATGAAAGTTCTGTATGTATTTGGGGAAAAAGAAACATGTAGATAGAGCGGTATATCAACTCAGTCGTAAATTCAGTTCAGTATGGTTTCTTTGCATAACACGGAGTATCATAAAACACCGGACCTCTCACTGCTGAGCACAGGCTGTAATCTCATTTGTACCTGTCACTGACTATTACAGGAATCCTCACAAATCACACATAACAAGTATAAGTGTGCTTTCCTGCCCACAAGCGTACTCATTTTCACATTATTTTGCAGTTGCGTAAAAAAAACCCCACACTAAATGCTTTCAGTTCTCCCACCACAATTACCACTAAACTACTAAAGCCTGTAGTCTATTGAAAGCTTGGTATGTGACATACTTTAATGGTTCAATTTTGTCCAATGCAGCCACCTGGACTACAACAGCCTGACAGAGGTGAACAGTGGCTCCCTGTATGGCCTTACGTCGCTCCAGCAGCTTTTCCTCAGCAACAACTCCATCGCCCGCATCAACCCGGACGGATGGAAGTTCTGCCAGAAGCTTAGGGAGCTGTGAGTACCAGCATTTGAATCGTCCCCGACACACAAACGTCCAATTAGAAGTCTCTATAAAAAACACCAAATGTTTAAAAAAAAATTTTTTTTAAATGGATATTTGAAATAAACAGCAGAGCAATCATACGTTTTGCGTCCGCCATCCCACAGACTCCCCTCCCCCACCCATATCACCCAACCACCTTACCCAGGGTTAGATGACATTGAGCCTTAACATTCAATATGCTAAGCTATTCTCAGGATAATCCTGTTTATCCCATAATTAGACGCGGGCTCAATAACACTGAAGCCCTTCAACAAGAGTTTTTGTAGTCCGTTCGGAAGTGTTTTGAGGGATAGGTGAAGTGGGGTGATATTCTCTGCGGGGCCTTGTTATCGTTGATTACACTAAGGATCACGTTTGCGTTATTGTCTCAGAGCCTTCCCTTTTTTCTATGGGCATGATTGCTGCGTTGCTTCTGTAAAGCGCTTAGCCTAAGCGTTGCTAATGGTGAGGTAGCCCAGGGGGTATCCCAGCAGCTGTGTTTGTCTCCCTCTGCGTAAAAACGATAACAAGGATGGTGGCGGCGACGCTCGTTTGCACTGTGTATCTTAATGCTGCTTCCTGTCGACCATGGATTGCCTACCCTCTCCCTCTCTTTGCGTTCTGTGATTTTTATTTGAGTCAGGATGACCTGGCTGATAGAGGAGAGCAACTTTGCCTTCATGAGGACACTGTTATTGCATTCCCCACCGAGGTGGGCTGAGCTGGTCATCAGGGAGAATCTCTGCACACATGACTGGTCAAGCAAAGCTGAGTCCAGGCCTTGAGACGGCCGGTGAGGGCCACAGAGGGGGCAATAAAATTCACAATACTTCCTTTGTTTAGAGATACCATGATGGGATTTATCGTCGCTTATAGTCAGAATTTATCGGGAGGTACGATGTCACGGCAGGTTACTGTGTGTTTACACTATGAGTCATCTGCGAATAAAGGGGAAAAAAACAAGCAGCCTAGTTTTTCAGTTCTAACTGTTATCCCTAAAACTGGTGAAACTTCATGCAAATTCATTTATTAATATCTCATCAAATTTGTATTTTGTCCATTTTGGGATTGGGGCGGCGTACGTGCAAAAGCATTGGGGTTCACCGCACGCTCAAGTAGGCTTATTAATGGGGGTTGTAGACATGTAAAATTCCAACCCAGGAATGTTGTTTCTTCCCCGTCAAACCATTGGAAGCTCCGCCAAGCTTCCGTGTCTGCTAAGCTCATTCTCCATTAACATCTTATGGCGATTTGGGGGGAAAAAACCCAGTGGAAAAAGGGGAAAAAAGAAAACGCAGCAGAGTGGCAAGTAGACGTCACATCAGCCATGAAATCAAAGTATAATGATGTCGCGAACTACCTCAGTCTTCTGCCAGCCTGTCATCTCCGTCCAGACCTCACACAGAACATTACTAACCACCCCCTTCCCCTTCCTCCCTTTTCTGTCTGTCTCTGTGTGTCTGCCTCTCTGTCCCCTTCTCCGTCTGTCTCTCTCTCTCTCCAGGAATCTGTCGTACAACAACTTGACTCGTCTGGATGAAGGCAGCCTGGCGGTGCTGGGGGATCTCCACACCCTCCGTCTGGGGCACAACTCCATCAGCCACATCACTGAGGGAGCCTTCAGGGGACTCAGGGCTGTGCGCATCCTGTAAGTTCCCCCCCCACCCCCAAATCACTCCAAATGACCTCCGCATTGTGGCTTTGCCCCCGCTGGCGTTTAACCCTGAATGTGCCACATAGGAGCAGTAAAATCTGAGGCATATTAATATTGGTTTTTCCTTGGTGATGTGTGATATTTCACAAGTAATCCCAAAGGGCCGACCATAGAACCTTATTTACTTTTCTTGATCTCATTAATCATTCGTGTCTGGGGTTTTTTTTTTCTTCTTTCATACTTTTCCAAGGTGTTTGTGCGTCACTGTTGATTTTCTTTTGACTCACTTCTTTCCTTGCTGTGTTTCTTTTTGTCATTTTCTTCTTGGGGGGGGGGCTTTTTGTTTTGTCTACCGCACCGCCTGGTTCTCAATATATTTGGATCTAAAGAGAGTTCTAGAACTGCACCCCCCCCTCATTTTTTTTGAAAGGCCCTGAAAAGAAGCACATAGGTTTCTTTTCCTTCTGATCCACCTTAAGCACAAAAAGCCCAAACAGGCCAAAATAAAGAAATGGTACGAGTGAAAGAGGGGTAAGTAGGGGGATAAATTCAGGAGAAAGGCTCGGGGTCTTGGTTCCGCACCAAGTTCCTCTTGGCGGTGCCTCTTTTTGCTGAGATGTGCCAGACCCTCTCTCTCTCTCTTTTGCTCTCTGTTTCGCTCTCTCACAGTGGGGTGACGAGGCAGAGGCGCGAGAGGTCTCACTCTGTTGCTGCTCTGGGTGCCAGATAACTGGCTGCATATGGCGGCGGAGGGAGCTCAGCTTGGGACGTCTTGGGCCTCGCCTCATATTTTCACTCCTTTGAACCGTTTCTTTTTGGGCTTCTGTCGTGCATTTAACGCAGAGTTTGCCCTCGCCATCTCCTCACGTTTTCCTCCAACACACACTGTGTCCGCGCCGCCCGGCTCTGTGTGTCTTTGAGGCAGACCTAATCTAATCAGCGGAGGGAACGACAGGCAAAGACCGGGCCTTGAAAAAGAGCCGGGAGAGCTTTAATTGGGCCAGCTCTGCTGGCCGTGCTGGCATGGGGCTGGAGCCTGCATCGGGGTGTGAAAGCTCCAAACAAACCAGGCTGCCCTCTAATTCGGCGACGGGGGTCGTTGGCTCATCCACCCTAACTCTGAACCCCCCCC
>CAESWR010000240.1:359568-370485 GCA_903171835.1 Mullus surmuletus | reverse complement strand
TCGCAAACTTTTAAAGATTTATATGAAAAGAAAATGAACTGCAATTCAATCTGAAACGTGAAATAAAGAGTAAATTGTCTGCTAATGTTCTCTCTCATAATTGTGCCGTTTTAATCTCTGGGTTAATAGACACATTTCACTTGTGAATTATATTTCACTTTTTTTTTTATTGAATTACCTTGATGAAGCACCTGATGTAGCGGAAATAATCGAATTTCTGAGAATTGAGGGGGGGAAAAAGAAAATAAATTAATTTAAAGTGTGCAGAGGAGTTTGAGTCACCACAACGAGCGCCAAGTTAGAAAAAGAGAAAGACAGATGGGGCCTGCAACGTATCTGGAAAGAGTGATCCACTGATGATTTATGGCTTGATTTGACACCGCTGGCACACTGTGTTCATGCAGTAAGTGTGTGTGTGTGTGTGTGTGTGTGTGCGTGTCGCCTGGCAGAGATAGAGCGTATAAAAACCACATGCGGTCTGATTGAAATTGATAAGTTGTTTAGTTAGATGAAGGTGCACGCACTTGGAACATGCATTAATGTGACTAAATGTGAGCAGCATCCAGCTGTGTGTGTCTGTTTGCACTGTAAAAATCAAGTACAAAAATTAGGAGACACACCATGCGCGCTAATCGCTTTAGTGCTCATTTTTTTCACTAAATATTTCCTAGTTGTCTCGAAGCTATTCTCTGCAAGCACAACGCTTCAGCCGAACGGTGGTTTTCGTGATGGATGGTGATGAGACGTGTGATAAATCTCCGGGGCCGAGTGAGATATGAAGGTGGAGACACGTAGTGAAGTCGTGATACAACGGGATTGGACAAGTGCTGCGCTTCTGCTCTCATCCCTCTTCCTGTCAAAGAACATCGGTTTTAACTGTACTCATCCAAATTCAAAAAGTAACCTGGAGTTTGTTTTCAGTCAAGCTGAGCAGGTTCTCCCAGCCGCCGTGCGATGAATTTCCACTGTAATTGATTTGCACTGTGAACGAAAGCAAACTCAAAAATTGCCTGGGGGGGAACAGATCTTATCTATCTTTGTTTTGTTATGCTGTTTTTGTTTTTGTGGATAGATAATCCACCTTTATGCATCTTTTTCCAGGGTTGACACATCAGTTTAGGTCCCACTTAGTTGATTTGGAACATTTGGAAAGAAGGATTAGTATAAAAATTATGTCTAAAATTAACAAAATAATTCTTGGAATAGAGATTGAATCTCTATAAATTGCTTTTAAATATGCGTCAATGCACAGAGAAGGATCTGAGAAGGGAACTGCTGCATCCCTGCTTAACATAAGGTGTTCTCTTGTATGAAAGGAACAGTGCAACTGCAGAAAAAACATCAATAATAAAAAAAAATGCATGTTTGGGCTCCCATGTATTTATAGGTGTTCCAGTTTACGGGCCCCAAAATACGGGAAGAGGGAATGAAAATACTACAAATAACGGCTGCACCTGATTTATCGCACCGGCTGACCACTTGCAGAGGAAATGGTGTCTGAAATGTTATGTCTGGAAACAAACATAAAAACAGGTATTAAAAAACTGAAGCGTTCTGTTAGCGGGAACGGCCAGGGAACGAGCAAGAGGTACAAGGGGGAACGAGCAAGAGGTACAAGTACTCTGTTAAGCCTGAGACAAAAGAACAGGGTTGTTTTTCACATATCTTTATCGGGCAAACTAGTCCTGTGGTAGGACCGAGACATTTCTGTTTGTATTTGTATCAAAGCCGTCCACCAAAAAACTCCCAGTACTTTTTCATAGCAACCCTCAATTGAATGTTAACCCCCTATCCTCGTATATCGTCCCTCTTGTGGGACGAATACACACTTGTGGTTCCCGAAGTGTCCACAATCATTAAGTCCAATAACAGGAAACCTTTCAAGACACAAAGCGCACGCCATAACAGACTCAACTTTTCCTTTACTGCGCTTAATGCAAATCAGATCGGCTCTGTGGTTGAGCTCATTTACATTTGCAGTCTTAGCAAACATGCTGTGGGATTTCTTTATTAAAAAAACGTGATGACAGAAAAATTTGAGTCCTCAACAGTCATTTGCGACGGGGGTTGGTAAACATTGCCCCCAGCACGCGCCCTTGTTGCATAACATCACATGAAAACCTCCTTTTAAAGTAAATTACATGGAAAAATGAGCATCAGAATAACAAAATAATAACTGTGTCTCCCAGCTGCAGTCGTGCATTATTCGTTATTTCTCGCGCTGTTGTCGTGTTCCGCTGTCATTGCCACAGCTGTTCCAGAGCCGCCAGGCCGGCAATGTGACTGGATCAGAGTACATTTATTAATCACACCACACCTCTGATCTATATTCCATTTCACCCAGCCCTTTGGCACTTTGCGCCGTGGCACATACAGTCCGCGAACCAAAATAGCAGGTGTGCATGGAGACAACCACACACTGTGTGGGTTCGGGACACACCACCTAAGGGGCTGCGCATTTCAGAACAAGGTCTCCGGTGTTATTGTTGTTACACGGCAGCGATTGGAATCAACGAATGACACAAACCCACTAAATAGGAAATGTTTTTGCGCCATGGCTAGCCATTTGAATTCGCAAAACTTGGGCTCAAATATGTAGAAGCTTCTCTCCCGCCTCTCTTCCTCCTGCTACTTGCCGGGCCCTGGGTGGTCCAATCACCGTCGTTATCCGACAGTATATCAAATTACTCCTCTACAGAGTCACCTTTATTGGTTGTAATATACTATAGTGATATATAGAGTCCTCACCATTGACCTTACTTGCATCAATTTTAATCAAAAGGCCTGCACCAAGTGTGAGGTTAGTTGCACAGTGTTTGATGCTTTTATTGAAGTAAAACTGACGTCATTACCCCCCCCAATTACATCTTTTTTAGTGTCGGTGTTAAAGCACAAACCACACAAAAAGACTGATCTAACTACATGGAACGGAGGTTTAAGGACATTTACTTGTATAATCATATTTTACTGTTTCGATTCTTAATACAACATGTGTCTTTTTGATTCTTCTTTTTTCCTCTTCACAACCTTTCATGACAAAGCCATCTCTGCACATCCACCAGAAGCCAGATAGTGAGAAATAAAATCCAACCACTCCTCATACTGCCTGCATGTGTGGACACTGTCTGGCCTGCTGGATGTGGACATGAAACAAAGAACAATCTAACCTGTATCATTTTCAAGATTTTTTCTGAGTTTGTTGAGGTAACACTTTGATATATCCCTTTTAAGTTTTCCAGTATCCAGCCTGTAACTTCTGGCACTCTTCCACATGTGGCTGTCCAAACTATGCATCGACAGCTTGCTCCTCGCTCTGTTCGAGGGCCAATTCAAAGTCAGAATCATCTCCACATTCAAAGAAGTGGAGCTGCTCATCTCGCGGGTTTGAGCCTCCGTCACGACCGTATACCTTTTTCTTGTTAAAATCATGCCAAACTACGGCTGTGCAACTTGGCCACAAAGTGAGAACTTTGTTCCAGAAGCTCAGCAACATCTGCTCCCAAAGCCCACAAACATCTGTGTCATCCAGCTGGCCTCCAGGGACAGGATTCCACTGCTGGGAAACACATGACCAGCTCTCACACACACCCGCATGTGTACTTCTTGCATATTTGCATGAAAATGTCAGTGTACTTAATCATATTTCAGCTGATGTCTGTCCATGTGTGTCTGAAGCGCACTATTCTATGTTTGCAAGCTGACACATTTCATAAATGATCAAAAGTGACAGTGCCACTTGCTGCGACTGTCAGGTACTATATTATATGAGTATGGAGATGTGTGCTGTGTCATTCTGCTGACAGTGCTCCGTTCTGTATGTGTATGTGTACGTATTTGTGTCCTTGCCAACTGTATTAGCGCTAACTTTATTAGTATTCAGAGAGGCTTCAGGCTGTCACAGGTCCTTAGGCACTCAGCGGAGGGCAGGAAAAACACATGTCAAAATATATTCAGATTGAGCCTGATTGCAGGCAAGCCAGTTGGCTGCAATTTGACAAATGACTTTTAATAGGTCATACTCCAGCTTGTGCATACTGATGAGAATTCAATCGGAGAGAAAAGGAGTCAGGAAGATGGATATTGAGACGGAGAAAGGTAGACAAGTGTATAGATGGCCAAGCCAACAGATGAGAGATATTATTGATCTTTTCCAACAGATTTCAAGATTCCTGCATGTCATCTTTTTTTTTTACTTTTCTTTTTTTACTTTGTAACATCTACAAATAGGAAGATTTATCTTAGTGTGCCTTATATGTAGCATTATACATTACCACTGAGATAATAATAATAAGATTATATCATCTTCACAGTGCAGTGCCATTAACATTAACAGCGCACAAGAGGCTTTTATACCATGTCTGCAAAAAATTGCTGGCAGCCAGGTGTCTCATAAAAACCAGGAAAACTCAAAGTTGGGTCAACCATTTTAGTGCCGCTGTGTTGCCAGAAAACTTGGACCAATGAATGAACCAACTAAACTGACCGAAAACAAGGTAAGACTAAGAGCTGAGAGGGTTGTTGGAGATTTAATTTCAAACCACAAATGCTGACATAACTAATTAGAATGCATCAGCGAAATTGTCCAAAGAAAATGTAAGGCTGAGAAAGGCTGGAAGGCTGGAGAAGTGTTAAATATGACCCTATGGTCTGAAACTTTGCTGAGAATCACAAATCAAATCAAGACATCTTCTCATATTTAATGAAATCCCAGACAAACAACAGCGCTCTGAAAACCCAGTATCCACGCTAACCCAGTCAAGACATTGTGGTAAAATCTCCAACCTGACAATTTAAGTGCTCGCTCTGCTCCGTTCCTGCCACCAGATGTGGAGTAAATGAAGAAAAGAATAGCAAAATGACTCATGAGTGGAGAGACGTCTCCTGGATCCACGGGTAGTACTTGATACCCACTGACCACTACAAATCCATTTGGCAAAAAAATCTCCCAAACTCGTGGATTTGGAATTCGCTTAATATACCATTTTAAAGTGAGACCATCTGCACTCTTTCAAATTCAATTTATGAAACGATCAGTGGCTCCTTTGAAATGTTTCAAACAATCCAGATTGACTACACAGCCACACAGTTTTTGGCTATCGGTTAATCTGTCAGCCTTTTTATTCTATTACTGTCAAATAATAGTGGTTGGTACTAATAGTGTACTCTTTCTTTCTTGGTGAAGGGTCTATTGTGGACCACCTGGTGTCCTGGTTTCACCCCGCAACAAAAGTGTGCAGTCCAGTTTGGGTCAATTCCTCTTCGTCACAGCCAGTTCCAGCTTTGCTCGTCTGCCTCTGATTGCCAACTTTCTGGTGCTTGAGGTGTCTATGAAGCCTCGGCAGTCATCACTCCACCGCCAGCTCGTACATCCTCCAACTCTGTTACGTTGCCTCCTGTCCAATATTTTTGGCCCTTTGGGCTTAAATGTTTCCTCGCAGTCTCTCGTGGTGAGCTACAGTTGGCTCCACCATGTGCTGGAATGGTGAATTGGCGCGAGGCTGACCTCAAGATCGGGCGTTGGCGAGGTTAGATTCTGATCTGGGTCAACCTACAGATCAGAGGCTCTCCTTCTGAGACAAGAGAAAATGACTCCAGATGAATAATAATATTGCCATGTAGCTGCTGAATATCTGAGGGGGGAAAAAAACAATTGTTTGCCAGGGCGAGGTTTGCCAGAACTTCAAAGGTAAATTAGTGTCAGAGAGCAGAATTCCCATAGGCCATGAGAAGTCACACACGTTTAAAGAATAATATAGACTGCTAGGGCCCGTAGTCTAAGTCCACATTTATTACCTGCTAATGCAACAGGGCTGCAAGCGGGAGTCACTTGCCAAAGTCATGGAAGCTTGCGCACACACACATCTCACACAGGCATTCGGACACACCCACATTCCATCTGCTGTATCACGAAAGTATGACGAGGGACTGACTGTGGTGACATGCTGATAGCAAACAGACAGAGATCAGAATTTAATATGTTGGAAGTTGATAAAGTCATTAATCATGTTGGAGAGGCAGGTGGTGTTGGACACCTCGGCATGTTCCCGCGCCAAACGTTCAGCCTCAGTCACCGCGCATCGCTGAGCGCGAGGAAGCCAGACCTGTTTGTCTGTGACTTGATGGACAGTCTTGATTGCACGAAAAACAAAAGTCGAAAAGAACACAAACAAAAACATCTAAAGACGTCACAGCAAGACACGAGCTCCTGCAGGCAACTGGTGGCATATGGCAGTTTACTGTAGCTCTAATGAAGTATGACAAACATGCGATAAGGACGCATTGTGAAATACCCACAGCTTTGACTGAATAGCGAGTGAGAGGCACCAATTACCCTTTAGTTTGAATTAAACACTGCTTCAGGAAAGGGTCTGATGTGAACAAGTAATTTTTACTTTTTCCCCCCCGACTGTAAACAAAAAGGAAAAAATAGAATCAATCCTCAGCTTCTTACTGTTGTCATTGAATACTTTAGCGCAGGAGTTTCCAATCTATAGTCCACAGTCTCTGGTGGTCCAAGAGGGTATGCAGGTCATCCCTAATCATATATATAGCAATGGAACTTTAATGTTGTTCTTGTGAGTTTTCTTAATTTTGACCAGTTTGATAATCAATAGGAGGGCTTTTTAAAAATGTGTAAGAAAAAAAACTGTTTCATGTTGTGTCAGTAAACACTCGTCATAAGTCCTATGAGCGAATATCAGACCTGGGATCTGAAGCAACATTTGTTACAGCTTGCAGCGACGCGGCAAAAAATAAACAACGGTCCGAGTGGGAAATTAAGTGTGTACAGAACAGTTGGAGAAAGAAAAGACCTACTGTGTGAGTTTGCGCGCGCGTGTGTGTGTGGCACCTAAGTACACCTCAGGGACAGAGGGGTTCGGGGGCCTTTTAAATAAATAAACAAACACATAAATAAAGTCAATCGATAGAGTGAGCCTGATCCGGCACTCTGGGCCCGCGTTTGGCCTCTCACTTCATAAGAGGGGCCTGGGGGAGAAAGAGAGAGAGAGGGAGGGGCAGGAAGGAGAGGAGAGAGAGGGAGTGTATGTGTGAGAGAGAGAGAGAGAGAGAGAACAGAAAAAGAAGCTTGGATTACTCCTCTCCTAGTGGTTGTATAGTGCTCCTTCTCGCTGGAAGCCAAGTCCTGCTCTCTCCATTACACAAAACAGACCCCCTTATGCTGTCTCAATTCAAGCGCACGCACACACACACGCACGCACACACACTTCTGTTTTTAGACTCCCGAGGCACACTTCACACAAATCATATGCCTATCCAAACTTAAACCTATAACAAATACAAGGCATAGCTCCCTGTGAGCTCAGAGCAGTCTCTCAAAAAACAGCATTTTTCATACATTAGGGTGGGGGGGGGGGGGTTTGGAGGCAGCTCAGCAGTGCGCATCCTGCAGCATGTGTCCCTTCAAGGACTCTCCTGTCCAACTATGAGAAGTGTTCAGCCTTAAGCGACGAGCAATCACTCATCCCGGGCCGCTCAGACTCCTCTGTGCTGTAAAAACTAGAACGAGTCTGACTGCACTTGCTGAAGAATTCCACCTGACAGTCTTGAATGCCAAGGGCAGCAAAGTGTGTGTGTGTGTGTGTGTGTGTGTGTGTGTGTGTGTGTGTGTGTGTGTGTGTGTAGGGTTTAAACAAGCCAAACTAGGGAGAGGTTTGAGTGCCGGCGCATGTCCCACGGGCCAATCATATCGCAGCTGGCCTCTATTCTCCCTAAGCCGCCGCACACTCCGCGAATTTCAGTGCAGGCCGGTGATATTCGCGACAAATTAAGACTTGTTCTGAGGTGGGGGGGGGCTGGGGGGGGTGGAAGAGAGTGAAAGGAGGTGGGGGAAGCTAATTAAAAGGTGGGAGCTGGGGAGGCGGGGGGAGAAACACAGCTCTGGCAAAGTTTCAACACTGCAATTCCATCGACATGAGAGAAACGCTTCCCAGAAACTCGGAATAATATTTATGTTGTGCTGGTAATTTTTTTTCTTCCCTTCCTCCCACCTGTGTGCAGATTTGTTGCTTCAAAATTGAACACGTGACGCCGCAGAGCAGGCACAGGCACAACGGACACCTGATGCTTCCCCTTTTTCCCCCGCCATGCAAGAAAAGGAAACCGAGCCGTAACCTGGGAATGCCGCATTGCAAACATTCACATGTTCCGCAAAACGCATACGGCTGTATTATCAGGGCTTCATTTGCAGCAGGTATTACGATGTTTTTGTAGACAGACGTGCGATTTCTATGGTGCGAAATGCCGGGCCGTGTTCTTTCGCAGGGGGGTTAAAAACATGACAGTTTGGATCCGTCACAGCCGCTGACGGATGATATCAATGGCAGAGTGCATATTAGCCGATGAATGGTGGAGCGACGTGACACAGGATGCCCTGGGGGGGGTCAACCAATTAGCTGCTGACAGGAAAAGAGATGTATGAGCGCCGCAGGATCTGGCTGAGACAGGCGTGAGAGAGAACGGGCTGAGGGCGAATGCGGCAGTCCACAAGGCGCATTGTTTTGTGATTTAAGTTTCTCGCTTGCACGGGAGGGTGGGAATCATGGACAATAAACACCTCACGTTATCGGCCAATAATTCACATGTTAAACTCATATCTGTTGATGAGGATGTGTTTAATGGTGCACGGAGCGCATTTGTTTTTGGGAGTTGGAGGTTGTCAGAGGCGAGCGGTGTGATTTCTTCTCTTTGACTGTCCGTGCAAAATACATGCTTTGATGAAGAAAATGAAGATAAGCCAATTTCGTAGAATAATTTTCAACATAGAGGATTGTTTTTGGGCAAACGTGAGTCCGAGATGAGGCCTTTCATCTCGCCTGTCTGGCAAAAGATCCACGGGAGGAAATGTATTTGTTCTCTGGCTCTAGAGACGCCGAAGAAGCACTGTGACGCTTTTTGGCAAAAGGTAAATCAGCAGCAGCTACCGGCACTGCAAGTGATTGGCAAATATAATGAAAACGGGAATGACAAATAAACCCACAAGAGGCGTTCTAACCTTCATCTGCACAATGCTAGTAACAGGAAGCACTGGGAAGCAACACACAAGTGAGGTCTCCACTTGGAGATGTGTAGTCAAGCATATTTGCGTTATAATTTGCAATGTAAAATCACAGTATTGACGTTAGCTGACTACCACACCCGCCGACAACATTTCTCATGTTGCTATCGCTACCGTGAATGTAATTAACACACCAAGTACAATTTCATCTCATCAGACAATCAAAGCCTGGCCACCTGTGACCTGATTCATTGGTTGTGTGTGTCTAGCTGCTCTTCTTTCAAGCGGGTGGTTGGTTGATTGGAAGAGCAGACCAGTTGTAAATATATTTGTAAAAAATATTGATGAACACCAACTCACAAAGAGGCTACCACAAAGAAGCAGAAGTAGTTTGTAATTACTGCATATCTAATCAGCATCCAGTATTTTGAAAGTTAAATATGGCAGACAGTGTAAAGCCTGACTGCTAATATTAGCCACATGCAAAACTTTCACCAGCATGACTGGGGAAAAACATTTGCATCTTAACGGATGTTTACTGCCACTCATTGTCTCGTCACGTCAAGACAGCATTTATAGCGGATAGTGGTTATACTGGGAGTTCCTGACAACGGCCGGATATTACCTGAAAGTGAAGCAATGATGCAAGTTTTCCTTAACGGGAAAGAGACCCAAACTACAAAAGGTCTACAGAGAGGCTGCTTGCATCATAATCTCCGACGTCGAACACACACACACACACACACACACACACACAAGTAGGTGCAGACACATATACACGCAATGTTCTCTGGGAGCACAGCCCACAGCAATAAAACACAGTGATTCCAGCTAGCCAATCACTGCCTGAAATGTTTCTTTCACTTCTTCTTGCTCACACACACACACACACTAACACACAAACGTGCATACATGTCTTATCAGCTGGGAATCAGATAAGAACAGCAGCAGCACAGCTGGGAATAACAAAATCTCCGTGGTGAGGGAAGTGTATACTGGCAGAAGTGCAAGAAGTTTGACAACACACACACACACACACACACACACACAGATAGATGAGCTGGTCAAACGAAACCATGTATGGACCTGATCAATCTGGCGCAGGCCTCGACAAAAGGGGGCTGCAAAATGCAAAGCTGAGCTGCGCTGCCAATATCATCAGTGAATGTGAAAAACACGCATCCATTATGTATATAGAGGGACGTTTCTTGGCAATCCGTCCGACGTGCCGTCAACATATTTCACTCAGAAACAAACCTGTAAACCTCATGCTGATGTCTGAGGAGAAGCAAGAGGATCACCAAGGTCAGCAGGATTTACAGAACATCAAGGAGTAATCCGCCCAGTCGGTGTTATCAGTCCTAATGTTCGACCACTGGAGTCATCTCATTTGTTTGAAAGTACTTGAAAAATGGAACATTTCAAAAACTGTTTAACCAGATTATCTGTGGTTTGTACATGTTGAAAAGTTTCATTCAAGAAATATCTCACCACATGGTAAAAAAGTATTTGATTGCTTGAATTTGGTGCAACGATAACAAAGGGAGGGAAAATAGTGCCAAGTGATTGCGCAGTCTGACTTTTTTGCGGCCAAGAATTCCTGATGCAATGGATTACTCTTTTAAAAGTATATCGTTTTTTGGAGCAAAACTACGTTCTGCACCACCGTAACCGGGCCAAAACTCCGCTCATGGGACGCAGTGGGGGAAAAGTCACTGCTGATGAACGACACTGATCCTGAGGATGTTACACAACTTCATGTCAAAAAATCTAAACTATCCCTTTAAATATCTGCATACCAACACAGATAAAATGTGATAATAGGAAAAGTTCCCAAATAAAAGTTTATGGGTTGAATAGCTTCTGATATATCAGGCAGAAATATAAAACTACACACCATG
>CAESWR010000240.1:279797-296250 GCA_903171835.1 Mullus surmuletus | reverse complement strand
GAAGCTGGCGAAGGCAGACGTCGCTCCATGTCCTCGAGCTCCACTGGGCTCCAGACCTCATAAATTAGACAAGGAATCTAATTTCCCTGTGGGGCTCTTAGTCTCCGAGTGCACAGAGACGCACTGTTTCTTTTCAGGGGCGGTTGATTTCTATTCTTCGTGATGTAAATGGGCTGATAAGGGGACGGTCGAAGCCCGATTGTGGCCTAGTTGCTTGCTGAGTCACCGTGGACACGCTGCGCCGTTTCTGTCACACCGACTCCTGGAGCTTCAGCGGCACGCACGACAGGCCCGTTCGCTGTCCTCACCACCGGACACTCTGCCGTCGCGAGTGGGAGTTTATTAAAGGCGTCTAATCGCGTCAGTCCTGAGACTCCAGCACGTCAGAGAAAGTGCCGCACACCCGTGAACAATGTTATCACCGAAAACAGCTGGACAAACGGAGTGGGAAGGAGTGTGATAAGCGGAGTCATTTTCAGCATTGTGTTACCGAGCTCTGCTGTTCTTGTCTCCTTCTGCTGGGATTTTTTTTTTTTCGTGGTGGGGGGTTGTTTTTATTGTTCAGTTTTCTTTTAGATCAGTTCTCCCTATCTCTGACTCTTTTGTCCCCCCCCAGTTCCCGTGTGTCACATCCTCTCACCATTGTGTTGCGTTTGTCCACCATGTTACTCTTTGTGCCGGTTGATATTTGGCATTTCCTGTTCTGTCGGGTGGGGTTTGGGGGTTGAGTGGGGTATATATGAACGTGTTGAACGCTCTGACAAGTCTCGACATAATGAAACGTGTTGAGGGGGAGCGTTTCATTCACAGCAAATGAGATGTGCGACTCTCCAGTTCACAAGGGCGGTCAGTTAGTTTGTGGATCATAAACCAATGCGAGTCGACGTGGATTTGTTCTGAATCCTGTTTCCCCTTCTCTACCGTTAAATCATAATGAGGCTCTTTGGTTAGTGTCCTCATCACTTTGGGACATTTATAGCTGCAGGTACATGAATCTGTCACACGCAAATCTATTACATTGCATTTGCACCCTGAAATTGAAGCGTTTTTCATTTATTTATTACATTGATCTACTTTACCCTCAGAATTCTTGCAGGTATTAATGTCCTACCGAACAGCGCACAATGTTAGCAACATTGTTCAGGTTCTTAGAGATACAAGCATATTTTATCCTCTCGTATTAAACAAGATATAGTAACATACTAATATATCCCCACCAGCAATTTTTTTCAATTTTGCCATTAAAAGATGTTGGACTTTATTTTTTATCTTTTTATCTCGACATCAACACTTTCTCTACTTTCTCTGCGTGTTCCTGAGCTCCATGCAGCCCCAGCCCTCATCACAGTCATCTTGGAAGGAATGGTTGGAATCTCACACAGCCAGTCGGGGCTGTTTTGATGTTTATCACTGCTTCACCGCTGGTTTTCTGTTAGTTAACAACGCTTGAGCGTGCTCTTGTCAGACTTTTTCGTAATTTGTAACAGAAAATGCCAGAATACAAGTGGAAGGTTTAAATAATTAGAAAGCTGAACTTTAGCAATCAAAGCAAATTCAAGATTTACTCAGACATGTATAATTTGTTGGTGTGGCAAAGGATTCATTCTATAAGCATTTCCCTAATTACTCACTGATTCGTCACTGTGGAAATTACTTATACCAAATTGCTTTTTCTGTTCAGGTGTGTGTGACGTGTGTGGGGCGCCTGTTCTCATAGTGGAAGCCAGTCAGACAGGTTGGGATGAAACTGCCGCATACTTGCACTGCACCTGTCAGTAGGTGCACAGGGCGGCGCTTGGTTTGAAAATGCATCATGGAGGACCGGATAACAATCGGCGCCTGAGAGCTGCAGTGCTTCCTGAGAGCACGGACACGCCCACAAAAGTCCAGCCTCCGCTTTTACGGCACCCTCACTTCCTCTTTAAACCTCTCCAAAACTAATGCTGGAATCATCTCCAAGGCAGACAAAAGTGCCTCGCGGTGACTGGGACCGGTGTGTAAACGGCACTTAAAGGAGATTGATGGCGCCGCCGTCCGCGGCTTTTGTGTCGTCACCGTGGTTAAATGGCACACTCGAGCCCTCTCTTATCCCTCCACTCCTGTCCACTCTGTTCATCTGGAGAGTGTAAACATGACGTCGGAGGTGATTGGTGTCAGGTGACCTTTTGGTTGCCACGACGACGGGGTCTTAAATCCCAAGGCGCCGGTCCTCTCCAGGGGCTTGGCTGATTACTAAATAAAATCTTCTCTGGGCCGCGCACACACAGACGCGCACGCACACAGACTTGGAGAGCGATGGATAAACATTGGTGGGGAGAGGAGCTTTTAGTCTCATGATGTTGCAGGCAGATAACTTTGTTTAGCCATCTGAGTGCGGGCAGACCGCATTCCTGCCGTTTCTCCACACAGAGGGGAGAGGTACAACGGCCTTGTTGTGCACACAGCCAGACTCCATTGAACAAAATCAGAACTTTTTTGTTTGAAACGCAGTGGAGGCAAAAAATGTGATTGAAACAAAACATTCTTTTGCATGTGTGACAATCTGGTGAGAACAATAATATCCCCGCGCCACCTGCGACACTGTCATTGTTGTGCATATTCGGGGGGGAAGAAAAAGAAATACAGTATCGCGCGCAGGTCTGTCACCACCAGATGCTCCGGCTAAATAGAGCGTGAATCCACTTTATTAATCAGTCAGAGCGCAGACAGAGCAGCAGAGTCCGTACACTGATTCATCTGCTCCCTCTGTTTGAGCTCCTTGATGCCATCTTGATATCTGCACGTAGCTGCTTCGTGAGCAGTAGCTGCAGATTTGGTTTGTCTGAGTGATTTTCCAAAGTTGAAAACTGAGTAGATTGACAATTATTTTGAGATATTGTACCAGGATCACTGAATCTGCATTTTTGAAGCTAGCCATATGCAACAGTGACGAATACCATTGTTGTACTCGAGAGTGGTCTTGGTCATCCCAAGACTACTTTTTGAAGGTCTTGAAGGTCTCAAAGGCATTATTACTCTGTCATGGACCGAGTGGACTCTAGACTGTGCCTTACGTTCCACAACAACCAATAACTTCATCAGTAGACGATGGATTTTTCCCCCCAAGATGCAGCCTCTGCCTTATTAAATTTGATTTCAGTCAACCTATGCCGGTTTTCCACTGATGGTATCAGCTCTACTCTACTCTACTTGGCTTGCAATTGTGTTCGTTTCCAATGAGAAGAAGTACCTGGTACCTAGTGCTACTTTCTTAGTACCTGCTTCTTTTTTTCTTCCAAAAAAAGCAGCCCAGTACTTTCAGGTACTAAAAGGTTGCCGACACTGATTGTCTCAGAGACTCGTCACAGCGTCGGCAACAGTAGCCACGCACTGAGTAAACAGAGCAGCCCTATTCTGCTTTCTTCTTCTTGTTTTTGTTATAATGGCAGCGCAAAAAGGGCATGCCGTGGTCTTTTGAGGAGTTACAAACCTTCCTCACGTTGCTCGCCGGTGCGATAGTACGATAACGAGTGCCCGATTTGGGCAAGCCACTGAACTAACGTCACGGGAGTGTCGCAGGTCATCCAGGGGGTACGAGTTTGGCAGTGGAAACGCTCCCCCAAAAGAGTAGCGGCTCCCAAAAGCGACTAGCGTAGAGTCGTTCTTCTTTTGATCTTGAACCCCAAATGTCTAGGGCTTTCTTGTCTTGGTCTTGCTGTCCTGTGGTCTTGGTATAGTCTCTGTTTTTGCAGTCTCCACTGCTAACCAGAACCTCCTCCCATTCCTTGCTTGTGGCTGCTCTCACCAGCAGGCTCTAAGGTGTGGGTTCACCTTTGTCGCCCACTCTTCTTTTCCCCAGAAAAGCCGTAGACCAGGTAGACTAGTTTTCTCGTAATCTATGACATGCAGAAGAGACAATGCCAAGGGATTTAGGACAACAAACTGACTGACTCTCATACATGCGGGAACGTTTTCATCAAGTACTATACCAGTAATGACGGCCCAATGTTAAAAATACACCTTGTATGCGGCATGTCCAGCACACGCAGGATGTAAGAGTTTACTTTAAAGGGCAGACTAGAGAAATATGGAAAAAATAGCCTTCATGTTTCCACAGGAAAATCATTCCTGGGAACGTAGTTATATCTGAATACATTTTTAAACAAATGATGTCATAGCACTGTTCTCCATTGTAAAAGAGAGTCAGAGGAAAAATGTGTTGCTTTGTTTTCCAAGTGCCCAGACTTTTGACCACAGGCCCTGTGTATGTGTGTGTGCATGTGTGTGTACTTTCTGGCTGGCATACATGCTTGTGTGTGGTCTAAATACAGCACTTTACTGTTGCCGAAATCATCCTACGCCAAAAGGCACAAACAAGGTCATAAAAGTGACTTTGTTTTGCGGCTCTAAACATAGAGCCGCTCTATATTTTGATACTGTTTTTTTTGTCCTTTTCTTCCACAGGCGATTGTTTCTTTGTTGGATGTGAGTCAGCAAGCGAGGGTCCTGGTTTGGCTACTGTTTGTGCACGAAATGTCAACCCCGGGCCACGTTTTTGTCATTTACACATGCCCCCGTGGCCACATGTCACCGTCATGTAGATGGATCTTTTTTTCTTTTCTTTTCCTGAGATCGGCTGACTTCAGAGTGCTCATTGCCTTCATGTGGCCCGTGTGTGTGTGTGTTGGGGCGGGGGTTTATGGTCCAATCAAATGACGATCCTGGCTTAACTTCTGCCTACTCTTTGGCAGCCGACACACGTGCGCGCAAAATCTCCTCCCCATTCCCCATCTGTCTGACACTCGGATGAATTGGAGCAGACACGGAAAGAGAGGTTATATCTGAGTGTTTTTTTTCTTTGTACCGTGTGTATGTTTGTGTGTGTACCTGCTCATCTGGTCCATTTCGCTGACTCGTTTCTGCCCTGCTAAGCGCCAGCTGTACATCTCCGTCTACCTGACAAGGGAATGTGTTCGCGCTTGCCGTGGCCCGGGTCAACCACAGAGCCCCGTCACTCTATTTATAGTCAAATGAGTGACGGGGAGAGGACAATGTAGGTCTGATTGAGGCCTTCTCTTCCTCCTCTTAATCAGTCGCTTTTTCATGTCATACCTAGTTGAGATTCTTTGTTTCAAATTATACTAATTATTACAATTATTCTATAGTTGAGCCTTGCGTCACGGACACAGAAAAGCTTTCTGTCAGAAGCTCGATCCACTCATGGTCCGTGTAAAGCATGAGATGATCTGCTCACCTGGAGTCAGCTTCCTCCAGCTGCTCCAGCTGCTGCCTGACAACATCGGTTACTCTCACCGTGGCATTTCAATTGCAACCAACAGTACTATGATGAGGATCCAACAGATCTTGAAATTAAAGTGTTTTTAAGAAATTGAAATACATTTTTGATATGCATGACAAGCGTCACTCCGCCCCCCCGGTCAGGAGCTTCTCGGCTTAGAGTCATGGGAACCAAAGAAGACCGAGGCAAGATTACCTCATTTTACCCTCATTAGCATCTTCGCTCACACCCTTCCTAACTTAATTTCGCCCTTGTTCCCCTTCCCGTCTCTGGAGATCTTTCTCCCGCCCTGTCTGGTTTGCAGGTCATAAAATCTGGGAGTGTGCGGTCACTCGTAGTGGCTGCGGTCGGCCCGGCGTCCCCTCGTGGTGCCGATGGAGGCTGAGCAGAAGACCAGTGGAGTTTCTTGCCTCCCAATCTAGCCCATTCCCTCCTCTTCCCTGGAGACTCATTCCAGCGTACAAACTGAAATCAATCCTCTTCCCTGTCACTCTGTGCCCCTCCTCCTCCGCCTCATCTCATAGCCCTCACACTTTCTGTCCAGTCACCTCCTCCTCCTGCCCCCTCCCCCTACCAAGCCGGTGTTGCCTGGAATCCAATTACATCACATGGGGGCAACTCCTGACCACCGCAACTCTCTGCGCCTATATACTGCTTCTTAAACTTTTTTTCTCCGTTTATCTTCTCCCATTGCCCTCTCCACCATCCCCCATCAGCCATGTCACTCTATCTGGAGTCAGTGTCACCTCATGGCCCCTCCTCTTGGGCCCTGGGTGCCTGGCTTTCTTTGCGTTCCCACACTAAACACTGGCCGTGTTGACACTGTTCCTGTGGTGTTGTCACGTTTTTCAGACACGCAGCAGGTGAACCGTGAAAGCAAAAAGCGGCAGATGGCTGAATTATGCGCCCAGTGATGTTTGAGTAGTTTACTAGATTTTTTTGGTTGCTTTTTTTTCTTCAGGGATAAAAACCGTGCAGGTGCATTTCTTTAACCTCCGTGTAGACTTCAGCCCACTCGACTTAGCAAGCTGGTAAAAAACAAAGCCGAAAACCAACAATAGAGGTATTTACAGGCTTTGAGGACTCTATAATTGAGTCATATGTTCGCACGTTTGCCCGCACAGAATCCATTTAATTCGTCCGTCTGACAGTGGTGATGTACAGTCAGATCGCGCGGTTTATCTCCCTTGTTTGTGTCTTTGTGAGCGCGTGTTCGTCAGATGTCGTCGGCTGAATCATTAAACTGTCGGGATCCTCCAACAGCCGGCAACAGATATTAGCTCAATATTTCACGTCAGGAAGAATGACGATGCCCTGTCGACCCCCCCACCCCCACCCCCCCATTCTAATCAGCCCAAAGTGGACAGTGCCAATAATCAGCAACCACAAATCACTCTCATTTCCCGTTTTGTGTTTGTTTTTTTGTTGTTGCTGTTGTTGTTCTTCTTCTTCTTTTTCCTCATCACAAATTCCACCATACCTTTTTAATCTGTGAAGTATGTGTAGGCTGGGGTAATAACAGATAGGAATGGCAGGAGGAAACAGGGGCTGACAGACCGGATACTCTTTGCTCTGGATGAAAGATTATGTGCGCATGTTTGCCGTTGATATGTGCTTTCACCCACTCGGGGATGCATAAATTAAATGGGAAAATAATAGACCCATTTCGGCTTCTCATGTAGTCTGGACAAGACAGTTTTGATGGATCAATATGTTTCCCACAAAGCCCATTTTCGTTCCGTCCATTTAATTGCTCCTTATTTATGATTATTATTATTCTATTTGTGCTTCAGGTGTACCAGCTGGCTGAAATACTTCACAACAATCTGCTTCCTAATGCGCAGAAATGCAAATAAGCAGTGTGCATGACAGCCATAGTTTTTAACTATATTCACTTTGACAGCATGCAAAGCAACTGTCATTATACATCTAATAACCCAACAACTGCAGGTGCAGAATGCCTGTTGAAGTGCTGCCGTTCACTGAAGACCCACATTTGAATTTGTTTTTTTCCCATCCCTGAAATAATGAGATGCTTTTCATATTTCCTCCACACTGTTCTTGCCAACAGTTCTTCACTCTGCAGATGAAATAGAAATCCAGGCTACACTTTCTTAATCCAGCGCTGTTCACCTGTCACATCTAAATTGGATGGGCTTCACTGATTTTGATACTGGACAACTTTAAGATAGGTGTTCATTGTGTCGCAGGCTCGATTCAAAAATATATTGAAGTGGCACTTAGACAGGATATTTTTTATGTGGAAAAACTCACCTGACTTGTGTATGATTCATGTAAATATGGCGATGATGATTATTCTTATTGGCATTATTCCATCCAAATGCGCAGAATTAAGGTGACTTTAGCCCAACTGCCTCTGATGAAGTCGCTTCCACTGCGTGACCGTGTTATCTGTCTCTGGGATTACTAAAGTGAATTACATGTATAAATGATTTAAATGCAAAAGTGCTTCTCACATTTCTTAATTCACTCACAGTTAAAATATCGTACTAAATTCAGTAGAGCTTTTCTCTCCAACTTAAATACATCGGTGAAGCAGCTGGGAAACAAAAATAACACAATTCTTATCATGGATTAACACTCGGAAAGCAGCAGTGATTGCAGTTAATGATACTGTCAGCCAGTGTCTATGATCCACTTTTGTGTGTGTGTGTGTGTGTGTGATGGATCTGCTGCATGCTCGGCTGTGTCAGATGTGGCTGTTGGTGTGTAATAATGATCCCCTCCCATTGCTCAAAGAGGAGGTGTGTAAACACAGTCAAACAAACCCTCCTCCTCATCCTCTGCTACCTCTCCTCCTTCATCCCTCGGCTCCACTTGGCTGTTTCTCCCATCTTGTTGTGATCTGCCGTCAACTTGTTGTAATCAAACACACACACTGGTAAAACATTTAGCCAACGTAGTGATTACTTTGCCAGTGATAATTCATTGAGATTACCTTGTCAGCCCTTTCTTTCAAACACCCTCTCCACGATTGTGTACGGAGATGTGTCAGTCCCCCACAAGACAAAAGTTGCTTGATATGGCCGGCAGGTAGAAAAATAAAGTCCCACTTCATATCTCAACTTTCAGTTCTGGACCCTGTGAGCAGCGAGCTTGGCAGACCGAACACCAACTGGCACAGCCCCTCATAAAGCTCTGCATCCCTTTAGGCAGAAAGCTAATGTAAACGCTGTGCTCTGCTGCCCCTGTTTTAATCACAACCATATGCCTTGCATTCCTCCCCCCCGAGACCTGAACCCCAGTCCTGCCTACAGTCAGCCAGTAATATGACAACCAGTCCGCTAGCAGGCCCGGCGATTTGTTCGGGCAAAACATTTCATATCAACAGTATGCCTTTTGAAATATTATATTGCAGTCCGCTTCACATCGCACCTGAGGAGCCGGGAGACGTGCAGTTGCAAAGGAGGGATTATGGCCGCCAGACAAGACTGGAGAAAAGTGGATGAATTATACACTGTGCTGCCTCAACTTAGAGCCACAGAGCCCTCGAGCAAGACATATTAACCTCCCATCTCTTTCCTACATTTCCTGATACACTTAACAGGATGCAGACAGAATCTTTCCGACGATAGTTTTTGTTTCAATTGAGTTATATTGTGCCAAATCATAACAAAAATGGTCTTGGAGCGTTTTGTGAAGGTCGGGACCGTGGAAGAAGGAGACTCGGGGTGTCCCAGCCCATATGTCTCCATCGAGTGTGTTAAGAAAGGGTGGGGGTGGAGAGGAGAACGAGAGAATAAAGGAGGGGGAGAGTTTTCCTCTTGGCAGGTTTTTGATGAAAAAAGTCATTCCGTCTGTATAGAATCAGGAATTGTTTGAATGTGGGATAAAGAGTCCGTAGATCTTTGAGGCTTAATGAGAAACAGTGGAGCTCTTAGCTAAATGCTAATGTCAATGTCATTAGCATCCTCTCCATGAATGTATTTTAATGTGCTTTTTTAAGTATCCCATAAATGGCAAAAATTTCAAAGGCTTTTTCTTTTGAGAGGAAGATGGTTCGGTTTCTCAAAGTGTTAATGTGCTCAGTGGGAGATAGAAACCCTTGTGCCAGATAAGATTTGATGGAGCTAACATAATCCACTTGAATGATAAAATGCATTCGTAGGTCATTTTTCTCCCAGATATTCCTATAAATAGTTTGATTTCTTTGTTTTGTCGTGAAAGCATGTAACGTGTACTTATTGCTGTTCGTTTTTCCCCTCAATAATTAATGGAAACATAGCTATAGAATGTTTGGCCTCTATCATTTGCTAACTTAACATGACACATACTGCAAGATGAAAAAATATTTAGACTTGTTGCTGCCATGAGAGCAACTTTGGAGATTGTGGCTTTTCAGCAGCAATTTCGACAACACTCCTATCCACTGTGTGTTGAATTGCTGGTAAAAAGAGCTTAATTTGCCAAAGAATGTCCGCACCAAATTTTGTAACAGTCTCTTCAGTGCATGATTCCACGGAAGGGCTGTGACCTGGCGAAAGCTGGTAAACAGTCAGGTGATCACTGAAGTGATTAGGAGTCATACAGAGCGAAGCATGAGCATTTCCGTTGTATCCGTTCCTGCTTATGGGCTGTCGATGTTCAGTCTAGACCAAAGTAGGTAACATTCATGGCACTAATTGTGACCCTTGGAATAGAGAATCTAAGTTGGTAAAGTTACCAAAAAAACGGCTCAAATGGTGTTTCGACGGTAGCTCAATGGTGCTTCCAGACTCAAAGCTCCTCGTGCAAAGCCCCCGCCTTCCTTTTTTTTAGCGCGTCTCATTAATTGTGGGAACAGCAGTGTGTTGCGTTGTTTTATGCAGAGCTGATGGTCTGATAAATCGCCGCCCCACAAGGCCCTATCTCGCCGCTCAATTAGCGGGGAAGGTTATCTGAGGACGCGTCGCGGCACACCACTGCGGCGGGCAGATGGCAGCTCGGTGTGCATCGGTCTCGTTTGACACTACCTGCCTCTTATTCATAATAGTTCCGTATCGCGCGCCCTCCCTCCATCCCATCCACTATTTTTTCTAAATCCAGTCTTTTTTTATCTTGTTTCCTACTTCTCCCGCCGTCCGCTCAGTCCCGCTCAATCGCTCATGTCTGTCTGATGTCTCACACTCTTCCCTGCTCTCTCTCTTTTCAGGCTGTGATTGATTGCTTTTGCCGGGCTAATAGCTCTGCATCCATCAGCCCCGACCGACTGATTTGACAAACACGATTTTCCCGCCTTTGATTCTAAACTTTGTTTTGTTTTTCTCTGGACCTAACCTCGATAGGAGCCTAAATGAGACGTCGAGACCGCTCCAATGTGTGTTTTATTTCCTCTAGAAGATGCTCGTAACCTGGGGCTTCTTTGTCTCATGTATAAACCTCTGGGAATGGAACAGGAAAGTTTTTATTAGCTTTGATGTAAAAGGAGGTCAGTTCAGTTTAGTTTACCAAACCGACATGGAGGGAGTTACGAAATTGAAAGAAAAAACAGAGTGTTCCTGTCGCAGGAGGCTGGAGAAACACTCCCGCTGTATGCTACGTATGTGGTCGGACCCGTTGATTTGGATTGTTGGTGGGCTGATGTCATCCTTCACACATGCGGACGGTTTCTGCCTTTCGCGCTGCGCTGTGCTGCTCCAGTTTCTGTGCACGCTCACGTTTACGTCCCTATCTGCTTATTCTTTGATCTGCCATTGAGTTAAGGCGCTCGCTTTCAAGGCCTGTTTCTATTTCACTCCTCCGGACACTTTGGGGGAAAAAAATGGCTGTACAAACAACAGATGTGCGCTCTGATCCCAGGCTGCCACTTAGAGTTTCAAAGAATGGTATGTTCTCCCTGCCCCTTGATATAACTTAACAAAGGAGATATCCTGTAAGAACCCTGGTGGTCTCCGTCTCTCTCTCTCTACGCCCACCATCATGTCTGACTGTGTTGATGGAAACTTCCCCACTCTAAATGACTCCACTGATTTTTTTCTTTTTGCTACCTCGACTCTTTTGCATGAGGTAGTTGCAGTGCGATCATACCTGCGGCCCTTCCCACTGTGACAAATCAGCATGTGTTTATGCCCGTGCGCGCTCCCAGTCACCAGCAGGTCTCCAGTACAGGTTCAGTCACAGTCGACTTGTTGAGGAGACTGGAAAAATCACCTGATACTACTTGAATTCCCACGCCAGCCAGCCAGAAAAACAAAGAATCTTGTTTTTTTTTAGATCGGACCAAAGGTAAGATCACTCCTTTGGCGTTTTTCCCAGGAAAATGCTCTTTTTAAGCCTGAGGAGGGCTCTTAGGAAGCTGTGTTTATTAGCACGGAGCAGCCTCAGGGATGTTAGAAATGCATTTTCTAACTGTCGCGCGGGGACAAACGCCAAGCAATCGCTCCACTTTGCGATCATTACGCGATTCCATGTGCGGCGGGAAGGTCTGAGAAATAAAAACCTGACTGTGATATATTCTTTATAGGAGCTTTATGGCTCGTCAAACTGCAGAAGTTGATAGTGAGGTGGGTAATGAAGGTGCTGAAAGGTGGGAAAGCGCACATTTCACCTGCCTGTATTTATGATGAGAATGATTGTGATGTTTTCTTCTCATGTTGATGGTGTAAGCAGATACCGTGTGCTTACTGGGTGTGTAGTGTGCAATTGCAAAACGTGGATGAGAAAAAAAAAACACTTTCTCATCATACACAATCCTATTTTATGTTCTGTCAGTCTCCAACGCAACTTTTACTTTCCATGCCACTTAAACCTTTTCAAAAACCTGCATTGTTTTGTTATGTTTTTTGTAGTTTTTTTTTTTTTTTTTTTACAAAAATTGCAACGGAAAGACAGACACACTCGAGTAAGGCCTTTGCCGGGATGATTGGTAGCCTATATCTCACAGTAGTGCTATTTTGTTGTGCTCGTAAACCCAGACCACATTCCCTCATAAAACCGGTTGGTTTTTCTCAGAGAGGATGTTGCTCCACATCTCTCTTCCCGCCTTGTGAATATTCCCGCTGGGTATGAAGTAAGTGCGAAGTGTACTTTTTTCCAATCAATCTCGAAAAACATTGAACATCTCTGCCTCATTTACCTCCATGTTCCCATCTTGTAGCGCTAAGTGATAACCCTTTTGTGTCAACGCAATCAAGCAAATTTACCCATAAAGTCCAAACTGGGAGTGGCGATTATTAACTGCAATCCAAAGGTTAGAAATGGCCTACCAATCTTCTCACTAATGGTCTTTCGTTTTATGGTCATCAGGCTAATGTCTCCGGGGTAATTTAACAATCTAATGTTAAACTGCTACACGCAAAAAGTTTAAATCTAGAACAGGATGCTTGCTTCTCGCCGTGTGTGTGTGTGTGTGTGTGTGTGTGTGTGTGGGGGGGGGCACCTGAGACCGGCCAGCTGCTTAGTACGAGCAGCCGTGTGCAACCATATGGTGCCGTAGTCTTTCTGGAATCAGTGGAGCAGTGGAAGGAGAGGATGGAAAAACTACTGTGAGGTCCGATGAGAAAGAGTCGGCGGGCGTTTTGGTGTAATGCTTCTGTCAGTTCTTGTTCAGGCTATCAAAGATCTCAAGTTTGGAACAGTGAAAAGGGCCATAAACACTCAAGCCGCTCCCATGTATAATAATTTTTTTCTTTTTCTTCACACACTGAACTCTCCTTTTCTTTGCTGCGCCTCCATGCTCTCCATTTGATGACTGTGTCATTGGCAGTGCACGGCTTATTATTCCAGCTGTGCTTTAGCTGCAGTGCTGGCAGTGGCTCAGTACATTTAGACGGGCTGAGGTCAGCATTAGGTTACCACCACCATTTTTTAAAACGCAGAGGTGGTGCGGTATGTGTCCTGCCATAAAACGATCCAGTAATTGATCCCATTGCACAGATCCTGCTCCCCTTCGCTTTAATAGAGACGTGACTACTTCAGAGCGTCATGAGGGTAGTGATGTAATGCAAAAGTGGGGGATGTGGGCATTTTGCAAGTCGACTGTGTCACCATGTTGACCATCGGAGGTAGGGGGACGCGGTTACAATCATCATCGATGCCTCAAACGCGAAAATAAGTGACTTCACTGATGAAGTGGGGGGCTGTAGAGATACCACACATGACATATGAATCACCCTCCCGCGATCATACCGCAAGGCCGGAGAGCCGCCCCGTGGTTATGTCCCAGAGGTCTAGTTGCTATGATACAACGTCAGATAGGCGGGACGTGGACTAACGTGGACACTGCCAAGCTTCAAGTTGTGTACATGTTTAATTGATTGCACAGGGAGCTCTGGGCCTGGAGGGGGACCACACACTGTCACTGCACGCATGCACAAATGGCGAGAATCTATAGGAAAGAATGTGTCAACACAGTTGCAGGCTCATCAGTTGGTAGCCCTCTCCGTGGATATGGGGCCATGCGATCAGTGAGCAGAAAAAAAGAAACTAGGCTCAATACAGTGACATCCAATATGATGTCCTCCCAAGTTAGGGTTAAATTAACTAAGAAATTCAACTTTTTACGGTCACTGGATTTTTATGCTTGTTCCTGCAATATTTGTGCTGTAGCTACAATGGAGCAGAGAGAGAACAAAAACTTTGCCCCCCCCCACCACCCCCAAATGTAATTGGAGGAGTCGGGAAACAGAAATGTCACGGCTATTGATCGGAAAGAGAGAGGGACTGCAAAACGGCGCTGGTCAGTCCCAATGTTTAACGACTAATTAAAGGGCCTCATTAGGAGGGCAGGGGGGCCAATTGTCTGCAGGGCAGTGGCTGGCTGGCCCCGGTCGCCCAGACCAAAGTAGAGATCTACACTCATTTGTGGAATGCAAGGGATTTAAACCGGGGGCCAACGATCTTGTCAGCAGCTGGCCGGGGGAACTCTGTGGTCAGCAGCAGGTTAACTTAACATGCAAACATTGATGCATTTTCCGTCTGTATTTTTGCAACTAAGCTGAGAATTAACTCTTGGGCTGCGGTTAGTGAATTATGTCCAATTTTTGTTTGGATTGCATTGAACTAATTGAGCAGCTTGCTCGTCTGGCAGCAGCACCTTTTTTCTTTTAGAGAGCCAACGGGCTTTCTTGTTTGCTTCTCGCATCATAAAAGGACAATCGTGCACGTTCAGATGATTCAGCACATTGTTCTGATCGCAGGGTTTAAGTGCAATCGGACAAACAAACGTTTCGCTTTGAAGATAAAACCCTTTAACACAATTGAAATATTTTTTATTTGTCATATGGTGCCAGCAGGCCTCTTTTTAATGCTGTAGCAGAAGAAAATAATATTTCGGGCCAAGTAATAAAGGCAATATTTTGTATTAGCTCCAGAGATTCAGCTGAGGTCACAGTGCAGTGATGCAGACATATGCTGAACAATGTTGCTGTGAGCTTTCATGTCACCCCGGGGCCACACAGTGTCATTGGTCATCTGCCAGCTGTGCTTACCAATGAGTGGGCGCATCTTTACACATTTCATGTCCATCTTCCTTTGCATGCTACCAATATAGATTTAACAGAGTTGTATTTGTGTGGCAATGTGCTGCACAGACACCAAAAGTGGCTTTTTATCTGCTCAACAAGACATGTTGTGTTTTCATTCCTCAAAGATGTAGCCAGAGGGAGACATCAGAGTGACAGTTTTTTATTGAAGCAGGACCTTAGGTTCAGCCTTACATTGTTTTTCAACTTTTTAGATCGAAAATCTATATCCGAGACTGTTTGCAGTTCAGCCTCTTGGCACGGTAGAAGCAGATCAAAGCTAACTTTATTTATCGCCCAGCTCTCAAACTTTGACAGCAACATTTTTTTTGCTCTCATCGTGATTTCCCTGCTTCGGCTTTCAATTGGTTTTGTGTTTATGGGCCCAGAGTGTTCCAGACTCCTCAAGGGGTTTTTTATGGTAGCACCAGCACCTTCGAGCTGGCTGCAATGTTTTATAACCTGATTCTGAGTAGATGCAACTTTTAACAGGCTTATGTGCTCAAAGCTCCCCCACTCACTTTCCACAAAAATTAGTTGGGTCAAAAAGATGATAGATGATAAAGGTTCTACAGGGCAGTTGCTTACGGTGGAGAAGAAACATGCACATCGATGGGCAAAGGAGCTGACCCCGAACAAAAATGCATTCAAACCAAGGTCCTCCAAGTGCATTATGGTCTCTTTGCCTTGGAATATCATTCACTCACAAATGGGATGCATTGTAGTTTAGCAGCGTAGATGCAGTCTTTTGCCAGGACTCTGAAGCTACAGGCTGACTTTGAAGCTAATTCAATAGTGTGTTCCCCTCTTCTCTGGTGCATAATGAGATTGGAACACAGACATTTGGTCCTTTTGATTAAAGTGTCCAATCAAATGGAGGTTATCAGGAGACAGATTCCTCTGGCAGCGACTGTAATGGAGAACGTTATCGCCGTCTTTGTCATTACTGTTTCCTAAATTGCAAACGATGCCGGTGTTCGCCTCGGACCCTTTTGAGCATCCCAAATAATAGGGTGTGATAGCACAAATCGCGAGTTGAGAATACTAATTAAATAGCCTGGGGTTCCAAGCCTTGCGCCACATTTTTCCAACTTCAGTAATTAAATAACTTTACAGAGAGCAGAGCAGTAACTGTGTCAATACCACAAAGAGGCCTTGTTTACTAGATTAATTTGTTGGGCCTCCAAATGCCACAGAACGCGCACTAGAGGGTTTGTCCTGCTTATGCCAACCCCACCCAAACTTCAAGTAAAATTTGTAGACTTTTTGGCATAAAAGCAGATATAAAAAATGATAATTTTGTCCTCTGCAACTGAAGCCAGCAAGTCATATTTGAGGAAGACTGAGATTTGTGTTTGCGCTGGCCCAGTAGGGCTGTAACTTCAACTCTAAAGGCAAATGGTAGTTTTTATTGGTCTATGTAAGTGGCAGTTGGCCTCCATAGACCAGTGTTTTGTATATGTTATGTCAAGTTGTAGGGATACTGTGGCCAGGCTCTGATACCAGAATCTCATGGTTATGAACCTCAGAGGTGAAATAGGAAACATTTAGGACTCTAATAATGTGTGCTTTTTCCATGTGTTTTGACTTTGCCTTCTCTTCTGATCTGATATATGACATATTCAAAAAGCCTGACATACTAACAAATTTAATGCCTTTTTTGTGGAGTTACTGTTGTGATCACTCATCTGTCATCTCTTTTCATAACGTCTTC
>CAESWR010000240.1:236737-252136 GCA_903171835.1 Mullus surmuletus | reverse complement strand
AGAAAAAAAAAAGAATCAAAACAATAAAAATGTAGCCAGAAATGTGAAGACTGGAAAATGCTGGAATCTGTGGCCTGTGCTTTTGGTTGGATTAACCCTTCAATGGGACAGATGGCTTCATCCCCCTGCCGAGCTGACAAACCCCAGTCAGCCAGTCACTCCTCTTGCAATTTTGTGCGTCTGTGTATGTGCATGGACCCCCCCACCCCCCACCCCCCTCTCCAAAAAAAAGAAGAAAAAAAAGGGAAGGACTGGCAGGCTAGCTGTGGCCAAGATGGTGGATGGATCTGTTTTGGTTTTGGAATATGACGACAGTCTGCCAGCCCTCCCCCTTGTGTGTGTGTGTGTGTGTGCATGTGTGTTTGACTTGAAAATCATCCACGGAGACATGCTTCAGTATCTTCCTTGAAAATGTGGAGTATCTTACTAGCAGGACACCAGTGCATGTTTATTGTGGAGATTTTATAAACGAATTGCTTCAGTGACTGCTTCAGCTTCTGCACAACAATTGGGTGTCTCGTCTGTGGCCAGATTTTTTTTTTCTTTTTTGCAGGCACACTTACCATCCATGTTGTGCCACTGATCACCAGATATAACATCATTCTTTATGTGGGTCTTTCACTTAGGCAGACGTGAATATGTCAAAGCTAGATTACACACAGAAATGTAATTTATCATTGTGGTTTTTACTTCGATCAGCCATATTCTGATTTGGAAGGAAAACCAGACGGCCATTGATGTTGAAGTGTTCATGTAGTCGGGAATTATGGTCTGTTTTTTTCTGTTTATTTGTGAAATGTCATAGATGGCATACAGCACACCCGACTGGCATAAATTCACAGGCTCTTTGAAAGAATCAAGGCGGGCTACTTCAATCCACCACGAAAGCTCACCTTTAACTTAACAAAGTCACCATGTTTCATTTCAAAGCGGTACGATTTGGTGCAAAGGGCAGTTCCTCTTTCCCCAGCAAAGACGACGGGAAGGAATTTGCTCGCTTAGGTGATGGGTAACCTACCCTTTTATTAGAAAGCCAGCCAATGCTGTTAACGTGGGTTTCACATCCGCCCTCCGTTTTCCTCCCCTTCACTCCGCTTTCTCGTGTGTGACGTGGACGGACTTCAGCCAACAGAGAATTTAGGGATGCGCAGGAGAGCTGGTCACATCGTTATGTTTCTTCGAACTGAGAGAGGAGCAGAATCATCCAGTACTAGTTTGACGTTGCAATATTTTTTTCCACATTGTTTTGTTGCTCACCATTGTAATAAATGTTGGAATGAATTAGGGTTCAAATCCAATGTGTGGGCAAATCAAATACGATACGGATATTGCAGCCTTGACAATTGGCTGATAC
The DNA here is from genome assembly GCA_903171835.1 of Mullus surmuletus. Taxonomy (NCBI): domain Eukaryota; kingdom Metazoa; phylum Chordata; class Actinopteri; order Syngnathiformes; family Mullidae; genus Mullus; species Mullus surmuletus. The sequence goes on along the minus strand of CAESWR010000240.1, from coordinate 250,782 downwards.
AATATCGATACGATATCAGCAGGAATCATACATACTTTTAACTTATTTTGTAATATGGAATGTTAGAAAAGGCGTGATTAAGCGATATTACTCAAACAGAGAACAATAGTCAAGAGTAGGTATGAGAAAAATTGACCAATTTATTAGTAACCAATGGGTCACATACATTTTAACCTTAAGCATAAGAATATTCGACAATTGAATAAAATAAAAAAATTGAATAATACGTAGACCCTGAAAAATAACCTTAATAAATCCAATAAAACCCCCCCAAATTATTTTCAAAGTGCAAATCAATCACTAGTGCTGGAGCAGAGTCCGTAATGGACTTCGGAGTGCTTATACCGGAGATTTTAGATACAGGCCAATATAATCAGATACTCGTATTTTTTTTTTTTGCTGATATCGGATCGATATCCAATATGAATATCATATTATCAGATCAGGACACCCCTATAATCAATATGTATAGCATAGTGAGCCTCTCTCCTCATTGGTCCCATCCACATAAAGAATATTGGAAAACTATTACCTTTGATATTGGTCTGACGGAGTGTGGCAGCTGAGAGCAGTTTGACAGTAGTTACTTGATGTTTTTTTTAGGATTAGATGACTTTGTGTCAAGCGGCAAAATTGAGTTTTGGCTTCTGGCAGAAGTCAGTCAGCGGATCGAGAAAAGCCACAGTTGTTCTCTGGTGAAAGAACGGAAGCTGGAATTGTTTTGCCCGGCCACGCGGACAGCAGATGAGTGACGGGGTCAAAAGTTTGCAGCGTTTATTTCCTAAACATTCCCATACATGGAAGGAACATTATGAATCACGGCTAAAGATCAAAAGGGAGGGTGCTGCAAGTCCGGGTCAGAGGCTCGAGCAAAAATTGCTACAAGAGAGAGATAGTGAAGATATTGTGGAGGTAGTGATGGGAGAGAGGAACCGCGGAGGGGAGGGCCAGTGGAGGGAGCGAGTAAGGCGCGTCTCCGGTGCCATCCGCTGGGTCACGCTCATGAAAATTTTAATCAAGCTTTGCTGATAACAGCTCCCCCTCTGATGTACGTTCTACACACATTGTAGTCAGCTACGCCCCTTGTCTGACTTATATTGACATTTTTAGCTAGAATACCGTTTGTGTGAGAGATGTCATTGTTTCCATATCGCACACTACTTAAAATGCACTCTTTCAAATAAGTCCTGTCCTGAATGACCTGAATGCCTGCACACACGCTGAATAAGAATAGCGGGACCTATTAATAGAACAATTATGATAATGAATCATTGCCAAACACATTTATGATGGCCTAGTTTTCACTCATAGCACTGATCACTTCAGCGTTCGGAATATGTTAAGGTTTTTTTTTTCTGAACTTGTTTGGATTATGACATTCGCGCTCCTACAGTTTGAATTGCCTGAGAAACGAACCATCAAAAGCTATTTTCAAAGAAGTATAAGCGTTTTCCACCTTAGTGTGCATGTCTTTCTCTGAACCCTCTGACTTTTGAAGACCGTGTATCTAGGTCATACTCCAGTCTGTGTATCTGTTGTTGTAGTGTGGGCATACTCTAAAGGCCTGCTTCAAATGGAATGATACGTTGTGATGGAAAAAAAAAAAAAAAGGAGGGCCTGCCATGATTATTTAGCGGTAGAGACGCTGGTTAGGGTTGCGTCCAAGAAATGATTCGTCTATTTCGGCTTTGGCGGCTTAGAATGACAGGAATCCACACCAAAATTGCACAATAATGTCGGTCTTCTTATATGTGAGGACAAAACAAAAAAAACAGCATACCTCTCAGGCACATCCCAAACATCAGTGTTTGAATAGATGTGTTTTGCTAAGAGCCAGACTAACTTGTTTGGTGGCATCGCTTCCCTGCTTATGTTAAATAGACACAGCACCTGTACGTCGAGTCTTTCAAGGTGAGGAATCCCACTGATACCATCACGGCTGAGATGATAGTGAGTGCAATGTATTGTTTAATATCATCAGTGGTGGCATTTAGGGTTGCGTCCATTAACCCAATTGTTCCCGTTTATTAAAATGCCGCTGTTATGCGGTCAGCGGTGAGATACTGACTCGTGTGATAAGGTCAGAGTGATTATGCATTGCGCAGTAGCTGAATACACACATACATGTACTCTGTAATAGTCCTCAGCATAGTTGGTATTAACACTCAGCTCAGTAACTGGAGGCAGTTTTCCACCACAAGACCTCTGTACACTTTGGATGCATGGACATTTACAGGAGTGGCCCCAAATTGTCCCTCTCAGCCTTTCTCTTTCCATCATGGCCTGAGGAATTGTAGTAGTGGGAGTTGCTTGCACAAAGACTCAAGTGCAAATAATGATTGCAGCAGCTTCTGACCCGCTGTGTATGTAAGTGCAATAAGCAGGAAATCCAGAGGCGCAAAATAAAGCGCAACGAACGATAACGATTCTCAGTTTGCTGCGGTGCTTTTTATTTTTTTAAGTTGTTTTGAGAAGCTTTGGGTAATGTATGTCACATTTTAAATTGTGTCCACCTATAAGTCTGAATTAAGCATTGACCCTGTCCAGCGATATCAATGGGGCTCAGGAATACCTCCCCCATAGCAGTCACTTTCCCCCTTACTTTCTTACTACTAGAAAAGCAGTCCTCAATGTGTGGATCATGTGGTCAGAGTATTCCCAAAGTAGTATGAAATAGAAAAAAGCCTTGTGTTCTTAGATATTGATCTTTATTTTCGGATTTAATTTGCGTATGCGCATGCGTATCCTTCTCGTGTCAAACACCACCACCCCAAAGGTGTCCCGACCATTGCCATTCCATGTCACACCAAATCTCTCCATTGTATATTGGAAATTTCAACAAAATACATTTTTTGATGGAGTGTTCGTTCAATGATACTCACTCTGGAGTCTTAAGAGCCCCCAGGGTTAGTGTGTGGTCCTCCCCTTAGTTTGTCTTGCAAACACAGGAAGTGGTGGAAGACTTGGGTTTTTATTGCCGGTATTGTCGCGGTGCAAATGTCAGTGGGTTTATTTTGCCATCTGAAGGGAATATCAACCAACAAGAGAGAACACTTTTTTTTTTCTCCTATTCTTGGCTTTTCTTTTAATGAATTGGATGCAAGAGGAAAATAATATTGATGTGGCTGATTGATTTCATCTTCCCGCCTCAATTCGTAATTGGGAGTTAATTTGTCTGAACTCTGACACTGAGGAATATTGGGACTTATTTTATTTGGTAGGCTGGTTTCACACGATGTTTAGCCTTTTTTGCCTCCAGTTTTTTGGATGTTGCGGAGTTCACAAAAAGAGAAAAAAGCCTGGAACTGCTCTGGTAGAGGCAGATCAGTCAGATTCTCTCACGTCGTCTGAAACGAAGGAAGCAGAGACCGTTAACGAAGATGAAGACAAACTTGTGAAGGACGATGAAGCGCACCAATCTGGATCCGCTGAGGACGACAAGACAGAACCATCGGCACCGTCTCCCAGCGATAAACCCGGTGCTGTCCGAGGAGTCAAGCCCAAAATTGTCCACATTGTGGAAGGGATCAAATGTAGGTCACAGTGAAAGTGCAGGGCCAGACCTCAGGGATATAAGTGGCCCAGGGTACTGTATTGCTGTTGGGGAACGCAACCAAAATAAACAGATTTTTTCACACACAGATATTTTTAGATATTTGGTTGTGGTTGTGTGCATGCCTGTACAGCCCCCTTTGACACTGTCTTGTGTTTTGAGGCCATGGTGCTTTTCTGAAGGTGGCCTCATTTAAAGACATGTCTCCCGTTTTCATGATGAGGAATCATCTCCTTTCCTTGGATATTTCATTGCGTTTTGAAACATGTTATTAGTGTTTCTTACTGGAAAGATTTATTTATCTCGGTCTGTCTTTCTCAGATTTTTTTTTGTCACCCTCTCCCCTTGTAGATGTTTTGGGTCTGTCATGCCAGTTGAAGGGCAGACACTCCCTTAAAATAGTCTACCATCAATTAAATATAGATGAGGTGCTTGGATTTGTAGAGAGTGTTGGCTTTACTCAATGATTTGATGGTCTACCGTACATTGGTACCATTCCATGTGGCATGATCCTTTTTCCAAGCATTGAAATGCTGACATGTATGCATTCTGCACGTGGATTGTTCACTGCTAGTCGTCCAAAAACTCCCTCTTTATCCTAAGTAGAGGTGGAGTAGAGGTAGTTAGATACTAAATGTGCAATGCACACATGGAGTTATGATGGATGAATACAATCTGCCACTATATTTCTAAGAAAATATGAGGCTAGTATTCATCTTGTTAACTTTTTTCCATCACAACACAAGTAGAAATCATCGTGCATTGACGTTTGTGTCCTTGAACCAAGATATGAAGCCCGAGCGTCACACTTCAGGGAGTTCAGTTGAGATGACGGGAAGACAGTAGAGATACAATTTGATATTGATCCCCTGTAAGTAGAGTGACGGCGAAGACAAACTGGAAGGGCCAAGGTCAAAGTGAAGGGTTGCGACCGTTCACTGTCATGTATCGATTGTGGTTTGCGAGACATCATAGTGTAACTGAATGCTCTCTGTGTTTGATAAGGCCTGATCTGGAGACGCGGTGTAGAGAGTCTGACATTTTGAATGGCAAGGTTAGAGTTGTTAGCCTCTTGCAAACTAGCTGTTTACTGTAATTGCTTTGTTAACAAGTACTTGTTGGTTTGCGAGTGCAAACTGTTACTTTTATGAAATTTTGCATACAAACTGAACAAAAGTTCAATCAAAATCAGCAGCAACCAACAGTATTTGGGCATTCTGTATGTTGCTTCACAACATCTAGACGGTAAAAGGTAAAACAGCTCTTCAACAGCAAGAATTGATTTATGCACTAGTTGGAAAAAGTTATTTTTTTGTGGCTAACTTGTTATATGAGCTTTCCTCCCCAGTATGCATTTTCCAAAACGCATGCCTTTAGAGGCCCATGTATAATGTTGCAATGGAAACATACTTTTTCATTGGCTTGAAGCTCACCCATACACAACAATGATGTGCGGTGTTTTCCTGATTATATATTACTTTCCCTGCCTTGAACATAAATATTATATGTTCCTTTGTTTATACTACTCTAGATGATTTTAACTGACATTCTTTACTTCCTCCAATTAGTCAGTCCAGACGTTTCCTTGTTCAACTTGGTGATGTGTGATGGGAGAAGTCTGCAACCACAGGACAACTGTGAAAATAATCTGCATCTGTTATGAAATACCATAACATTAAGAGTAAACCTGAAATTCCACACAATATATTCCTGTGCTTATTGCCATTACAATTTTTTAGACATTTTATTCTCAACTCACCTAAATGGTGGGTTAAGTTATACATATATGTATACACTATGGTATATCTAACTTTGTAAAACTAATTCTTACACATTTCAGATGCATAAACACTGTATCAGAGCTTCTGATAGCTCTGCTGTAGTGATTTGGAGTTAAAGGTACAATCAAAGAAAGCAGTGAAATTGCACCAGTAGAATTGGCCTGAGTGGGAGGTCAGTGAGTTCATGAGCTCAGGGGCCTGGGGATGGATACTGCCTTGTCATTCTCAGTGAGGAGGTAGGAAGCATCCTATCACATGGTAAACGTATAGATAGATGGAGGGAAGGATGATGGTTTGGATCCAAGACGTTGAACTCATTGCACCAGATACTGCAAACTTAGAATTTTACAATATATTAGATTGGTGAAAGGAATGAATGAATTGGAGTTCCAGTGGCTGCAATTTCAGTTAAGAGTGTGAAACCCATTAGGATGGTTTATGAGACTCTGTAAGATCCTCATTGCAAGTGTCCATTGTCTCCCATGTTGTTTCATTCACTTTTAGAAGCAAGCTGATTAAACCGATCATGGTATGAATAACAATAAGCTGTGAGATACAAATCAGTGTAGGAAATCATCTCCTGTGGAATAAAAGCAATGACAGCAATGCTCGTGAATGGAAGCTTGAAATAGTCTCTTTGTTTGTGTGCGACAAACTGGTAACCAGCAATGACGACCAAATTAATATGGATATTCTCTGAGTATATTGAGATGTACCATGTACACAGCAATACTTAAAACCGTGACCCCGATCCTCTCTGAACAAATTATGGGAGCAGTTTTTACATGGTCAGAAATTATAACTTGCTGTCCTCTCATTTCAATGAGGTGGCTGCCAATGGCAAAACATACAAGATGTGTTTATTCATGTTTTTAGTGAGCACGCCTAATTATTTGGCTGATTGAGCAGAGCCATTTGGGATTAAACTACGTCTTAGCTTTTCTATGAGTGCTTAAATGTGATTAGTCAACCAACCTGGTATCTGGAATCTGGTAGGGAATCAGTTTTATTCAATACTGTATTTTCAAGTAGAGTTCAGCAGCAGGTCTAAAGTTTAGATTCAGATGTCTCAATTTCTACTTTTTGTTGCTTGTTTTTTGTTTGTTTGTTTAAAGATTATATGGCTTTGATGAGCATCAAGAACACAAGATCCATGTGTGGATAACCTCCAAAAATCCTTATAATTCTATAAAATACATAACAATTGCAATTGCAATTGGGGCTCTGTTGCCCTATTTACTGTGCCGTGCAATTAACTGCAGTTCTGACTTTCGTTCTGACTGATACGAAATGTTTAGGTAACCTTTCAAGAGTAAAAACATTTTTTGTTGCACTGACATTTTTTGGTTGGTACCTTTTAATGATATACTAAACACCCACCCCTAGATAATTTAGTTGGTGTGATGATACAGCCATGTTATGTGGCTCAATTGTGGGTATTGTTGAACTAATCACCACAACATTTTGGGTTAGTAGTATTTTGCCAAATCTCTCATTATTGCAGTTTTCTAATCTGGTTACCATAGGTGGGTCACAGCCAAGACCAGACAGTGCTCCCACTATGGGCGTTATGGTAATGAATGAAACTGTATGTGCATGTTGTATAAAGTTCCAAGCGATTACCTTCCATCCACAGCTCGGTTCAGCCTTCGGCCGGGCCATTTGGCGGCCATGTAAAGCCTTTCTGTTGTCCCCAAGTACATGTGTGTGCACCCTGGTGTGGCGGTCAGCAGGGGATGGAACAGCTGCTGATTGTAACAAGAGGTGTTTCTTTTACCAACCCCTTTTATTCTTACCACTGGAAGCCAAAAAAACTGTGTGTGCATGTTTGGCAAGCAAAACACAAATCATGTCACCTCTTTGTGACTGCTGGAATCTGAGTCACCCCCCTGCCGGCTTGCCTGGGGGGGAAAGGTGGCTCAGCATTCTGCCCTTGTGCATCTGTTTGAAGGGATGGACAAGAGGACAGAGTAGGGGACGGGGCATAAAGGTGATATGGGTTCCATATGTTTAGCCATAACATCAAAGACTATGTACTGCAAAAAAAAAAAGAGCAAAATACTATTACGTTTCTTCAACATTTCTTCAGCTGACAACCTTATGTTGTCAGCTCTTGTAAGAGTCTTACATTTTTGCACCGTAGGTCAGATCTCTTTCTCTGTCTCCAAGTTGTGATTTTCCCTAGTGTCTTTTCAGCCACTGCTGGTAATGTAAGGAGGTCGCTCCACTGCACTTTCAAATCCTGAGTGTTCAGAAATGCCAAATTAGTATGCTGCATACATGACAGTTTCTCAGAAAATATGATCTTTTGTACAGCAACAGAGTTGTGCACTGGGGCTCCCAACTGTCTGTTGCCTCACTGAGGAGAATCAAATAATGCTAGACTAATTGGCTTGCTTGCAACTGCCAGAAAAAAAAAAAAAACTATGAATGTTTTTTGCAATCATGGAATCATGGCACTCAAAGAACAGTCTCATTGTAGCATTGCAAATAGGTTCCTGTGTGTCTGAATGAGAAAGTTCACAAACCTCCTTTGTATTGTATTACTTTTGTAACATTATATCATTACGAAAATATATTATACATGTTTGCTGCAGACAGCTGAAAGCCCAGTTTAAATGTTCTTTGAACAATTTCATGACAACATTTCTATGTTCTTTCCAGGGTTCTCCTGCTCTAATTTTTCATGTGCATGCGTTATTTATGCTTTGTCATGTGGACCAGGCGTTTCAGTCATCCCGGAAAATATTTAATATTATTCTGTGTACGGAATTGAAAATGGAGTTATGAGGCCACACGAGACTGTGTAGAGGACTGTGTCATCATTGGAGGACAAACTTCCCTGTGAATCTTTCACTTCCCTTCCCGGGTTGTCCCTAGCAACAGCAAGAGCCGGTGGCACGACGCATGAAGCCTCACAAATTACTGCCATTTTTCTTTCTCCTCCTTTCCCATTTGTTTATTGTTTGCACCTGTATCATCCAAAGGCATCAATACACTAACAAGCTACAGTGCATCGACTGTTCTTGTGGGCAGGTGTGAATGGGTTTTTGATGCAGCGGTCACGGCTCAGTACTTTCCGTGCCACAGCTCTTCTGCCAGTATTTCCTTGAAATGCTAATAATGACATCTATATTTACGACGCCCACCCATTTTCGCTGGTGAATATGTAGCTGTTAAGCCAGGAGTCAGCGTGTGATACAGGAGCACTGAGTGCTCACAGCACATCCTCAAAGCTTCATTGCATGTGCATTAAAATTTGCAAAAAATCAATAATAACTGTGGTTATTATAGTTTTATTATATTGTTCATACAAAAGTAGATACTACAATTCTTTTAAGGGCTGGAATTGCTAACTCTTAGGGAATTTCTTCTTTCTTCCCCTGGGATTTAGAGGTCAGCATCCAGAAAACCTGTAGGTCCATCTTTTGGCTCATCGAATCCCACCTTGGCGGGAGCCTCTATGCACAACTCTCAAACCCAACCTGTCTTTCCTCCTCACTCTATTTCCCAGCTCGGTCAATGGAGCTTTTGTGGGCGGTGGTATTGAATTAATTAGGTCTATAGCAATGACAGTGTCTTAGCTCCTGGGTTCAAGCCAAGGCTCTGCTTTTCAATCCCGTTTCAAACACTGCTCACAATTCCACTTCCTATTTGGTTTTCTGAGAGCGGCGGTGTCTAAATGGAGTCGAATCAATGGCCACTTTTGTGTGGAAAGTGAACCGACGGTGGGCTGAACGCTCAGGCTCGGCTGAGGACTCTCGAAGGTTGACTTTCTGTTCAAAACTCTGTCTGAGGATGAGTGAACCAGCAGTGCTTGTTTGATAGAAGCGAGAGAGGGATGTTTGACTCAACAGTTCTTTTAGTGGAGGAGTGTTTGGTCAAACAACAGACTTTGGACAATATGCGCTCCGTTATTAACGCAGGCTCATGGTTCATCTGCTCTCTCCTTCTATATACATATATATACATATGTGTTTGTGTGCGTGTGCGTGTGTGCCAGAAACCAATAAAGGCAGCATGGAGAAATAGGCCATAATTGTGAGCGTAAGGTGGAAATAAAGCTGATGCATATGAGAGATGCTGTGTCTTCACACAGGGGCAGCATGCATGCTTCTCTAAATGTGCTGCATGCTCGCGTGAGTCTAATGCATCCTTGCCTGAATTAGGATCTGCACATCTGTGATTTATCACCAGTGTCACTGAACGTGGCTGCAGTGGGAGCCTCTCCCGCTATCCCTACACATCTATTTTTACCAGCTTATTGCTTACCAACCCACCGGAGACAGAGTGATTGTGAGATAAGACTGATAGATCACGGGATGGGAGAGGGGAGGGGAGGGGAAAGGGGAGCCATAGGCAAGGAACGTAAGCAAAGGAGGAAGGCAAGGGTCCTCTGTTGTTGCCAAACAGACGTATGTTGGAAAAAAACAAGATGAGAACATTTTTTTGCTGTGAGCGTTTTTTAGTTGCTTAAATCTGCAGCATTTCCCAAGTCACGGACATAATAATTTCCCTCTTATATCATAGGTTGCATTAAAATGCAGGGAAGAGTGGGAATGTTTTGTTGGAAAGTAGGAGGAATGTGGGGGAAAAGGCACCAGCAAAACACGGTATGACTGAAGACCGCAGGAATGAACGCTGAATGAAAGAAAAAACTGTGACGAAATGTTGGAGCGCGTGTTGTCATCTCACAATTGTCTGTTTACCATTGGCACCACACAGGCCAACTGTCAGCAGTCATTCAAGGCGAGTACTGGATTCTCACAGGCTTCATGCCAAACCACACTTGCATGGACATATGGTAGCAGGATCCTTCAAAGGTGCTACTATTATGCCTCCCACTGTTCCTCACTGTTAAGGCACATCATAGAAAACCATGGATCACCTGTTCTTTACATCTCCTGTCTGCACTGATTTATGGTTCCACTTTCACTACACCCATATATGTTTATTCTGTGTTGTATAACCTGTGTTGTATAACCTGTACGCATATTATACGTCTGATTGAGTACATGACAAATTCAGATGTCATCAGTAGTGAGCGGTTTAGGTCTACCTTCCCTCAAATGAAATCCAGGATTCTATGTTTGTGACCGGCTCCTTCTGCTTGCTGATGCTGTCTCTGTTGGTGTGTGCAGGTACAACCCGCCCCCCACGCGAAGGAGAAGTCCCTGGCGTGGACTACAACTTCCTCACAGTCGAGGAATTCCTTGAGTTGGAGAAGAGCGGGACCCTTTTGGAGATTGGAACATATGAAGGTAGACAACATAAGACAATTGTCCACACATTCAAAACTTGCCGGGTTTTGCAAACAGCGGATGTGCCGGTGTAGTAGGAACCTTCTTCAAGTTTGAGTCAAATAAAGTATATATTTTCTTTGCTTTCAAGACACTGAAACCTTGAAACACTGTGCCCTATTTTATAGTGCTTGTGCATTTTTGTGTCATCTGATAAATGATGCCCTATTGAGTAGTTCCTATGCCATTTTTAGAGTTTGAAACTGAGTCAGAGAGAACAACAACATCTACAGCTATTCCTCACAGGGCTCTTTGTGTAGAGAAAAGGTAATGCCACTTCTCAAAGTACAAACGGGCTTTCAAAAATTACTGTATGCTATGGGCCATACTTCAGGTCCTTGGCGGACTTCAGTAATATGAGCCCATTTTAAAGAAATGGTCACTTATAGCTAGTGTTGGAGTTCTCCAAATTTTGGACTTCTTGGTTTAAGGTTGCTCTCAAGAACAGTTTTTGAAGGTCCTGGTCTTGTCTCAGACTCTAAAGCATTTTTAATCTGTCTTCTCTCAGTCTCGGACTCAGATATATATAATTGTTTTGTTTTGTTTGGTTTTTTTCATCAAGACCAGGGCAGACCACCACTGCCAGGCTTTTATACTGTGCCTTGCATTGGGCAACAACCGATAACTTCCAATCACTGATAGATTGATTGTTTACCTTGAATTGCGGCCTCTGCCTTCTGCCTTTAATGTGTTCAGATTTCAGTCAACTTAGAAGCCACATTCACCTGATAAATACACATATTATTATTCAAGTTACTAAACAAACAAGCCTAAAATACTTGAAATGAGTGGAAATAGCTGCATATGCATTAAACAACAGTACTGCGGTTTCTTAAGTCAAGGAAAGACATACTTTCTGCATTGTGCTGCTTAAATGAAAAAAACAGAGACTATTTTTGTTGCTTGCAAATCTATTTAGATTAAAAAAGAAAACTCTTTCTACTGTGTGATAATTATTCTTTGATCAACGATCTTGTCTCAGTCTTGATGCCCCGTGGTCTTGGTAAAGTCCTGGTATTGGTGTGTTCGGTCTTGACAACACAGCATTTGCCCGACCAAATTAGTTTAATACCTTGATTATACACTGTTTACCGACATTCACTTTTCAGCATAAACAAAGACAACAAGGCTAGATAAATGATTTTCTGACATGATGATAATAATTCACATTTATTTACTCCACTGATATATAAAATTCATCGCTGACAAACTGGCTGGACGACAACACAGCCACTCAATCTGTTGTAGTTGAATTAAGCGTCTGTTGTGTCCTATAGCCTGTTCAGTGTTCCATAACAATGGTTCTCTGGCAGACTGTTTCACTATGTAGCCCATTAGAAGTAAACAAGACCATCAACAACCTCACTCCCCGCTGGTGAATTAAAGAAAAAAAAAATCTCTATTTCAATTGAATGACCACATCTTTACAAGATCATGTTATATAGACCCACCCCGTGTTGAAATTAACGTAGTAGGAGATGCACCGGCAGGTTGAGGTTTGTGGTTTATTCTGTTGAGTGCCTCAAGACAGCGTTTTGGACTCCTTCCCATTTCTGATTTCTGTTAATGAGATAAAAGCAGTCTATGAAGTTCTTTGCTCTTATATACAGACAATACCACTATTACGGCGGGTCATCAAAAAATGTTGTGGAAAGGGATCGCTGCAGAAATGTGCTGATTGAAAATTATGAAGAATAATTGGTAGTTACAAACCAATAATTAATGTAAACATTAGTGCAGAAATCTAACAGTTTTGCTGCCACCACATGCCACTCTTTGTATTCCTTTTTTAAAGACACATTAATCACATCCACAGTGAATATGAGAATACAATGTTACTCACAATAATGGTAATGAAATACTCCTTATTCCACACATTAACTTGTTAACATCCCCTTTGGAAGGTATCATGGCTTGTCTCTGGTAGCCAGTGCAATCTCTTTCTTAGGCTTTTCTCTCCCTTTGTAAAATATCCTCTAAGAATCTTGGTATGTCGCGCATGAACAGCTATTTTGAAGTTCACCCACCGTAACAAATGTTTCCTAAAAGCACTTGATTTGTGTTGTTTTGTGGCCATTTTTTGTGGTTTCATTGGTATGCGGGTGCTTTTTGAATGACAAGTGCCACATACACGCCACATAGTGCTCCTTGTTCGTTTCCATACACAACTCTTTACCAGTAATGACAACATGACTGGTCGTGAAGGTACTGATCTGGTGAAAGTGACGAAATCCTTGAATCCATGGGCAGTAAAACGTAGATGCACCTGAATATTTTCAGTCGTTTATTTTGTTATACACGGGGCATAAGTTCTACTGTTATATCACATCCCTTCAATTTTTTACTTTAAATCCAGACCATGATTCATCCGTGAATAATCCATCCACCTCGGCAGCAAGTGACATATTTAGATACTTGGATAGAATGATTAATGCCCATGATAAACGTTAAGAGTCTTTTTGGCATCGAAAATGGTCATTTTGTATTTGAGTTGTATTCGGCCAATTTTTCATTTCCCTTTGCCACTTGGAGCCTAGTAATCTCTTTCCATTGCCTTTATAACTTTGATGAAAATGCCATACCATCTCATTAAAACGCCAGTTGCCTGTTTGAATACAGACTGTGCATTTTCTTTTAAGCTTGACCAGTTTTAGATGAAAAAGACCTTTGCTTGTGTGTTTAGAGGGGGCGGGGATGTGTGAAATAGCTGATATGTGGTGCTGGCACCGGAAAACAGTTTGACTGCAAAATATTTAATTAAATATCATCAAAATTATTTATGAAGTACTTCTAAAAAGACAATTGGTACTTGTGCATCGGGAAACTCATGTGCTTATGTTTAGAATATCATCAAAATATCATCAGAGAGCTAACATACTTCAGTGTGATCTGCAAAGTTTTGATTTGCATAATGTTCTTTATGAACTTTATTGGGGGGAAAAAACATGAATGTTTGAAAGAGTTGTACATTTTTCCACGCAGAGAGTTGCATTCTCTCACAGAAAAGCTCCGCCTTTCTATTTGCATACAAAGACTTGCACTTACCACCCGCCCACCGAAATACACATACATACAAAACCATTTGACCCCTCCTCTCTGCTCCTCCAACTTCTTTTCTCTGACTTGTTTTAATCCCCCCTCCCTGCCTTCTTCTTTGTTGCCTAGGTAACTATTATGGGACGCCCAAGCCACCGGTGCAGCCCCCCGGTGGGAAAGTGATTAGCAATAGCAGCAGCGGCGGTGATGCCCCATTGCAAGACGGGCTCAGCGGTAGCCTGCCAGGCTCGCAGCACTCCACTCCCCGACGCACCAAGTCCTACAATGACATGCACAATGCTGGAATAGTGCCTGGAGAGCAGCAGCAGGAGGACGACGAGGACCTCCCTGACATGAACAGTAGCTTTACAGGTA
>CAESWR010000240.1:201312-212827 GCA_903171835.1 Mullus surmuletus | reverse complement strand
CCCCCCCCAAAGGAGCAGGCTTTCATCTTTTTAGCTTGAAATTCCGCCGTATTCATCATGTATCCATTTCCCCGATTTCCCTCTCCCAGCTCTGCTGAGCGTACAGTTAAGCTCTGTTGTCTGTCTCCGCCTGTCAGCCAAGCTTTCCGTTCGGGCCACGACGCTCCGGCCGGCCAAATGATATCGATCTGCTTCTCCAACAGCAATTGTCGAGGAAGGACAGTCAAAATAGCTCGCAGCACAGCGTCTCCAGCCACCGGAGCACCCACACAGACTCGCCCGTGCACCCGTCGCTGGCGCCGCCTCTCATCGAGAGTGCCGCGCCCCCGCCCCCTTCCCAGCCCCTGCCCGGCCTCCCGCCCCAGGACTCCCCGGCTGACGGGACCATCCAGAGAAAGCCGGACCCCTTTAAGATCTGGGCCCAGTCCAGGAGCATGTATGAAAGTAGGCGTAAGTATAATATTTTTTGGTGGCGGTTTTGGATGAGGGCTGCATGGGGCGGTTGGGGGAGACCCTCGGCTTGTCTAAACGGTGCTGCATGCTCTGGATGAAGATCTGGGGGTGAGAAAGTCTTTTGTATTTAAGTAAATGCTTCTTATTCTTACATCATGCTGATATCTTCATACTCACACACACCAACGGATACACTTAAAGTATAATCATATACACAATCCAAGCAAAAGATAGAAGATCTGATTGTAGAAACTACATTGTAGAGTGAGAAGTAGATGTGAAAAAGTATAAGAAATGTGCATTCCCAGGAAAACAATATAAAGACACAAAAAAGATGAGACCATCCATCTACCCAAACTGTATCAACTTAAAAAGATATATGCAGTCGGCCCCTTAAATACCTACAGTTTTTTTTAACTGTCTCTTACAGCCCATAGATTTTTAAATGACCCTCGTTGGCTTAAAACAAACAGATGATTGAGAATGAATGATCTAACTCCCTCAAAAATGTCATCATATCGATCAGCACTGAGGTGGAAATTTCTGCCTTGTGTAGTTTAAAAAAGTAACTCATTGTAATAGATGTCTTGTTAAGTGAATAGTTCGACATGTATGAAAATACACACAATACACTGCGAACATTTAGCGTGACTGTTCGTTTTGGTACATTTCTTTTTATGTAGTAGATTAAACAAAATACATTTTGATCACACATTGTTGTTTACATCTCACTGACTGCTAATTTTGCGGCTAAGCTTAGCAGGCAGTCGCATGATCATGCGACTGCAATTTGCAGCAGAGTGGTCGGATTCTTTAGAATGAAGTGAAACATATCCAATTTACTCAAAGCGCTTCTGCAGTCAAGGTGAATCATAAGATACTGCTTTACTTTCTATAAATGCAGCTCATTGTGTATTATGTGCAGCCTCTGCACGATTACCCGCTGCCATTTAGCTTTAACTTTATTGTTGGACCTGCCCACAAAAGATGGAAGATGCCCACATGTTGTCAACACGGTCCGGCAACAGCGACTCGACACCTCCGTACAACCGCGAACAGCAGCACCACTGACACACTTTTACACAGACTTCCCTTCAGAGACACGGGGACACATAATCAATTGCAATAGCGAGGTTGTCAGTGGCTCGCACATATCCAAATGTTTCACCCGACCTGTCCAAATCCCAGGGACAGCACCAGCTGAAAGAAATCTAACCCCCAAGATCCGCTGTCGAAATTAAAGAAAGAAAGCAGGAGTCTGCGTAGTCTGAGAAACCTTAACATTTAATCACTTTCCCAGTCTACTACTTGTCAAGGATTTTCATTATTTAAATGTCTATGAAGAGTGTGAAAAGATGGCTGAGCGTGGGCCAGTGCCTGTTGGCAAGCTGCCATGACGAACGGTATCGTTTCAAAAGCAAACAAAGAACCGATCGAGTGAAAGAAACCAAAACCAGAGAAGAGGTGTTTACATACTTGTCCTAAAGCGTCAGAGCCTCGACAATGGATCACTTAAATTGCCCGAACAGGTCTACCGAGGGAAAATTGGAAGGCATGGAAAGAGAGCACAAAGGATAATGAAACAGGGAAGCAACACAGCGACATAAATGGGACGTGAAAGAGAAATGGCGCGATAAGAAAGGTCAGTCTCGGGGAGATCAAGGGGATTCTGCGGTATAGAAAGCGGAGGCGAACACACAGTGAGTGACGGAGAGCACCGCTGAACTGTAACAGCAGGCTTAAATCCTCCGCTTCCTCACGCTGCATTGAGCTCTGGTCCCTAAAATCCCGCAATATGCACCCCATAGGGCTCGGGCCTCAGCCGAGGCGGAGCCATTTCTCCTCGCAACATTCCCCGTAATGAAAAGTTCTGCTGAGATCAAGGCCTCGGACACACCATGTGGTGAAAGATTTCCATTTGCAGCAACCTTGCCCACAAAACTCATGCAGCACCAACCTGATTTTAAATCCAGTTTTTCAAAGGCCGGCGAGGACATGGGTCTGCCCCCCTGCTTTATTGGCATTTCATTTTCATGATTGTCTGCTTTAATTTCCGCACCATCGCTCATTTGCAGTCCCGCAGCGAGGCGGCCCGAAGCAGGTCCCTCTCTTATCTAAAATATTTATCGATTCACAGTCAGTCGCCTCACCGTGCATCAGTTATGGATCTGTTAATCGACGAGAGCAGGGAGTAACTGAGCCGTTGACCCTCCCCAGCGCAGGTACAGATTGCGACAGTTAGCCTTTGACTCCTCCCTCTCAGTTCCTCCACGGCCTCATCGTGATAGATTGGAGGAGATGGCTGCGTTCCGCGGGGATTTTAACTGGTGACTGAAGGAACAGATTGGGGAGCGGGCTGCTTACGCCTTCTGCCGCCTCTCAGTGGCTTTCCTCCGGCCTCGGCAGAAGTGGACTTTGCAGAGGGAAAATCTCCCCCATCGTTTGCTCGGGGGCGCGTTTGCCAGCGCGCGTAACGCAGCTGCTGACCACCCAAATTCATGCACATACATGCATAAAGCGAGTAAATATGCACATACTTACAGGAAAGAAGATCATACGTGCAGCAAGGGGAGACCACACGCTTGCTCCACACTGCCTCGGCTCCCGTGGCCCCCCGCCAATCCCCCCCGAGACGCCGCATCGTATCCTCCCCTCCTGCATTAACCATTAGCTGTCAGTCACTGCAGTGCAATGCTTCTTTTATAGCACAGCACCTTTCTGGCGACTGCACACACACACAAACCACACACATTCTTTCTCTTGTTGATGCGAGTGGACTGTGAACCCGCCACACTCGGGCCCCCTCTGCTTCAATAATAAATAGCCCAGCGCAGCATGTATTAACACCTCTGTAAGGTGGGAAGTGCTCTTGAATGTAGCGAAGAGCGGAGTGGGACTTGCGTGCCACACATCCTTTTTCTACCCAGAAAAAAGAAAAAAGTCGTCATTTGGATTACCGAGGTCCGGTTTGTGGGAGTCGGAGGTTTTGACAGAGCAAAGGAAGATATAACCTGCTTCTTCATGCTTTATCTATCACATCATTTCTAATTATGGGGCGTGCGAGACAGCGCTCTGCGAAATGTTTTGGCAGCACGTCTGACTCCACACCTCTTCTCTTCATCCAAAATAGATCCCTCTCGTCTTTTTGATAGACCGCTTATTTGTTGTTTTCTCAAAGCCCCCAGACTGTTTGTTTGCGCAAATTGCCGTCTTAAGCGACAAAGCTCGGGAACAATTGAGAGGATGATTATTTGTATGGTGACATAAGCCGGGCGGATGGTTTTTACTCCCAGGGAACAACGGGGCGTCAATTAGGCCGCAAGAGTCTCTACAGCAGCTTTTTTACCCCTCACAAAGCTCAGAGCCTTTCCACCGACTACTGTGATATCAGGGGGATTTATATTCAACGGTTAAAAGAGTGTGAGGGCTAAAATCTTTCTCCTAGTGGAGGATAAGACCTTTAGTCACAACTTGTGGTTCGAAATGTCAATGACGGATTGTCGATTGTTCTAGTTCCAGACTTCCAGGAGCAGGACATTTTCCTGTGGAGGAAGGACACGGGGTTCGGCTTCAGGATCCTCGGAGGGAACGAGCCCGGGGAGCCGGTGAGCTTTTTGTTTCTCTGTTTTTGTCCCCTATAGTTGAATCTGCTCTGCCCCGCTTTTCAATTTCCTCGGTCTTCACTATTTATTTGTGTGAAATGTGTAAACTAAAGCAAGAATCTGCAAACCTGACGGATGAAAAGGAGACGGCGCAGAGCAGCCCCGGCTCGGTGCGGCAGCTCGTTTCCCGACTCCGACTCCAGCTCCAGCGTTGGATGGATTCATATCTGCAGCATCGTTTCCCTTTGATCTGGCCAATGTTGCCTTAATCAGTTCGCTCACTTTTTTCTTCCTCCCCTCCTTCTAAAGAGGAAAAGTTGTTTGTTCTTCTTCAGTGGGCCGCGCTGCATATTTTGAGGAAGAAATAATGATTTGCTTCAGAGCTCGGCTCAGACACCCGACTGTACCCCAGCTGCGGAGAGGAAACACGCCAGCTTCCACGCCTTTGAATCCTCCTCTCTCTGTGTACCCTCTGTGATTGGGAAGCGCGTTGTCTGACTACTTTCCCTCATATTTTATTAACGACGCAACCGCCGATCTCAATTTCTTTGTTTCAGATCTACATCGGCCACATAGTGAAGTACGGCGCCGCGGACGAGGACGGACGGCTGCGGTCCGGCGACGAGCTGATCTGCGTGGACGGCACGGCGGTGGTGGGCAAGTCGCACCAGCTGGTGGTGCAGCTGATGCAGCAGGCGGCCAAGCAGGGCCACGTCAACCTCACCGTGCGGCGCAAGACCAGCTACGCCGGTAAGACGAGATGCCGGAGGGTCGCACCCATTATCAGGGTCCGGAGGGGCGTGAGCAGCCCCTCTAGTGGTTTAATGTAATCAGCCTGCGTTCTTACAGATGATACTCGATACGGCGGTAGAACCTTTGCGAGCCAAATCAGATTTCTTCATTATGTCATTATATCCTCCGCTGTATAGAGCAGCAGCATTCATTAACTGGAAAGCGCTCTTCACAACTCCAAAGCCCTCCATTTATTTTCACTACAGAAGCCCATCAGGAGCTTATGAACATTCTCTGTGCGTGCGCGGCTCGCCCATCTCGTTTCGGGTCCGCCGATGCAGCAAGCCCGCTCCCTGCCCCCCATCGCCGCCCTGCACACTCCTCAGCTCCGTTCCTCAGCAGGCGATAAAGAAAGGCCCATAAATATGATGGAGGGGCTGGTCAACCTTCGGCCCGATGACAGCAGCGAAACATTAGGGCGTTCGCCTGCTCTCCGTCTGACTCAGAGCGTCCGAGAATATGAGGCGCCTCGCTCCGCCAAGCCGTACAGGAAATGAAATGTGGAATGAAATGTCCAGATACAACAGCCGGGCTGCGTCTTTAGTTCATCTTTTGTTCGGAGCAGATCAGCGGAGAGATTGCTGGAGAGGCCCTTCTCCCCGAGCTCTCCCGTCTTTTATCATATCAGCGTAAAGCAGTTGTGCACAGACGGGAGGAAAAAAGAAGCTGTGTTGATTTACAGTCTTGTTTATTTCCAGATTGTGAAGATAATGTGACATTTTGCTTTGTTGTCATATCTTGACGGTTTTATTTTATTGTTATCTCGGCTGATTATGCGCCGATCTCTTACTCTGCTCGTACTTATTCCATTATCTCCTGGACTTGTTGCGTAACAGTGGCTGGCCTAATTTCGTTATCTGTTTGTCTTTATTCTCATCTTGATCTTCTTGTCGAGGCTTCTTCATCTTCAATTTATTCCTTTCTGTTTCCCCCATAAATCTTGCTGTCATTTTCTTTATTTTCCCTCCACTTAAACACTTAATCCTGTGTCTCTCTTATCTATTCCTCCCCCCTCTGCCATCTCTGGCATCTCCAGTGAAAGCAGAGGGAGACGTGCCTCCCTCACCGGCGTCCTCCCACCATAGCAGCACCCAGGCTCCCAGCCTGACAGAGGAGATGGGGAAGCGGACCCCGCAGGGCAGCCAGAACTCCCTCAACACCGTCAGCTCCGGCAGCGGGTCAACCTCCGGCATCGGCAGCGGGGGAGGCGGCGGAGGGACAGGGGGCAGCGGCAACACTGTGGTCGCCACCGCAGCGGCCGCCGTCGCCTCTCAACCCCCCAACGCAACCACCGCTGCCTCAGTCTCCGCCTTGCAGCCCTACGACGTGGAGATCCGCCGCGGCGAGAACGAGGGATTCGGCTTTGTCATCGTCTCTTCCGTGTCGCGGCCTGAGGCCGGCACCACTTTCGGTAAGAGATGACGCACTTTCCCTCCGTCTGGAGGCGTCACAAAAACATCCACTGTCACATTGTCACTGATTATACATGCAGAAATCCCAGAACATGAAACGCACTCTTTAGCTTCTCCCCTTCCTCTGGGCCTTTTATCTTCCTCTCATCTTTTATGGGCACCCATTGTATCGCCCATAAAACTTTCTGAGCACTAAACAGCCTGACAAGCAGCACAGATGCTGGCTATTTACAATCCCACCAGATCAATACCAACATTCTTCAAAGAAGTGGTTCTTCTATCCCATTTTTATCTGAATCTGTCAACCTAAGACACTGAAACCCTTTCTTCGCCTGCAGCTGCCGCGATACTCACACAAGGCTTTCATAATTGATCACAAGTTGAAGCTGCTCTTACGTAAGGCCCTTGTATTATTCAGCTGAACTTAAATGGCTTCTGCTGAGCAGGTTTGCACTAAGGGCCTAATGACAGCTTGATGACAATTTAGAAAAATGATTAATCTTACAGTAAAGGAGCAGTGAGATACATTCACTTCAATCACATCATACATTTTACATTTTCTCTTTTATTTTACACCTGCCAATATTCCGTACAATTCCAAGTGTGCTTTACCTTTTGCAAACAAGCCGTGTCATTTCTATGCAGCGCGCTCTTTGCTCTCCTGCCATGACTTCCTGCCTACACTGCCAGGGCATCTCGCTGCTCGCTGCTCTCTGCTCTCTGCTCTCTTATCTCTCCCAGTGTGGGTGGACTAAAAAAGCCTGGAAATGCTTGGCTTTCCAGGTTGGCTTACAAAGTGGCAACGCTCACTTTCACAGGACAGAGACTAGACTTTACTGGATTTAACCCGACATGTCAAATATAATGGAAATCCATTGGGCATAATATGAACCTTTCACTTTGGATGATGGCGTCATAAACCCGGTCCGTCCACACTCCCCATAATATGGCTGGGAAAGCATTTTCTTTTATCTAGAGACGCAGCGCCATTCTGCCTCACCTCACTATTTCACAGCAAAAAAAGAATGTTGGAATCATGTAAAAGAGACAGGGAAAGGTCAAGGTTAGACGAGTTTGTAGTTGAATAAAGAATACACAGCGGATTGGGAGACGGATGAATAATAATAAAAAGTAAGATAGTCAGAGGAAAGAGATTGAACTGTCCTCTCCTGATGTCAGACTGCGGTGAGAAGACGGGAGCAGCGGAGAGACCTAAGGGTAGTCGGAAAGATGTCAATGCGAGTTTGTCGTCTTCGACTTTGTGCCATTTGCAGGTGTTAGGGAGGCAGACCTTTTCAGCCCTTTTCCGCAGAAGGGCTCTCGTATGAATGTAAGGGAATCAGGATTTATGTAATAGAGGAGGCTTGAGACTGATGGGGTGAAGCAGGGCAAATACAGGCAGCTTTTTTTTTTCAACTAATTCACAGGAAAAGTATTGAAAGCGACATGGTTTTCTTGTGTCTTCACGGAACACACTCAAATTCTCCTTTCTTTGCTAACTGGTGCATTCTGCCCTGCTGTGTGTCTGATCGGCTCCTCACAGTGTCTTTAGCTTGGCTTGCGGCTGGTGAACTAACGCTTGACCTTCTGATCCTCTGTTTCTTCTCTCCCCGTCCCCCCCTTTTTTCCCCCTTTCTTNNNNAAAAAAAAAAACAACACAAAAAACGCACACTCGGAATCACAACAATGATAATGGTGACCATAGCTGGCAATGCATGTGTGGCCATGCCCCACAAAATAGGACGCATCATCGAGGGAAGCCCCGCCGACCGCTGCGCGAGGCTGAAGGTCGGCGACCGCATCCTGGCGGTCAACAGCTGCTCCATCACCAACAAGTCCCACTCGGACATCGTCAACCTCATCAAGGAGGCCGGGAACACCGTCACACTACGCATCATCCCCGGAGACGGTGAGTAGAAGCCAGAGGCGGTTAAAAACCCCACCCCTCGGCCCGGGCCAGAGCCTCTTGCTGCCCTTCCTGGCTGTATTTTTTTCGCGTGCATGTTTTTGAGGAGTCACTTCCTGCCGCGAAGCTTCCCAGGCGGCGCCGTTGTGCTTCCGTTGTGCTGCATAAAGCTATTCTCACTTTCCAAGTGACTGCATCATCCCCGCCGTGTTGACAGTCCCGCTTCTTCGGGGACAGTCGGAAGCACTCCAGGCCATTTCCTCTTGTGCCACGTGCCTGCTCTTTTAATAGTAATTCAAATGTGTGTGTGTGTTGGAGAGAAAGAAGCATGCAGAATTTTCCGTGTGTATATGGGCATGTCATTCTGTCAGTTTGTCTTTTCGTGAAGTAAAGTTTGTGCGCATGGTACGTTGCGATTCAGCAGAGAGCTCTCGCTGCTTTGTGCTGACAGATCACGCTGACGTGCCTCGCAACTATTCTTAAAGTGTGTGTGTGTTTTGTGTCTGTCTGCGTGTGTGTGCGTGAGTGCGATGCTTCCTCTCAACCTGCGCCCGGGTAATTCAAGCTATTTGTCTGCCGCTCGCTTTACAGCTGACTTCTTATGGGTGACGAATGTTTTTTTTTATTGTTGTTTTTTCCCCTTGCCCCCTCCTCACCGAGGGGTTGATGAGAACGTCGAGCAAAACGGAAAGTGCTCTGCCAAGAAGACACGGGGAGCAAGGGATAAATAAGTGGTTATGCTTTATCGAAAAAGTTCTGGTTTGCGTTTATACGCATGTGTCAGACAAACAGACGGCGCTTGACAAACACACACGCGCAAAGTGACAGGGAAGATGCAGCTTGTGTTTCTAACGTGTGTCT
The DNA here is from genome assembly GCA_903171835.1 of Mullus surmuletus. Classification (NCBI taxonomy): domain Eukaryota; kingdom Metazoa; phylum Chordata; class Actinopteri; order Syngnathiformes; family Mullidae; genus Mullus; species Mullus surmuletus. The sequence continues at coordinate 203,801 of CAESWR010000240.1, read as the reverse complement.
CAGTCACTGTTGCATATACGCAAGGCTGAGCATTCTCCTTTTTTGTGCCGTCAATCATCCCTTTTCTAAACTTTCTTACGTAAATAAATAACGTAGCGGGAGGCTCTACCTGGATGAGGTTGCGTTCGTCCTTAGAGCTCGCCTCTCAGATGGAGTTTAGTACTTGATGCGCCTGCAACGGAGACGGTGTAAAAACTCCTTTGTGTGTTATGATTTCACATACAGCGTTGGGTAGATTGTGTGGCTCAGCTCTTTGCGCCTTTTCCTTGGCACCCCTTCTTTACACCCCCGACCCCATTCTGCATTTCTGCCCCCCCTTTTTTAACCCTTAAGAGTTACTAAGAGAGTTTGCTCATCATTGACCCATCTGAGGCTTTAACAATAATAATAATAATAATGAAATCGTCCTTGAATTGCATATTATGGAAATTATTAGAATTTTTTGTGTAGATTTTTCCCCCCCGACTAAAATACTGTGAAATTACATAAACAAACTGGCATTTAGAGGGTTAACACTCCTTGATTCAAAAGATTGACTCATTTAAAGTGGAAAAAAAATATTATTATATGCTATTTCTTTCAGCAGTTTTTAGAGAGGGGATGTTTTTCGTCCTGAGGGATGATTGATCAAGATTCTTTGAGGAACTCTTAAGGGTTAAACTGCACGCCGCCAGGCCACGAGACAAATCACGGAGGCGGCGGCATCTAAGAGCATTTTTGAGCAAGAGAAGGTGTGAGAAGAGGCTGCGAGCGGAACGGAAGAACGAGCAAAGAACTGAGCTTTATTCGATTTAATTTCCAGTCGGAAAACAGTCTGAGGAGAGATGTATGGCAGGCGGCGGGCGGAACAGAAGAGGGGGGGGGTGAGGTGTGGGTGGGGGTGGGGGGCAGAGCAGATGGAGGGGAGACCGGGGGTTTATGTGGACGAATGTGAGGCGGGTAACCTGAGAAATGAGCGAGGGAGAATTTATGAGAATGCTACACATTTTGCTGTCGAGGCCAGAAATTGGTGGTGGTGGGCGTGGTTTCCGGCGAGGACCCCATGCTGAGGATCCAAGCTGAAACATTCATCATGCCTGACCCCCCGCAACCCCCCTCCCCCCCCTCTCTGAAAGCTGAAGCCGCGCACCTTGTAGGCAACGGGGGCAATTGAAGAGTTAAGCCAGCGTGCTCCAAAGGGACGAGCGGAGGTGGAGGAGATGAATAGATGAGAGGGAAGCCGGGCCGTGAGTGGAATAGCGAGTGGGTGACTGAGAAGAGCGGCACGGAGAGTCGTAATCAAACAGAGGATACCTGTAGATAGCCAAGGAAGATTAGGTTGTTACCGAGAAGAAAGGGCCCTTTATGCCGCGAGAATGGAAAATGACGCCCCACCTTTTTTGTGTATGCGTGTGTGTGTTGTTAGAGGCCGGCGTGATTCGCTGATAGCACCCGAATTATCGAATCAGCGCAAAGATAAAAGGAGGACTAACCAAGGAGCTTTCATGTTCCGGGAGCCCAAAGTGCGTGGGGTTTCTTTTTCCCCCCTCCCGTTTGATCACCGGCAGGCGGACAGGTGGGGTTTCAGCGTAAAGTGAGATGTTCGGCATTTTGGAGGAGAAACGCTTTCTGACAAGCAGCTGACAGGGTGATTGATAGCCGGCCGTGTTACTCCGTCTCACTAAGCGGAGGAGGAAACGTGGAAGCCGAGGCCGGTGGTCCTCCTGGGCAGTTTGTCGCAAAAAAAAAGATGAAAGAGAATTCATGAGACGGATACAGAAGGCTCTGATGCGTCATACATGTTCAAAGGTTTGTGCCTTCAGTTTTCATCATTGTCGTGACGGCCTTCGATGTTTTCCCGCCCCCAGAGTCCTCGAACGCATCTTTATTGACCAACGCGGAGAAGATCGCGACCATCACCACCACTCACACACCTCAGCAACAGGCTGCACCCGAGGCCAGGTAAAAATTGTTTTAAATGCACAGATTTAAAGGCACAGTATACAATATGTCAAAAGAATCTGAATTCACCATGTTGCTATTGCGTTGTCGAAACAAATTGATTTTTCATTTTTTCAAATTACATTGCTTGTTTATCCCGTTTTTCTGTTGGGGTGTTATTTTTGCTTTTAGCCATACGCAAGTCAGACTTTTAAGCCCCAAACACCATCAAAAGAAAGATGAAATTCCTTATCCATGTGACACATGCAAGGCACCCTCTGGGGCTCATAGGACGTTTTTGTCAATTTTTCGGGCACTTTTTACTTTTCGTTTGTTGATAATTTTGGCTGTGTTAATGCAAATGGATGATTTTATTCAGGGATTTTAAAACATGCCCGCCCATTATAGTATCGGATCAATATTCAGTGTGCAGGGGAAAAAAACACGTTAAGGACCTTAGATGGACAAAAAGGAGGGTCTCCTAAAACTGCTCTAAAAGTATTATACATACATTTTTCCACTCTTTTTTTGTTAAATTTTGAAACAACTCCAGTACTCATCATAACTAC
>CAESWR010000240.1:171015-183810 GCA_903171835.1 Mullus surmuletus | reverse complement strand
TATTTTTTTAAACTGGATGAAGAAATTGGAAAAAGAGGGGAATCTATTCTTACGATGAAGCGCGAACATGATCATTCCATTACTGAAGGACAGATGAGGAGGATGAATAAGATTTAACCAAGGAACATTTGATTTAATTTAGTTGACTCTTACATAAATTAGTGCCACAGGGCTTTCAGGACCTTGAAAACAAGCTGTTTTACATCATAAGAAGCCAAGCGCGCCTATAGAGCACAAGTCTCTTCTTCTTCAACAGATCCTTTTGCATAACACGACACCTCAAGGTTAAGCAGTTTAATGTATGCATTCATGAACAAAGGCATTCCGACAGACCCAGGGACACATCCCGTAAAAGTCAATACACACATCCAGCTGAAAATTCCAAGCATAAATAAACACCTCCTGACACATTTTTGCATGCACAATCTGCTTCATAAATACATAAGGAGTCATAATTATGCGTAAGTGACACTCGCCATATGAATTTTTCAACTGCAAGGGATGGGATACTTGCTTGTCTGCTGTGAATCACTGCCCAAAAAAAGGAAAGGAAAATAAAGAAAACTGCTGCCCGCTTGAATTCATATGAGCCCTTCAAACAAACTGTGGAATTAAATCTCTGACACAATATAATTGATGGTTTGCTGTTTCAAGTGGAAGAGAAGCAAATTTAGCTTGATGATTGTTTTCCACTTAAGTCCTGAGTGGACCCCCTCCCCCCCCCACCCCTCCCCCCCCTCCCCACAGCTGACAGCTGTGTTAGTTCCACCGTGGCGGGCAGGGCCGCATTCACTGCTGTGCACAAATGTCAGATAAGATTTGGTCAAATGCCTCGAAGCCTTGAAGATGCTGAAACCAGCTGAGGGAGCTCTCACTCGGCACGACTTTTCTGCGCTCTAACTGGAACCGAGAGACTCAACAGAATGAGACGGTTCTCCACTTTAACCTGACAAACGGAGGACTTGTGTGAAGAGTGCTCGTCATCATCACCCTGAGTGCAGATGCGAGTGCCGGCTCTTCTTCTCATTGATGGAAAAGCAGACGAGAGTCTTGATTTCGACCCTTCAGATTTTTTTTGTCTGTTGGTGGAGGAGAAAATTAGACACTTAGAGGAGTTGTGTCAAGTTTAGATACTTTAATAGATATTGTTTTACTCTGTGGTTTTTTATGTACAGCACTCTGGTGAACTGAGGGTTCCATATAAAATGACATTTATTTATCCAACCTTATATCAGTCATATGTGTAAAAAAAATGGTTAACGCTTCATTCAAATGTCCAAAAGAGATGCGACCAATCAAGAAATACATATAATGGCATCACTGCTTTTACTATTACTGCAGACGCATCAGGTTATTATTAGATCACATCAGTCATAGATATAGAAGAAGAAGAAGAAGCTTTATTTTCATTGTACAATACAACGGAATTTCATTGGCACATCCTTGAAACAGCTACAATGATATTAAAATAAAAGGTAGTAAACTAAAATGAAATATTAAAGTGCAGTAATAAATTAAATTGTTTTATATAAATACTCAACTAGTGCAAGTCAAAACTAGTGCAGACAGTTATTGCAGCGGTCCATTTATTGGACTGGGAGTCAGTAGTGTCTGTGTGGGGTTATTAGTATCCCATAATTGTAATTTAAGAAATAAAAAGAAATAAAAAAATATGTCATAAGGCAGGTGATATTTGTGGACTGAAAAGTGGGGGGGAAACAGTGACACCCTGTGGCTGCACTCTGCCACCACAGCCTCCCGCCCTCAGATTACCACCATCAGCCTCGATTACCTTGAAGCGGGACAACATAGTCAACACACCACTTCCTGTGTCAGACATGTTGTTACCCCCCCCCTCCCCACCACCACCACCATTCCCCGCCCTTCAAGCCATAACTCATGAACCAGAGTGTGAGCGATGCTTTAAAATGAGAGATGAGAGCCGCCTGTGCTTTCTGCCCCCCCTTTCTCCGCTGCACAGCAGACTAGTTTCTTGACACGGTGTCACATATTCGCCATTTGAGGCCAAGGACTCTGTCAGCGGGAGATGGATCAATATGTCACCATAGGAATTTGTGTCTGTGCGTGTGTGTGTGTGTTGGTCTGAATCAGGGTCAGCAGATGAAGGTCTGAGGTTTCTTTGTTCGGGATATCGATTCAGTCTGGCAGAACGGGAGCTGATGTCACACAGTAACCATATACAGCTCATCCAAATAAGAGGAAAAGCTTCTAAGCACTCTGTATCTCTACAAACCACCTTGAAATGTGTGTGATTTATCTCACCGCTGGAGATAAGTGGATAAATCTTATCACCGGTGTGGTGCACACTTAGTTTCCTTATAAAATGGCGCTTCATGCTCTGCATACGCAACCTACTGCTGAGGGTTTTGTAAGGACTGACTGATTTAGTTAGTGATGTGGAGGAAAAAAAAAAAGCAAGGACAGAGAAAAAGTCTCAAGTGGGCTGATTCGGTGTTTCCTCCGTGCAGACGAGTGACTCACACTCCTCCCAACACACCGTCCGCCTGTCCGACAAACACACTCACGCACAAACAACACATGGTGCGCTTTCAAGTCGAGTTATTGCCTGACCGCTGCGAGACGCATTTTCCGTGGCCCTTTGTGCATCACGACATCAAAGCACCAATTCATCTATAGCTCGGCGAGTCGGCGGACTTATAAACAGGGCTGCTGGGGTTTGGGCGCGAGAGTCATCAGCGAGAACACGGCGCAGAAATATGCTGAGCCGACACAACATAAGTGTTTTCTCATGGCACTTTTCACAATTTTTCCACCCCTCTTTTAAATAGCAAAGTCCTCTGTAATAACCGTAAAGAGGGTGCAAGCTGTCAGCAACAAAGATTTGTGTTGAGCGACAGCTTCTATTAGGGAGCCGCTGACGGCACAATGAGGTTGTGTAGCTATGTGCATTCTAGGCAGAGTCAAGGCAAACAGTTTTGGCATTAGCTGACTTAATTCAGTCCCGAATGTGTGGCTTTGGCATACATAAGTGAGCCCCCCGACGTTATCTAATGTATAGAAACTGAATTGCTTTTTCAGGGCAACACACACACACACACACACGGTCTATCTCCAGCATTGGGGGAACAGCGAGGAGATCCGCAGCATGCTAATAAGGCTGCAGTCAGCCAAGAAACACACAAATCAGATATACATCTGCATTTTGACCTCACCACTGGCCTGTAGCAGAAAACAAAGTTGAAATAATGAAAGGTACACGCGGGATAAACATTTCCACCAGCAGTGGCTTTCTGTGTGGCCCGATTACTGTCAGCACGCCTGAGCGACGGGTAGAGCTCGAACCTGATGGGGTTTTTTTCCAGCCGTGGTGCTGAAGTCCTATAGCGGCACCAAACACTCCCGAGACTCTCTCCCTCCCTGCTCCCTGTTTCTTTGTCGCACAAGAACAAACAAAGGCTCCAGAACAAAGACAGGCACGCTTTGGGTCGACTGTAAACTTCCTGCTGGATCCACTGAACTGTTGCGGACGGAACGGCTCACCAGAAGAAACAGGATGCTTTGGAGCGGGCGTTTAAAGGTCGCCCGTTACATAACGCACGCCATTGCACCATTTGGTATTTTGGTATATTTGTATAATTACATGTACGTGATGTCTGAATGTCTTTTTGTGTCTGTAAGTACTTTTTATGTGACGTACATGTTAGTTTTGTGATGTCTGAATGTGTTTTTATGTCTTTTTAAGCACCTTTTATGTGAAGCACACACAAATTTCGGATAGAATAAGAATAAGAACAACAGAACAATAGACGACGTGTTTGGGTGCAGTCGATATTATTTTTACCTTAATGTTATGTGCTGGTCTATTTTCTTCTTCTTGTGTCTGCATTTTGGTCTCTAAACCCACGGGTTAACATAATATTACATTTTTCTCCACTTCAGGGCAGCGAAATAAGCTTTATACACTATTTTCTCACAGATGGCAACTTTAAATTAGTTTCAAAGTTTTTGGACCCAAGGATGATACCTGCATCCCTATGCAGGCGGTCCTCTACATACAACCTCCATCTGATTTGCCCTGATCAAAAGCATCTCATATGCACCGACAGCTTTACATTGGAGTTGAAAGCACACTGATGCCAAAGGATGTCCTATGCATCGGCACGTTTCAACCTGAGATATGACGGTGGCAGATTATTAGGAACGAAGCTGTTCTGAAGTCTCTCACATCTTAGAACACGTTTTTCCATCCTTTGATCAGAAAAAATATTAATTGATAGCTGCAACTGTTGAAAACTGGCATCAAACCACCTCTGACGAATATTGCCAAGCACCAATTAAAGTTAGCAATGATCTTAGGGGCATTTGGCAGATTGAAAACCCTGATTTGTTTCTCATGAGTTGACGAACACCAAAAAAAGAGAAAAGTAATTATTTTGAAAATCATGTCAAAAGACAAATGTTCCCATTGTGATCGCATTATGGAATTCTGCCACCGAGTGGCCAAAAAGTATATCAAGTTTAAATAAGTTTGTGATCGGCAGTCATTCAACTCTTCACATACGCTGTATTCCACTGGCACCTACATGACACATGCATGTCATTTCTTTATATTAAAAGGGCTAAGCAAATCATCTTATTTTAATTTCAAAGAGAGAAGCAGCCTGAAGTCTCCCAGGAGGAAGAGATGCACCAGGGTGGTTTTGTGGTAAGACAATGCCTGACACTCCTCGTTAATCTTCCCGCTGCCGTCCTCAATCACCCCGATGTGTGTGTGCGAGAGCGGTATTGCAAACAACACACAACCCAGGATGAGGCTGTCTCTCTTTGACAAATACCCTCGACAACACGACAGGTGGTATTTTTATTCTAGGTGTTTGATAAGCGAGTGAATATTTACCACAGCAGGAGAAGGCGCAATCGATGGCAGGCTGACCTCTTGATTTTCACTTTTTTTTCCCCCTCCTCCCTGGATAAACAGAGAAGCAGGGTCCTCATCAGCACTAAACAGGCTGACAGACGCCCACAGGCCTCGTAAAAAACCACGCGAGGCATCGGCCTGGAGACCGCTGAGTGAGTCCATATTTACTGCAGTCCATCACCATTATGAGCCCTTTTTATCAACTCCAACAGAGCGGGTCTATTACCGGCATCACGTTGTGGGGGGGGGGGGGTTCTCGCAGCAGCTCTTGTGGAGGCAAAGCGACGAAGCAAGCCGCAGGGAAGCAGAATCAGACTCTGAGAAAATGTTAATTTGATATCTTTGATACCCTTTTGGAATGTGATGCGGCTCTCGCCACAGAGCGAGGCCTGTGTTTTCGCAGCGAGCTTGACGGTGTGGTGGGCTATTTCTGGAGTCAGATGTTAATATAGGGCAGGTAGATGATGATGGTGGAGGGGTGGAAGATAACTGGAAAAGGGAGGATGGTGGGGTTTGACCATAACTCCTGACTGGTTGTTCAGGACATGTGCAAAGACAGGAAGAACAAACAGTGTTTCCTGCTTCGGCGTGATGACTTTGATTCTCTGCGTCACAAATGCTGACGTGCACCTGCGCTGAGGGAGGGAGTCAGCGAGTGTGTCAAGAACTGAGCCAGGCCAGCGGGGGTCTGGTGTGTGTTTTTTGTGTTTGTGTGAGTCTGTATTCCTTCCAGGAATTCTTCTCCGAGCCGATCCTCCGAGAGCAGCTGTGAGTCAGCACGTGTATGTCCGGGATCTTCTGGAGTCGGTAGTAATGAATGAAGATTGCGAAATGTGTGTGTATGTGTGTGTGTACAGCCCGCCCTCCACCCCTCCCCACCCTACACGGGACAATGAGGGTGTAACAGGATGGTCGTGGCTGAAGGACTTGGGGCTGTCTCATACCTGGAGCGGCCGGATGGGTTGTGTAAAACGCCTCCCCGCTTCGGACGTGGACTTCCCCATGCAGTCTGACCGAGACACACATCCTGGAATTGCCGGCAGGGAGCCACTGTGCCGGGGGGCCGGGGTGAAAAAACTAGGCCAAGGGGTGATTTAAAGCTCCTGTTCCTCTCATTCTCATTATCAGCAGCATATTCAAGCACAACATGCAGTTTTATGCCATGTTATGAAAGAGCTGATCCGGCCTTGGACGGGGCAAAGGGGCGGGGCTAACCGTCACTCCCAAGGAAGTGAAGGCTGGCTGAGCTGGATGACACAGCGCGGAGTAAGACTGGGTCACACGGCACGGCCCAGGACGCAAAACCACGCCAGTTCTGTGGGAAAAGTGCAGCGAGCATGCTCCGTGACCCCGCCTGACCCCACTTCTCAGGGGAGGGACCCCCAGAGGATGCTCTCTCTGCTGCCGCCGCTGCGCCCGCTGTGCAGAGAGAAAATAAGTCACAAAGACGATCCCAGCCCGTCTTGCTGGCTTTTTTTAAAATCTATTTCAAGTCACAGACAGAAGACAATGATTTTTTGCATGTCTGAGGAAAGAACTAGTGTTGTAGTCAAGACCACACCAACCGAGACCAAGACATTATTAAGGCTAAAGAGTATTGAGGCCGAGACAAGACCAAGACTGCATATATCAAAGAAAAATCACAACAAAACAGAACAAATGACCAGTATCTTTTGAAAAAAAAAATGCAACAACAACATTTCTTTGCTCTTTCAAGGTATTTTTTAACACATTTCTTTAACAATGTGCATTTTGATGCTTTGCCAGCTACTTTGACTCATTTTCAAGCGAAGGCAGCAGTTGCATAAACTTGCTGTGACACTTCCCAGACTCACAGGGCTTACAGCGTGAATCCTTCGCCCTTTAAAGAGTGCGCACAAGCCTGCGTCTTCCCGCCTGCTGACGCGATCGGCCGGCGAACACTCGAGAGCTGTGACGTCTGCAGGAATTCTGTAGTTTTACGACCGCGCTCTGGTTGTCTGCCGCTGTTACGGTCTCCGGGGAGAAGAGCAGCGTCGACGGGTTGTCACTGCAGTTACCGTAACTGGGTCATACCAGCGTCATCTGGCGGCGCTAAAGTTGTCTTTTGCTGATATTCAATCATGGTTTCTGATTTTTCACGTGCTGACTTGTGAATGAAAATGCCCAAGCTATCCTTTCTCACACACCACAGAGCGGATGCATTCATCTCCCCCTTGTGTGAGTGTGTGTTTTTTGTTTTGTTTTCCTACGGGTGGGTGAGGGTAGGTGTGCTGACCCTCTGGCTGACCTCTGTCTGGCAGCAATGATGTCAGACACAGAGGTCATCAGGGGTTATCAGGACCTGCTATCGGAGCAGTTTTAGGCCTTGAGTGTTTGAGCGCTCCCAGCAGGCCGACAGCAGTCCAATAAGCTGCTCCACGCTGACTCAGCAGCTGCCTTCACACACTCGCGCGTGCACCGCACACACGCACGCGCACACACACGGGATGAAGTCGCCCTCGAGCACGAAGCGATTCTCTGCCTCTAGACTGAGCCTCAGATGTTTTGTTTGTGCATTGAAGGCAACAATTGTCTTTATGCTCTATGAGGCTTTTCCGATGACCTTTGACCTTGATGGTCTGCAGCCCCGGCGAGAGTTCCCCGTGTCTGTTCGCTGCCCTTAGATGTTGTGGTTAACTTGCCGAAAGTATATGGGGGTAATTGCAGGGTCGCTCGGGAAAGTTTAATAGGTTTTTGTTGAGTGAATTCTTTGAAGTCGAGGGCGGGTGTTATTGGGTGAACCCAAAACTCAGATTCATAGATGTTTTCTTGCATTGTTTTCTTTGGCGAAGATGTCGAATTGCAAATTCTTATTTACAGCCTTGGAGGGTTGTGGCTTATATATGTTAGTAATGCAGCAAAATCCCAGCTTTGAAGAGTTTTTCACAAACAGCTGAAGAGCAGCAGCCTCTTCTCCATCCTTCAAATGATCTAATTTGGGTTTTTTTTTTTTATTCCAGCCAACCTCTCTCCACAAATGGGTTTTTTAGACTCACAAAAACAACCCTAAATCCTAAGGTTGATCTGATTTGCGCTGCCTTTGGTTAGAATCAGAGGCAGGATGAGTTGATGAATTTGTTAGGTGATGTGTGCTAAATAAATCTGCAAAGATGATCATAAATTTGGAAAAAAAAGAAAAAAGTCGGCATAAGACTGCTCCAAAGGAATGTTTCTTTTATTGCACTCGTGTGGTCGGATAGCAAACCGTTCATCAGAGTATGAAAGCGTGTTTATGTCAGGAGCAAACAGCATCTGGGGTGTTCTTCACCTTCAGGTCCATCAGCTGTCATTCACTTTGACCAGACATCAACTTAATAGGGGACTTGATAGCGAGAAATGTCATTCAGAAAAGATCATAAGTTGAGCCTGAGGTGATATTTTGTCAAACTGTGAGGCTCGTGTTCCCAGACATTCTGACACCAAAATCTTCTCTGTGCCGCTCACAAATGTCAGCAAAGATGAATGATCCCCACTGATTTTGTATGACAGAAGCGATCTCAATAAACTACATCAGTTCCTCATGTGACAAGAAAAAAACAATCAGTTGGTGTTGGTGATGGCAGACCTGCACTGGTAAGCCTTTTTGGGATTTGGGACTTGTGAACCATATTTGTTTTGGTTAACTCGCCTCGTTATACCACTTTGCTCCTCAAGGGACATCAGTGAGTCGCTTTTTGTACAAAAAAGCAGACGGGATGGAATTCAGCCATTTTGATCCTCAATCTCAGTATTTCAGTCACTCCTCCTGAGGCTGGGGACGATCAGTGTGCTGAAATCTAAAGCTCCAGGAAAAATTGGCGCTTTGCCTCCTGTTATAAACATTATCATTTACAGTTGAGGTGGACATTCCAACTTTGTAATAATCAGCTGCCTTCTGTTGCTTGAGAAATGTGAACATTAGTAAGTAATCAAATCAAATCTGTCTTTATTGTCATTTTGCTTGTGCCGGAGTACACACAGAACAAAAGGGTGTTCCTCCAGGAATCAAAGATACATCAAACTCACTTCAACACACAAGATAAACTCAGCCGAGCAAAGCATAGATAAAACTGGATAAGAACTGAATAAAATCGGACAGAACAAATATGTAATATAATATAAAAGTGTAAATCGTGTGCATGTCATGTTCGGCAGTTCAGTAATACACATTACCAACAATAATGTTGCCTCAAAGGAAAGATGTCATTTTGCTTTTTAGAAAATAAGACTCTTTGATTATGCTCCCTTTTTTTTTTTACATTATAGGATCTCCTTTAGCATTAGCAACAACATCTGCTAACCTGTTCATCTTTAACCTTAACTCTCTTCCGAAAAATATCGGAATTTTGTTTAAACACATCCCAATCCAAAATGCATCTAATTTACACATTACTGTCATCATATACCATCACCCGGGAACATGACCTCTGCACCCACACTGAGAGTTGTTGGCATCTTCTGTTGACTTCTGCATAAAATAACACAATTTCCCAGAGACACAAAGATAAAATTTTTGCAGATATTGTCAGCGAAGATGTTCGCTACGGCAGTGTCGGGACTCAAGGTAAATCATGGCAGCATTGTGATATTATCGGTGCTCAATTATGCAAGAAAACATCTCCATTTCCCATTTGCGGTTCATCCGGTGCGCTCCACCAATGCCGCTGCGCTCTCGTGTTTTTGTCCCTGCACCCCTGAGACCTCCAGGCAAGCTGGGATGGAGAAAAAGAGGAAGGGGAGGAGACAGAGACCATCTCTTCTCTTCTTTTTAACCCAACTGTCAGCCTGTTAATTAGCTGGGAGAGTGTTTTGATGAAGGCACATTCCCTGGATGTTCCAGGCATCGGTTCCATTCAATCGGGCCAGAGGTGGGAGTTGTATGGGGGGGGGTTGAGTGGGAGGCTCTGTGTGGGTGTTTTACACATATATGTTCATGCTTATGTGTGTGTGTGTGGGTGTGTGTGTGTGTGTGAGGGATCTGGAGTCTTGTAAGATTGAGGACAACGTTGCATGGAGGAGGTAAGACGGATGTGATCAGAGTGAAAACTGCAGTGATCTTTTCGCTCCGCCGCATTATGCGACTCAAACTTTTGGCCCTCGTAAAAATGACACCTGTTCATGTTGTCGTTCGTCTTTCGCCACGACCTGTCTCTATCTGTCTCTCTTCCACATTCCTTCATGTCTGAAACTCAATTTTGCTAAAAAGTGCTATGTGGATAAAATCATCGTAATGATTCTACAGCAGATTGCTTGCCAGCTATTTTTACCCATAAGGTACAAAAAAGCTTCTTTTAAAGTGGGACAAATCATTTAAAAAGAGCTCTCTGTTCTCTGCTTCATTGGAAATGTGTTTAGAGGGATATTGTTCTCATCTCTCTTAATAGACTTGACAATAAGCAAAAAAGTGCTTTCTCCAAAATAGATTACACTGCAGTGTGAGATCAATTACTTTTTTTCTAAAGTTACTTATAGTTCATGGCAGACAATTCTCTCCTCAAATTCAGTGTTTATTTCTTTCTTCTTCTTCTTCTTCTTCTTCTTCTTCTTCTTCTTCTTCTTGCAGTGTATTGTTTTAAATCCTACCTGTTTTTCAGTAATATTAATATAGCTGTCTGAGGCTTATCTTTTTTTGGTCTAATATTTTTTCTCCATTCTCGTTTTTTCAGATCAATAATATAGGACTTGTTTCTGTTATCAGGCGAGAGACATCTTTAATTGAAAAATTCTCTCTTTCTCAACCCTCTCTAGCCAATCTTTTGATTTTGCCTGGCTCGTTCTCTCTCTAGGTGGCCTCGTCCTGTTGCACCAGCTGACCACAACCACTGCCGGCGTGACGGCCATCCCAGTAAATCACCCAATCCCCCATTACAGGCCAGGATTCCCTGTACAGTTTCTCATCATCCGGTCTGCCCGGCTTCCTTATCAGCCTACGAAGCTTTTCATCCGCCTCCCTTGTCCTCTGCCACGCCACCAGGTTCTCGTTTACCCTCCCACCCCGGGAGCGAAGCTGTTTAGAGCGTTTATCTTTCATCTTGGTGGGCGGACATTTAGATCTGGGTGGAAACAATGTCTGAGCGTGTAGATTACTGGGTAGTTATCAGATGGCATTGACTTACATTGGAACATCTTGGATGACAGGTTTTTAGGCTGCTTTCCTGGTAAAGCCTGAGGATTGTTTGCGACCCGACTGGATTAGAAGCTTCCTAGGAACCCGATAAACCTCTTCACGTCTTTTGCGGTCATACATAGTATATTTTTCTTTGTGCACAGGTTTGAGGCCAGCTTGTTTCGCTCCCACTCGACACTGGCTTTTTATGGGGAGGGGGTGATGAGATCCAGATTGTAGTGGTTCTGCAGCATGCGAATGGGACCAGCTTTACCCAAGGCTTGGGTCCAGTGGACGGGGCCCTGCTGGTTGAATCAAGAGGCCCCAGCTTTGGCCCTCATTGGCTGAGGGACGCTGCAGTCAGTCCTCTGGCACCACCTGCTCATTACAATACAAATGCCCAATTCCACTGACAATATCCTCAACTCGCATTTGTGTGCGTTTCCGGTGAGAAAAAATACCTGGTACCTGGTGCCTCGTGCTACTTTTTTCGTACCTGCTTTTTTGAGGTTCCAAAAAAAAAACCAGCCTGGTACTTTAGGTACTAAAAGGTGACGTAGACACAAGACCCTGCACTGACTGGTTCAGAGAATAGTCATGGCGTCATTGCGTCATCAACAGTAACCATGCATGGAGTAAACGGAGCAGCATAATTCTTCTTTTCCTATGTTATAATGGCAGTCTTTTGAGGAGGTACAAACCTTTCACATGTTGCTCGCCTCGGTGCAGTGCCGCGAAAAGTTACAAAAAACTTCAAGAGTGACTACCACTCAACCAAGGACCACAATAGCCGGAGTAGAGTGAACCGCAAAAATGACATCATGGGAGTTTTGCGCATCATCCAGGGGGTGCTACTTTTGCAGTGGAAATTCTCAATCCAAAAAGTACTGTCTCTCAAAAGCGAGTAGAGTCGAGTAGAGCCGATACTGTCAATGGAAGAGCGGCATTACTGAGAAACAGCTGGTAAGCCTATATACCTCTGCTACAGAAATGAGACAATACCTTTGTGGAATGTGAAATAACAAGAACGCATTATGGGAGTATTACACGGGGGCTTACAAATGAGGACGGTTCATTAGGAATAAAACCTTCTCCCAGTAAATCCTGCCAAAGAGAGGGGTCATTCCAGGCTCTAATCATGCTGGCTCTGCTCTCTTTTTGTTTTTTCCCCTACATGTAAACAAATGCTGAGTGCTTACAGCCCGGCAGAGTGTTTGCTCTTGTTCCTGTTCCTGGTAAGATATCCTGACCACCTGTGGTCTGTTGCCAACTTGCGGGGCAAACGTTTTTCAGAGCCCCAAACTCCTGTTTTTTGTCCTTTCTGCAACCTCTGTGAGACCCCCAGAGAAAGAGACCTTGAGCTGTGAGGTGACACGTGCCAGCAGGTATCCTCTCTCACACACTTGGAGGAGTAGAAATGTTTTGGTTTGTGTGTTTCTGTTAAAATATCTCGATTTGCCCTCCTCACCTCCCAACCCAGACTGCTTGTTTCACAGACTCAGCACTATGTTTGCGTCTGTGACCCCAAGCTGTGTCTGCTCCTCTGCTTTTTGCAAGCGTGTGTTTGTGTGTGTGTGTGTGTGTGTGTGTGTGTTCGTGTGTGCATGCTGCACATGCAAAGTGACTACATTTTGTGTGTATGCTTGTGTGTGTCTGTGACTGAGGCCATACTTGTAGCTTTACCTCCCTGCTGCGTTTGCAGGACTTTGAAGCTCCGTCTGGGGGAATGACAGATGATCTCTAATCTGACTCTTCACCCCTCTCACCCCCCTCCCTCCTTTTTTTTTTT
>CAESWR010000240.1:160818-171001 GCA_903171835.1 Mullus surmuletus | reverse complement strand
TTTTAAACTCCTGGTTTACCCACAAGATGCAGCTGGGCCGTGAGCTCATTCCTCCTCCAGTTGAGCTGTAAATACAGCTACTCTCTTTCTCTCTCTCTCATGCACACACACACGCACGCACGCATGCATGCATACACACACACACACTTAACAGATTTATTTCACCCCTTCCCCTTCCCCTTCCCCTTCTTCTTATCAGCCCAAACTCTTCCTCATGGAACATGTCTTTCTTCCCTTGTTGCTGATTTGTCTGACATGCCGTCAACAGATCTTTGAGAATAAGGTTTTGCAGACTTTAGAAGTGAATATCACTGAGATGAACCGAGGTAGCGATGGCAGGTAAGTGAGGGAACAACACTGAAGCTCTGCAGTTCAGGTGCACTTTGTTGGCAAATGTTGAGGAAAACAGCTGAAAACAACTCGCATGCATTAACAATACCTGAATGCGCACTGAGCAAGCAGAGGATGAGGGAACATTCTGAGTAGTGAAAGTCTGATTTAGGGTTTCTGCGGTCATATCCATATTCATTGTGTTTTCAGAATCAGAATTGATTTATCCCCAAAGGGAAATTCTTATGCTACAAACATCAGCCAAGCTCCCAATAAGTGAAGAACGAAAAAAATACATAAAACTTAGTGATATCCTCCAAGAAAAGTGACATTCTGAAATGAATTAAAAACAGAACACCCGAAAATATATACCCAAGCTGCAGAACAACTAAAAAGTAAAGAAAAATTAATTAGAAATAAAAATTGAAGTCTGAATCGGAATCACTGCACGTACATTGCATTTTCTCTGCATAATTTCAATGTCTTTCATATGCCTTCTTAGCTGACCTTGGATTTCAGTTCAGGCACATACCTCCACCTATGGTAGTGAAAGCCAGATTCTGCAGCTCTAACACAATGCACCCAGCCTCGAGCGAGGCCAGGAAGGAAGAATTAGCAACACATCCTCCAAAAGCCCGACCCCGGCCGTCATATCGTTACACATAGCACATCCGTTTATTCAGTTAACTCTGGTTAATTTATCACCACCAGTCAAAGGCCCTCGTGTGCTTTTCCACTCTCTCTGACTCACCAATACACAGGCGTGTTTGTTCACATGGCCCACCAACAATGACGGAAAAAATTAACCTGATTGCTGAGGGGCGGCGGATGATATGATGTGCGAGCAGGCAGCCAAAGAAAAGGTTCAAGATGTTCAGTCATGGAGCGCAGTCTTTTGACCTCACCTCCGATGTTCTTGCTGAGTGCTGCAGACAGATGCATCAGTGGTTTGCGGCCGGTACGCCGCAGCTCTCATGGTACAGTTTAAATCCCGTGTTTCCTCTGCGCTCTCACAAAGGGAGGCAAAAATGCAATCCCCCCTCCCCACCCCGTCCCCCGTACATGAAAGGATAAGCCTTAATTAAAACATCATAATTGCAAAACTAGATGCAGACGTCCCGAAGTAGAGATCAGCACAAACTCCATCACACATCCTTTTTTTGGGGATATTTCTGGCTCCAACAGCTCTCCTCAAAAATGAAAGGTTGTATTGCTGTGCTTTGAAAGCATTTTTGGAGGAGGTTATTTTGTTCTAAATCAATCAGCGAACCCTTGAAAAATAAGATTTCACAATGCTGGGAATAAGCATTGGTGCCCTTCTTGTGGTCTAGTTCAGTCACATCACACATAACGTACTGACGGATTTGCAAAGGAAGTTGGTCTTTGGTGTTGACAAAACTCGAGGAATTTAGTGACTGGCAGAGGGTTTGATAATGACAGAATAGCAGCCCATGCTCATTTTGATGTTGTAAACATATGAGGCTCCATGGAATGCTTCACATATCACAAACAAACCATCTTGGGGTTTTGAAAAAAAAATGAGTGGTTCGGTTAAAAGCATGAATGGTTTGGTTTGTAACTGATAATTAACAAAAAATCATTCCTCCATGCTGCTCTTTTAGCAGTTGGCTTTCATTTTCCTGTCAATGTGATTGGTCGGGCTCGGCCTAAGTGTGTTTCTTTCCGTGCAATTTTCAAGTACTTTCTTTTAATGTCAGAGTATGTCCTCAAATGTAAGGCATGTAATGCATTGTTGACAGTGTTGTGTATGTGTGTAATGTTTGATATTTCCCAGCCACAGCCCCCCGAAACGTGTGGGCCACTGAAGTGGATATTAGCCTGCTGTCTGATCCGCCACCTGGCCAGACATATCAAGTGGTGGGTTAACAGGAAAAAGAAAAAAGGAAGAGCAGTGTATATCAAACACAACTAGACTATTTAGTCTATTCCATAACTTCCCAAGGTCTTATTGATAACACAGAGCTCTGCGACAGAAACCGCAGAATTATTGGCAACACAGATGAGGAGTTTGGACAGTCAGTGTGTGTGTTCATGGTCAGTGCAATGCAGACATTGGTTTTCCTTTCTGTGCCTGCTCATGTTGTACATAATGGAGAGTGGCATACAAACCGATATTATGCAGTGAGGAAATCATGAGATGTATGAGAAGAAAAGAGCCACTTTGTCCGGTCAGAAGGCCACTTCATTATAACCAGACCAATCATATAGATAGATAGATAGATAGATAGATAGATAGATAGATAGATAGATGAATAGATGAGGAGCTGATACTGCCAGAGCATCACTGAGCTTCAAATCAATTAGAAGTACATTTTTGTTCACATATTCTTACATTGTGACTGCTGCACAGCAGAGTATGACACGTTTTAGCCGTTTGGTGGAGGAGCAGAAGTCAGCCAACTGAAGCAGCCTCTCAGATTTTGGCACAACACAAAGGTTCTCCTTTCCCATCATCATGTGTCGAGATCCAATATTGAAGGGAATACTCCCAGGTAAACAGCAAACTACTTTGTTTTCAGGTCAAGAATGGAATAATACAGGTAACCTGCTACCCTGCCTCAACTTGGAAGCCGTAGGTTCTATTTAATAGGTGATCATGTAGTTTGCACAGCTGATATGCCTCCTCCCACAGGCTCTGTACTCGTAATCTACTTGCCACTTTTCCCATTGGACTGGTGGGTGATAATGTTTTTTATAGGTAAAATATCCATTATGATAGAAGCAATTGGTGACCCTCAAAAATCAAAATGTCTCCGCTCCCTTCCTTCGTATCATGGTGATTAGATTCTCATTTTTTTGAAATACATTTAGGTATCGCTTTACAATCTGTTATATTAGAACCAGAGATAGTGATGGACAGATGGTCCACCCAGTCACCTACCAAGCACTTTTTGAAGTGTCTGCCCTTCTCTGTGCACTTTTCAAGGTCGCCTCTCCAGATGGTTCGTCACAACAAAACATCTGGCACATCAGGTTCGGCAACACAATACATACATTACGCCGTCGTTTACAAATCTGCACTCTGCACTCTGCACATGCCATTATTAAGAGTTTTTGTAACCTCAAGGTCTTTCTCATAATGGTTTCAGTGTCATATTTCACACATAACTATGGGGTTTGTAGCAGAACACGTTTTAATTATGCGTTGTGTCAGTGTTTTTGCTTCCTCCTACACAATTACGTTTTTTCTAATACTTTGCAGTGAACTGTAAGAGCCAGGAATCTTTCAGTGTATACATAATACTCCAGGGTTTTGAATACTGGCTACAAAAATCACAACCAGGTCACACGTAACCAATGATGGGGCTTCTGTTTTAAATAGACCGACATTCATTTTGACATATCACCCAATGGCTAAAAATCTGTGTTTTTGTTCAGGAAAATCCAGGCTTCTCATCATAAATATCAATTCATGACCCACCTCCAACAACAGTTTCATGAACTCTGTGTCTATATCAGTAATTTCTTCCACTCTCAGATTTAATATTTTACCAGATGATACAAATTCTACTTCAAGATGCCTTCAAGTGATTTAAGTTGTTCAAAGCCCCTTTTTTTAGTAAATCTTGTGGGTATGTAGGTAATCATCTCATGCTCATTTTCATTTAAATGAACTCAAAGAGCATTTACAATTATTAGCTGACGGTGGTGATGGACCGACATTGCTGATAGGATGGATGTCCAGGAGAGGGGTCTAAGGGGGGGGGGGGGGATTCAGAGGTAATTCAGAGGGCTGAGTGAGCAGGGATAACTGAGGACAGGGAGATGGCAGGGCAAGAGAACCATTTTTTTTAATCTTATTAATTAAGCTTAATTTATTTATGTATATACTTTAAAGGCTGCTACTTTTTTTCGGAGTCCAGAAGCCCTGCCCAGCCCAGGAGAATGGCACAGGCTTCATCCCAATTCCCTCTGCATCCTCACTCCCGGAAACCTTTGCTTTGAAACTGATCTCAGCGCTCCATCTCAAAGGACGTCTCAATTCCTTAAAAAAACAAGTGCTATGACTATTGCGATGCCCATCTGACGGGGATCATGTAAGAGAGCGGTGGGCTCCGGTAAAACAATCACACAGCTCCGCGCACTCATATTTGAATGGCTTTGCTCTAAAATGATGCTCCAAGGCGACGTGTCTGTTTTATTTAAATTTATGTCTAATTTCTTGAATCCTCTCCCATCTCTTCCTCGCCTCCTCGGCTTGCATCTCTCGTGGGTGGGACTACGACGCCAGTAGATATAAGGAATCAAGCACTGACAACTAAACTGGGAATTGACGTGGACCGAGGGATACCAGACCACACACACTTAAAGAGAAGGAGGGGAAGACAGAAGAGAGACGAGGCGTATCCTGACACATTAGTAACATTTTTTCCATTGAATTCGAACACCTGAATACTAATGAGGCAGTTTAAGCAGCTCCGTCCTCCATCTACTCACTTGTTTGCGTTTGAGTCCATGAACTCAGTCCCAAGGTGAGTGGAGCACAGTGGAGCACCTTTTATATTTTCATTTTCTCTCCAGTGTCAATGCCACAGCACCCCCGGACATTAACAATGCATGTTATTCCCGGCGAGAGCTCCTCTAAGAGGTCAAGTGAGACTGCATAAAAGACCCAGATCTAAAAGGGCGGTGCACACAGTTGGAATTGCAGAGCATGGGTAAATTTAATCAGGTGAAATGCATTGACATTTTAAAATCTCTTTTACAAGAGGGACCCGGTATGTACCAACAATTCTACATACTGTACATATATACAAATTACTAGTAGTCGATCTGCAGCTTGTTCCAGCTTGAGGGGGCAGAAAATGTAAGCATTTTTCTTTAACCCCAACACAGTCGTGACCTTTGGAACCTGGATCTGTATTATGTCCTGAGAGTGCAGGCTGTAATGGCTGTAAGTTCTACACATATACAGACACAAATATGGAGGGAGAAACCCAAGCAAAGATTTATATATAAAGGTCAGCCAGTGGGAGGACATCGCGATCAGATAAAGAGGGGATCCACACAGCGGCAAACAAAGAACAGCGATGAACACGGCTATCACATCCAGTCATGAAGCGCAGGGCACAATGTTAGATTGTGTCAAATCTCTTTAAAGCCTGATCAGGTGCATTCATGAAAAGTAAGTCTCCATAATCCAGAAATGGCAGAAAGGTCATTGATAGTAATTGTTTCCTGACCTGAAATGAGAGACAATGTTTATTTTGGAAGTAGAAAACCTAATTTAAGTTGTATTTTGCAACTAAATTATCAAGTACTTGTAGTATTTGTAGGAGGCAACCAACGAAAGCCTCACCTTTAATTGCTTTTTTACTTTTAATAACTTGCCATTTAACTGAAATATGAATAATAAAGGTGGACTGTGGATATGTTGGCTCTGGTTAACGCCGGTGCAATGGCAAACCAAAGAGGCTGGGAAAAGGTTAACGGAGATCTAACTACCGAGAATACAATATAGATATAAAATGAAAGAAACTGACTGGCAGTTCTGCATTCTTGTATAGTTGAACGGCGTTTCAACGTCTCCTCCGTAAGAGGCAGAACGCTGTGATATAACCCAGCGCCCAGTGTCGTTTGTGGGACGGCTGAATAGGACCGATGCGGAGAATGTCCGTGTGAAATGGCGCTCGCCTTCGGACGCCGCTGAGGTTCGGCGAACCCTAAGTTGAAGTGGGCTGCGAGAAAACATGAGAGACCCCCGGGTTTGTAAATTGGTGCAGGCCGGCTCGTCCACGTTAATGCTTTAACCACGATAAACGTCATTTTGCTCGGACCCTGGCGCGCTTGTTAACATAGCTCATCCGAGTCATGTCACGTATGCCACCTCAGTGCACGGCAGCGTGTATTACCGGAACCACTGTGTCCAACCGCGGATGAGCATTTAATATCCAGCAATCCTCATTTGAGACCCTGCCGGTGACGATGGCTGTAACAAATAGGCCACATTCTCTCACATTGACCTTACACGGTCCAGGGAGATATATTCAACCCAGTCTCGATCTTTCCACCGCTCTCCACTTGTTTTGCTCGGCTCCTCGTTTTTCTAAGGAAAGGATGAGGGCTTCCTCGTCACCTCCTGCAACCCAAAGCAGTGGGCGACGAGGAGGAGGCCGCACGAAAACACACTACGGACAAACAAACAACACCGCCGTCATCAATCTCCGCTCACTCAAAACGCACATCGGGACACCACAGCAGACAGAGCGTCGGGGCATGAGTGCTCAAACTCTTTTTTTTCTTCTTCTCCCTGTGGATTATACTTTCCAGACAATCGTCCTCTGTTAGAAGAGTCAGCACTGAAGAATGAATGGAAAACATATTTTACAACACGACGATGGCTCCTTGGAGAGTCTTTGATTCTTATGACCCTTTGAAAAACAGACGTACAAAAGCGTGGTCTTAGGTGTTTAGACCAGTGTGGAGACTGGGGGGGGGCACATCTGTGACAACGTCCGGTTTGAGAAAAAATATGGATTCCACAAGTGTAAAGTGAAAAAACGCGCTCAAACCTCTTCAATCTTGTGGGTGCCGAATCCTCAAAATAAGGTGAAATTGAAAAGCACTCCAGAGAAATCTTGTTCATTTTATTGCTGCACACCGACGTTTCGGTGTGACCTTCCTCAGTGCATTGCAGGCATGACCAAACGCACTCAGGTGCTGCCAATAAATTAGGCTGGCACAGCAGCTCACCCTAAAAAACTTTGACAAAACTTTATCAAGAGGACACAGAAGCCACAAAACAAGATCTTTTAGACAAAAACATTATTTTGGAGAAAAGATTTTTGCATTTTGATTTTAACACAAATATCACACATTTTTCAAACACATTTTACAGAGTCCGTTTTACAGAAAACATCTTAAATTCAATTCCCCATTGAGTAAAATGTAAACCTGCCCTATTTTTCTGAACGGATGAGGGATGTGGGCCACACGTCGCCCTCTTCCCTCCAACTGTACTGTCGGTCGGGGTCCCATGGGGGCTCTTGGTGCTGAGCGTCTGTTTCCATAATATCTTGTTTGAGTGTGACGCGCCATATGGCTCCGCTCTTCTCCACTCATGAGCTCATGTTGGGTCCTTTCACAGCTTTCCTAGAAACACCTCCACTGGAAAATGCACACCCTCCACCACACACACACACACACACACATGGACACACTATCTCTCACCCTAAATGAGAATTTTAAATCAAGTTTAATGTAGATGTTAGGAGACAGGCAGCTGCTTTATTTTTGTTTTTGTACACATAATGTCTTTTTATAGAGCACCCTGTGCAGCAGTTACAGCCGGCATTTAACTCAGTTTATTTAAGAGCACCGGTGGTTAGCTCCACGATAAAATCCAGTAATAAAACCTGTGTCACCCTGTGGTAAATCTGCTATGTCTCCTTCTTTTTGCACACGCAACGTTTTGTCCATGTAGGTTAGGGGCAATTGTCATCAACCGGTCGGTCGCACAATTACAGAAAGAAAGATGACGTTTTGTAGGAGTCTTTTTAGAAGAAATCCTTTCCACTCAATTATTGCATCTCTTGGATTCTCCCAGGAAAATCATGATCCTCATAAACAAAAGCAAAAAAGGGGGTCTTTGCTTGCGGCTTTCTCTGCGGAGCACATCTGGTCTTCCCTCAGATTAAACATCCCGAATTTGACCTGAGCTGGAAACGATTTGTTCACCAGCAAGTGCCGTCACTCCTGCCAAAAGGGGTGGGGGGCGGGGATGGTGGCAGTGGTGGTGGGGTTCTAGATTCCTATGAAGGAGTTTGGTGAGTACTCAGAGTCCCTGGGTTTTTAAGATTTGGTTGTATAGTGGTATGAGGTCCCTCCCACCCACCCCCGGGCCCTGCATGTAAACCATGTCTGGCTCATACAAACACTCCTGTGAAAGTTTGCCTTTTTTTCTGTGATGTGTCCCATTCCCCCAAAAACGAATTACTTTTGCTGCCAAACCCTAACCAAACTGGGATCAGTCACCTAAGTGCAAATACAAACGGACGGTTCGTTATTCATAAGATGACAGCATGGCAAAGTCTCATGGGTGAATTCTTCCTCCGCCAACATAGTGATGCCTTTTGGCAGAACCCCAACAACGGCAAAATTCTCCCATTGCCCAAGAGCCACTGATAAAATGATTGATTTGACATCGTCCAACTTAGTGTTGTAGCACTTGAGATTGATCTTGGTCTTCAGACCATTTGTCTCGCCCTTGGGCTTTGGATTTTTTATCTGGACCATTGGAGACCACCACTGTCAGGCTTTAAGACTGTACCTTTCCACAACAACCAATAACTTCTGATCATTGGCATGATTATTTCCCCAAAGTTGCTGTCTCTGCCTCCTTATTAAGTGTGTTATTCTGATTTCAGTCAACTTAGAGGCCACATGACAATCCACATCTGAGTTTGGTAAATAAGCAAAAAACAAAACTGAAAAAAAGCCTCAAATGTTTGAAATGAGTGGACTTAGCTGACTAGTACCAAGGAACATTGACAATGCAAGACTTCTTTACTAGAAATATTTTTTTTTTAGATTTGTTGCATTGCACAGCTTAAAAAAATGCAGAGGCTGTTTAGCTGTCAAAAAATTAGAAAAAAATCTGTCTGTTCTGTCTTATGATAATCTTTCTTTGATATGTAGGATCTTGGTCTTGGTCTTGATGTCCAGTAACCTCAGTCTTGTCTGGTTTGTGCAGTCTTGACAACAAAAGTACCAGTACTCAGATAACTGAGGTTTAGCTATCTCTTTGCAGCTTTATCCTCTTATATGTTACAGATGATTTTGTTGAAACAATTTGTGCTGAAAAGCCCTAAAATGAAAACTTAATTATTCTGTTCATCTCGGCCAACTCACTTTGTTATTTCATCGTCTGTAAAACTATGAAAGATATAATGGCATATATTACAGTGCCAGATATTAACATCATTAGAGCGTGCAGTGCATGACTGTGCTTATCTCAGCATCTCAAACAGATGCCACGGGTTCAGCAGGGACCACTGACTTGATTTCAGCGGTTTCATTACTGCCAGAAAGACAAGGAAAAGGCAGCCGGTGTCAGGATCTGCAGCCCCACATGGAGCCTGCACGGAAAATATTTGGTCTGCTTCGCCGACTTCAGCACAACACACACAATACTGCAAGAACGAGACGTGCGGTTTCATCTGGCATCATTTTAGTTTCCTGTTTAAACACAATGATTGACTCCCATATTTGCAATTTTCGTACGCTGGGAGGAAATCACAATATTTTCCTCTAACATGCTGGAATGTTTGTAGAATGATCACAGAAAAAAATGCAAATGCATGCAGAAGAATTGTGAAGAATTTTGTCATCGCTTTAACCGCTGCGAAACGATTCCAATGGAGCAAACTTGAAACATATGGCTGAATCAAATAGTTTGTTTCAAAGTGCTGCCAGACCGCGTTCATGCCTGTAAAATGGACATTTGAAAGCTGTAATTAAACGAATATTATCAATTTCATGATGCATAAATATCACCATGTATTTCCATTTTCAAACTTGGCCTGATAGATTGGAGACACCTCTATTCCTCCTATGATAGGCCAGTGACCCTCAGTTTTGGATGCCGAAATGTCTGAGGGAAGCGTGCCAAGATGGGTAATCTGGTCAGGCTGGTGGGCTGCCTCTTAACTTCCCTGTACCCTGCAGGGCACTTAGTTTGCTGCCTTATCAGATAAAAACAAAAAACTAAAGGAATCATCAGGTTAAAAGTTTTAAACTAATGGGATGGAAATGATGTAATTGGGTTCATCTGTTGTTCATTCAATGGTCCAGTCCTCGTGTGCCCACTGGGCCTCCGTGGGGTGCGCAGAAC
>CAESWR010000240.1:131916-149051 GCA_903171835.1 Mullus surmuletus | reverse complement strand
CCCCCCCCAACACACACACTCTGCAGTATGCATGTTCGCCAGGGGATTCGCGAAGCGCTCACGTCCCAGCAGAGCAGCGCAGCGGCCGCAGAGCGTCTGGCGGAGAGTCGCGGCTGATCCGGGCTTTTGGATGCGGCAGGCGGAGCGGAGGCGGAGAGGAGAGGAGAGCCCGGAGCCAGCGAGCGAGCGAGCGGAGGACGGGAGGGAGGAAGGAAGGAAGGAAGCGACTAATCCAGGAGAGTTCGGGAGCACAGCACGGGGCTGCCGCTCTCCTCTGACCGCGGACAATCATGCATGTGCTCCTCCGGGCTTTGGGGCTCCTGCTTTTCCCGTGTTTCTTCAACGTGGCCGCGTCCGCCGGGAGGCTGCTGCTGAACGCCAGCGCAGGTAAAAAAACACACACCAAAGAAGCCAAAGAGACAGAAAAGCGGCTCTGACTTGCGCCCCCCCCCCCCCAATCCCCCCATCTCCTTCCCCCCCCCCCTTATTTTCCAGCACGCAGGGCAGAGAATGAATGAGTTTTGGACCCAGACAAGCACATGACCTGCAGCGCTTTCTGCTTCACCAAAGTCCTTCACTTTCTGTGTGCAGCCCCCCTCCTCCCCCTCCCCACTTTACTTTTCCTCACACCGACTTCTAACACCTGGCATGTTTTCTCTCCACCGTGCACATCTGCCTGCTCATCCTCTCCTCCTCCTCCTCCTCCAGTGAAGGAGGAGATCGGCGCCTACGAGGTGGTGACGCCGGTGCGGGTGGACGAGGCCGGTGACAGGTTCCCCACCAGCGTGCACTTCAAGAGGAAGCGCCGGAGCTTGGACGAGGGCAGCGCCGGTAACGCCACGGACCACTGGGCCTCGCCGAACATCCACTACCGGATCTCTGCGTTCGGACAGAGCTACCACCTCAACCTCACGCTGGACTCGGGATTTATCGCGCCCCTCTACACGGTGACGGTGCTCGGAGTGCCCGGCGGGGACAACGTGACGGGGTTTGCGGGCGATGGGGAGGATGAGGATGAGGAGGATGAGGATGAGGAGGAGGAGGAGGAGGAGGAGGAGGACACGGAGCTGCGGCACTGCTTCTATAAAGGACACGTGAACGCGCTGGAGGAGCACGCCGCCGTCATCAGTCTGTGCTCCGGACTGGTGAGTTCTTTACGCACGGAGGCTCCCGTGTGCGTGGTGACTCCACGAGTGTGTGTGTGTGAGAGTGTGTGTGTGAGAGTGTGTGTGTGTGCAATCAGTGGGTTATTTTCCCACCCTGTGCCCGAAAAGCGGCAACCACCGCCTTGTAGGAATGTTTGGAACTTTTGCGCAAAGTGTCGTTGACGCGCGCCAAATGAAACCACGCAGTTTTTTACGTCACGTAATAGAATATTAACGGCGGTGGTTTTGCAGCAAGTGACGTGAAGGATCACGTCTGATCCAGCACATGGATTCGTGGTCGTGGAAGACTTCCAGACACGAAAATTGCTCCCCCCCCCCTCCCCAAAAAAAAAGAAGAAAAAAGTTTTGCGGTGTCCGTGGCCTACAGTCAGGATTAGCGAGATCTTGCTTCCATGCCTCTCTCTGCTCTCCCGGTAGTCGGTGACGTGTTTACGCACGCTGCTGCAGCGGGAGTACGGGCGCTGCTGACGTCACCGTCAAATGGTCCCACTCCCCAGGCTTGCTGAAGCATGAGTTTTTTAGAGTGGAGCGAAAGTGCACCGGGTTTATACATAGTAACCATAGTTAGGTGACAGTTATGAGTTAAGGGTCACTTTTTTTTTTTTCTTCTCCCAAGTGACAAATCAGATCAAATGCTTTTGAGTTTTCTCCTCTGCAGAGCTGACATTTATGGAGCAAATCTTATTTATTCATGACCTCTGAGGGCATGGCGTTTTATAACAGGGTGTAGAGCTGCTGGCCATGAGTGTACGTTCTCCTGTGCATCCAGAAACGATGTGATACGGCTCTGTTTTTGTTTTGTTTTTGTTTTACACAATCCTCGGGCCAGGCAAAGTGCAGGTCCTGAAACATGGTGCTGGAGGCTTGCTTCATGGGCAAGTGAGCGCCCTCACATCGTCTGACCTGACTGTTTTGACATGACTTGTACATATACGCATATTGTCATGATTGGGGTTTATAAGTCATGACCTGTGCCAGACTTTTAATGTCGCTGCAGGCTCACTGTGATGCTTCTCCAACCTGAGAAAAGTGCTTGCGTGACCTTTAATCCGGTGCATTATAGACCCCTAGGTTATCCAGCTGCACTAAATGCCCCACATTAAATACATATACCGGGTCTTCGCTTGCCAAGAACCTCCAAGCAGCTTACAGGCTCAGTCTTCGGAGGCCTGATAGGCATCATTGTTGCCCCACTCCTCCTGTTTTGGGACCATTCCGACATGCATGCAAATTCACTTATTTGACCTTTTCTGTGAAAGGCCCCCGGGTTTTGGCATCAGCCTTTTCTCTAATGGCAGGTTAATGAGCCACATTCCACCTTAGTTGCTATAAATGTTTCCTTTTTTTCCCCCTTTAAAGCAAATATACATTGCATTCAACTTGCCTGACAGCTCTCTGATTAGCAAGGCCGTAATTAAACCTACGATATTCCCATTGGCCAATGTCTGTTTAGATTTCTTTCCAAGTTTTGCATACAAGCGTTTTCAGAGCATGAGTGGACGGATGGATGGATGGATGGATGCTAACTGCCGTGTGTTTTACTTTCTTCCTCAGCTTGGGACTTTCAGGTCATCAGAAGGTGAATATTTCGTGGAGCCCCTTCACAGCTATCAAGGAGAACACTATGAAGAGGAACACACAAAACCTCATATTGTATACAGGAAGAGCGCCCCTAAGAGACAGACGCCCGGGGAGGACTCGGCGTGTGACACTTCAGGTATATTTCACGGCTCACATGCGCGGCGTACGTCACAGGTCGTCACGGAGGTTAACGATGCTACCATGTGCTTGCAAACGTAAACACAGGCGTGCACGGCTATCGTACGTGCGCACGGTGTTGATTCAGCCTGGAGGTTCTGCTCAGCCAACTGCTCAGCACACCTTCCAACCAGGACTGTGCACATGTGGCCGGCTCACGTGCACGTGTGCGCTCTGCCCCACTGCTCCATCCATGCAACACATGTGCTTGCATGTAAAGCAGCTCGCCGCTCTTTTTTCCTTTTTTTCCCCCTCACTCTCTCTGCCCGTGAATACATATGCTATCCGACCTTCAAATTGGTTCTCACAGACGTAATCTCGCACGTCCCACAGCTGTATTGCGTCACTCCATCCCCTCAAAAGTCCCCTCTATCAGTCGAATCGGGGACTGATTATGTAATAGTAAGACAGCTCATTGAGCTATTACTGTGATTGACGCATGACTTTAACTTATGTGGCTTATCTGGTTCAAGGAAGCAAAGATGGTGAGTGGCTTCAGATTTTGACAGATAGAAATTAAAAAGAGGAAAACGGCTTTGCTCTGCTAGATTCTTAACAGCAAGGTGGGAAAAAAGGATCAAATTGAGTTATAGTTGACAAAATTAACCACTCCCATGTGCCCGTTTTATTTTTTTATTGTGTATCTTGTAATGGCTCATAATCATCCGTGTATTTTCACCTAGAGTTAGTCTGGAGTTACAAAAGTAATAATTAAACTTCAGGATTCATGTCATAGCTCGCAGTGCCTACAGCTGCCGCACTGTAGCGAGGAAGATCTCCAACTCTCACACAGGAAAAAATCATTTGGAAATTCACCCTTGTATCATCCCATCTCAGTTTACTGGCTGAACTTCCTGTTGACTCTTGTACTTCCTCTGCCTTTTTCGATAAGAAGCTCGGGTAGACCCACTGCCCCGAACGTGCAGTGTAAACTGTGTTAAGTAAAAGCCATGCCAACTTGAAACTGTCAAATAATCACAACTGAGACAAAATAAACCTGAACATCTTCTCTCTCTGTCTGCTGGACATCTTTCTGCTGATGTTTGGCTTATCTGTGAGTATAAATGTTTGTTTGTGCTCTTCTCTTTTGACCCGTTCTGTAATACAGTATTTGTGTGTGTGTGTGTGTGTGGATGTCATGGCTGGAGGGAACACAGATTTGACTGAGAGCCATTCTGGTTAAAGGTTTTTTACGCTTGAACAAAGTTCTGTTGTTATCTTGTACGAAGAGAAAATTGCACTTTTTGACAAAACCCACAGAGTTGAGCATTTTGTAAGTGTACCGTGTTGTAGTTTGGCCTGCTTCAGCAAAGGTGGCAATGCGCCGCTGGTGGTCCAGAAGGGGGGATGTGCGTATGCTGATAAAACAATGACGGACCGGCAGTTTTGTTACCAATTTCGTGATTCAAATCAGACCAAATTGTCCTCAGTTCTGAGAGGTTCTGCCGCCGCACAGTTGTTTGACTGTCTTCTTTTGCTGTGTGCGCTGCAGTTAGTGCTGCCTTTTTTTTTATGGCTGTGTGCCAGGTTTACCTAGCCTGAACTCTTTGCCCTCCTCTCTCCGCTCCTCTGAGGGAGAGAGAGAAAAAAACCCAGACTCCAGGCGGTGTTCGTTCGACAGCTCGCTCTTTGAGCAACAATAAACAAAAGAGGAAAAAGGCAGCAGCATATTTTAAGAAATCTCCCACTATGAGACTGCCAGCTCACCTCACGCATTTCCACCTTTAATGGAGTAAATCCACATT
Organism: Mullus surmuletus; assembly: GCA_903171835.1. Classification (NCBI taxonomy): domain Eukaryota; kingdom Metazoa; phylum Chordata; class Actinopteri; order Syngnathiformes; family Mullidae; genus Mullus; species Mullus surmuletus. Next base: position 144,382 of record CAESWR010000240.1, on the reverse strand, counting down.
TATAGCTGAGCTCTTACAGTGTTCCCATCAGCGCTATGTTTATGCATTCCTCTGGCCTCATCTCTCCAGGACACAATCACAGACACAAGAGGCACAAGCTGAGGAAAAGGCCGGCAGCTGGGGTGACTGCGGTGCCTGACGCGGCCCCTGTGGTCAGCGCCGGCATATTCGGCGATCTGGAGACGCTGAGCGCCGGCCTGAGTGCCAACGTCTTGCTCAGATCAGAGAGCGGTGGGGCGAGACCGTCGAACGATAGCAGTGGCGACTCAGGACCTCACAGGAGATCAAAGCGCTTCCTCTCCTACCCGCGCTTCGTCGAAGTCATGCTGGTGGCCGACAGCAAGATGGTGGAGCATCACGGCAGCAACCTACAGCACTACATCCTCACGCTGATGTCCATAGTAAGCTCTCCTCTGTCTCTCCCTCTCTCTCTCTCACACACACGCACACACACACACAGACACATGGCCTCGGGGCTGATCTATAAGAACGGATGATGTAGCCTTGTGTAAAATGTACCTGCTTGGCTATCTCGGCGGTCAGGCAGCGAGAGTTTGAGGAGGGCAAGTGGGAGGCGGGGGAAGAAAAGGGCAGCCCAGGGCAGGGGTAAACACCGCTTTCAAACGTCCAAGGGGAAGAGAGGGCAGCCCGAGGCAGAGCCTGTCTGGCAGCTTTGATGAATGTTGAAAAATAAGCTCAGGTATGTCACATAGACTCCATATTCTCGGGCCACTTCAAATGGCAGCCGTGGTGGGCGTCTGGGGCTGTCAGTCCCCCGGGGAGGCTAATATGACCTATATTCTCGGCTTGGTGGAAGCTCCCCTCCCCACAGGGGTTTGGGCCATTATCAACTTCATCCTCCAATCAAGCACTTGCTTGGAACTGCCGGATGGTGGCACAAAGATAGAATTAACAGTGCACTTCCATTGAAAATATGTTAATGAAATCACTGTAGCATGTTGCCATAGTAAAAGAAATCCTTTCCATTGTGTGGTTGAGGTTGCAGCTTGCGGGTACATTTTGACACGCTGGTTTTATTTTTTTCTTATTCAGGTATCTTCCATCTACAAGGATCCCAGCATCGGCAATCTGATCAACATTGTGATTGTGAAGTTAGTCATAATAAACAACGAGCTGGTAAGATGACCCGAGTGAATCGCTATGTTTTACATCCAAGGACACATTTGTTGGCGTGTTGGCGTCCTTCATTCCGTCCTCGTTGCTTTTGCTCCAGGAGGGCCCCCTCATTTCGTTCAACGCGCAGACTACTTTGAAGAACTTCTGCATTTGGCAGCAGAGTCAGAACATCCTGGACGACAACCACCACTCCCACCACGACACGGCCATCCTCATCACAAGGTACAAGAAGATCTCCTTTCAGGGTCTCTGAGTAGCTGAAGAGAAACACCTAATGAATGATTTTTGTCTTTGACTTACAGGCAAGACATCTGCAGAGCGAGAGACAAATGTGACACCTTAGGTAAATGGACCGATGACTGAAAATGACTGTTGTGTGCGTTAAATCGCCACAAAAACAGACAGAGCAAACCGTCTTTGTTTGGGTTTTTAGGACTTGCAGAGTTGGGGACCGTCTGTGATCCATACAGGAGCTGCAGCATCAGCGAGGACAACGGTCTCAGCACGGCGTTCACCATCGCGCACGAGCTGGGCCACGTGTGAGTGCAAAAAGTTGTTTTTTTTGCATTGCAGCAGTGGTTTTGTCAGTATTGTTTCTCAGAAGTAAAGTAACACCCCCCCCACCCAATCTGCTGACCACCTCAGAACACTCGTTATTGTCCAAAATCCTGAGTCAGCCGGGTCCAGCCAGACCGGAGACTGTTACCGGCCCCAGCAGCCCTCATCATCTCTAACAAACGCTCTTTTTCTAACCACCCAACAAACAACAAACAGTGGCATTGTTGAATTCCATTTTTTATCCGCATCAAGCTGACGACAGCTTAGCCTCACGGGCCTCGGAGGGTGCGCGGGGAGGCCGAGCCTCAGCGTTATACGGTACCTGTCAGGTGGGCCGAGGAGCAGCTCAGAGGGACGGGGCTGTGCCTCGCCGTGATGCTGTACCTTTCCTGCACACGGCTGGATCATATTTGCTCACCCCACAGGGGCTTTAATGCTTCCCTTATACGCACGGCGCTCTGAGTTTCACATTTTTCCTGCTCTGCCCGTGGCACAGCATTCGTATAATTTGATATCGAGCAGGTTTACATTCCGAAAACCCCACAGGCAGGCAGTAGGATCTCTCTGAAGAGGCTTCCCCAAGCTAATAAGAATCAAAGTATAGATTGAAGACATATGGCGGAATGAATGAAACACAAGAGGTTTAGTTTTTATGTTGGAGGCTTGTCTCGGTTGGACCGAGAAGCTGTAAAACTGCTAAAAAAAGAAAGAGAACCAGCCTCTGTTTTAGTAAATCTTTCCCCCCCTGTGCCAGGTTCAACATGCCTCATGACGACAGCAACAAGTGCAAGGAGGACGGAGTTAAGATTCAGCAGCACGTGATGGCTCCCACGCTGAACTACAACACAAACCCTTGGATGTGGTCCAAGTGCAGCAGGAAGTACATCACCGAGTTCCTCGAGTATGTCATACGCTGTTCGTCACCATTGTTCCGAGCGCGCGTGTTGTTTATTCTTCCCTCCCGTTTTGGAGCCGAGCGGCCCGAAGAGAGACAGATACGCCAAAATAGCAATAACTCAGACAAAAGTTTATATTCTCCGCGAAAAGCTTGGAAGACAGTTTGCGAGAGATTAGAAAGCGGCACAGTTTCAGATGTAGTTTCCATAAACATGAAAGTGCAAAGACAGCGAGGAGGGTAGAAGTCGCGGTCGGCGTGAACACCGCGAGTGATGAACAACTGGCAATGCTGTCATTGCTCTTCAAAGCAGTCACAAGCTGCCTCCGGTCGAGACTCCTCAAACAGATAAAAAAGAGGAAAGGGGGGCTAAAGGAAAAGCAAACAGGACAGCATTTGGCCCCCATCCAGAACTGTTTTAAAGTCCCTAACAACTTCGCTGCCAACTACTACCTGGGGCCGACAATCGGACATGTGTAAACTTTCTTCTGTACCGCATGTGTCCTCTGTCTGTTTGTGGTTTCCTTTTTTGCCTATTATTGCCTATTGCCCCCTCCCCAACCGCCAAAGTCACTTTTCATTTCTCTATTTCTCAATAGCACAGGATATGGGGAGTGCTTGCTGGACGAACCTGTTTCTAGGCCATACAGTCTCTCGCAGCAGCTGCCTGGACGGATATACAATGTCAATAAACAGTGTGAATTGATATTTGGGCCGGGAACACAGGTGTGCCCTTATATGGTGAGTGGAGCCGACACGCAACTCTTAAACTGTCGCACATGCAGAGGAAAGCCTCTTGTGCTGTGACGGTGCGCTGCAGTGGTTTGCAGTCTAACGCTAAAGCCAAGTCAGTCAGTGTTTCACATCAGAGGAGGAAAGCTAAATGTCAGATTAACAGATAATAATCAGATATTTAAACAGCGTGATACTTTGTCAATCCTGGTTTACATTTGTCTGGAATCCCATATTTCTGACTTTGTTTGTGTGTATGTGCGTGTGTAAGACCCAGTGCCGGAGGTTGTGGTGCACCAGTCCGGAGGGCGCCCAGCGCGGGTGCAGGACCCAGCACATGCCGTGGGCGGACGGCACCGACTGTGCCCCCGGAAAGGTAAGCTGCTGTGTGGAAGTGACGCTTTTAGGCAGAATTTTTGAAACCGTAAAAGAGAAACAATAACTTTGGACGGACCTGCAAATGGGAAAATGTGTTCACACCATGGGAACGCTGGATTTTTAATCCGTGATGACTTAATTCATGGCTGAGGTTATTATGTGACAAACCTCACCACATTTCTCGTCTTTGATGTCCCCAGTTGTTCTGATGAATCACGATGCTGAAATTACTCAAAGGCCATAAAAATTGCATATACAGTATGTTTTCATGCACCAAAACTCCCGTCGCCAAGCGCGAAGAGCGCACTCTGAGACTTGAACATGTCTGGCGTGTGAGTGGATGGCGTGAAGTTGTGAATGATGGAGGTTTGCTTCTGGCGAATGCCTTCTGTAGCTTTTAATTAGGTTTTTCTCGCTTCCTGCCCGCTAAGACCAAGAGGACATGAAAGAGGGCGTGAGCCTGCCAAGCTCCATAAGTCCGCAGGAAAATAGATACACACATGCTGAAACTTTGTGTGTTTACCCATCCCATGCCATGCCAGCACACCACACTAAACACTAAAGATGGAGGTTGTTTGTGGAACACTGTAATATTATCCTCCTGTTATGAGTTGAGATATATTTATTGAATATGTGCGTGACCTTTTCTTGTCTTCTGTCCAGCCGGACACAGCCGTGAAATGTTTTTCTCGTCCTATTTTTTTTTCCATTTGCTTCACTGTATAATTTCTCCCAGATTAGCATCAAAGCACTGGAGAGCAGATAGATGTGTTGCCAGTTCCACGGATAAGATTTCATGTGCTCACTCCGTCTGTTTCTCTCCCCTTTTTTTTTCTAACTTTTCTTTCCATTTCTTTTCTTACCTCAACTCATCCCTCCCCTTCCGCTCTCATCGCAGCACTGCAAACACGGCATGTGCATAGAGAAGGGGGACGACGCCACGCCTTTGGAAGGGGCCTGGGGAGTGTGGAGCCCCTTTGGTACCTGCTCTCGGACATGCGGCGGGGGCATCAAGATCGCCGTGCGCGAGTGCAACCGACCCGTGTGAGCAGTCCTTCCCTTTGTAGTCACGCATGCCTGCTGGACCCTGTCTCCATCTTAGCTGCCAAAGTCAATGTTCCATAGATCAATCCACCTTAAGGGAATTCTTTCCATAGCTAGTGTTCATCAAGACCGCTCCCTGATGGCAAATCTTAAAGGTTGTTTCCTGCTAAACACGCCACACGCCAAGCCTTTTTCGGATCCCGCCTTTCATCTGTTTTTAGACGGACAGAAATCAGAGAAGCGTGGACGCGGTGAGAACATTGATATTAAAAAATCTAGTCGTTAATCACTGAACTGAAGATGGTAACCAAAAAAGTGAAAAAATGTTGTGAAGTATCTTACATAGACATTCAAAGGTATGCAGACGTTTATTGTATTTTACTGTTGTTTTAAGGTATGCACCTTGTTCCACTGTGTTTATGTGTAGTGAAGTACTTGTGTTTCTGTATTTTTTAATTGTATATTGAAGCTGCTGCGGCACTGAAATTTCCCCTACCTACCTACCTACATACCTACCGACCATACCATACTGACCGTATGTCCACGTGCTTGGTGGTCCTGTTTTCTCATTTCTTTGATCTCCCCTGACCAGGCCCAAGAACGGAGGGATGTACTGTGTGGGTCGCCGAATGAAGTTTCGCTCCTGTAACTCTGAGCCCTGCTCCAAGCAGAAGAAGGACTTCAGGGAGGAGCAGTGCGCCGCGTTCGACGGCAGGCACTTCAACATCAACGGTCTACCTCCTAATGTTCGTTGGGTCCCCAAGTACAGTGGAAGTGAGTCACTAGCTACCACCCTTTTGGGATCATCATGTTAACTTGGCGTCCTACAATCCTTGAGTGACCTCCCCTCTCCCCCCCGGCCAGTCCTGATGAAGGACCGGTGTAAGCTGTTCTGCAGGGTCGCAGGCAGCACGGCCTACTATCAGCTCAGGGACAGGGTCATCGACGGCACGCCGTGTGGACCCGACACCAATGACATCTGTGTCCAGGGCCTGTGCAGGGTGAGTGTCCGACAACTACAAGAGGCACAGCGGTGATTTGTGCTTCTCAGAGTGGACACGCAGGCAGAATATAATCCTCCACACAAACCCCATTGTGTCAGATTGTGTGTTTACGTGCTTCTTCTAACGAGTAGCTTTTTGAAGCTTGATACGAGCATCAATGTGTTCCTCAACAGAAACGGTGGGCTGCTCTAAACCACACACAGTGCTTTGGTTAGACCCTGGTTCTGAAAGTTGCCTCTCTGGATTTTGTAAACAGACCTTTTGGATCGATTCCATTGCGCCGCAGCTAAGATACGCATCTTCTATAGATAATCAGAGCTGTTTCTTGCTTGACCACTTACATGTGGAGCAGCTCAGACACGATTTCTATTGTGGTTCTATGAAGTAAATTTCTTTCAGATGTGCGTCAGTGATCTGTAATATGGTTATAACTCACTAAATATGTATTTCCATTGGGTCACTGGGTTTGATCTCTCTTAAAATATGCATTTTTCTCCATCTCATCTCTATCGTCCGTCCAGTTTTCTTTTCAAACATCTCTTGTCTCGTTCTCATGAAACTTTTAATTTGATTTTAAAGCGGTAATTATTCATTTTAATTTTTATCCATCCATCCTCCCATTCTTTTTATTGAACAGCAAGCCGGCTGTGACCATGTATTGAACTCCAAAGCCAGGAGAGACAAGTGCGGCGTGTGCGGAGGCGACAACTCCTCCTGCAAAACCGTCGTGGGTACCTTAGACATTGTACACTACGGTAAGCCGCACACTCTTTTCATTGTTTGTGTGATCCTGACATTCTTTCTTCAGCTGGTAAAAGCGTCTTATGTTTACTCATTGGAGCCTTGTTTGTTTGCACAGCGCTCAGTGTCCAAATGATCGAAACATTATTCACGTTTACAGGCTACAACGAAGTTGTGCGAATACCCAGCGGTGCTACAAACATTGATGTGCGTCAACACAGCTACTCAGGGAAACCAGAGGATGACAACTACCTCGGTAAGACTCAACACGCTTTGTTCTTTCATGCGCTGTTCTCCAGAAAACGCTTTCAGTTCACGGTGAGAGCCAGTTAGGGCCCGGTGATATAATATGGTTATGATTTCGCACTTGTACGGTATATTTTATGATTTATTACCACAAGGGAAAATTTTGACATCTGTTTTATCGAGGCAAAAGATTCATTCCGTTCATTTTACTTTAAATAATTTCTGCTGTTGCAAAAATTGGATTGTAATTCTGAGAAGCACTGCCATAAAAATCTGTTATAAATGTCAAAAGTAAGTGCATAGATTTCCATGCTTCTGTATTTCCACCTTGGACCTGCACATTTTGTCTATGCACGCCCGTCTCTTTCAACACTTAATGTCATCGAACAATCTGGCAAATATTGTGCATCTTAACACGTTAATGAACCAGAACTAGGCCTGTGGGTACCATTCCTGCAAAGTCAGTTCACTTAGAAGCTTTTGTGTCTTGTATGAGCGTTTTGGCTCGCTGTTTGTGTCATTATGTACTATTTTCACATCTGTCTGGATGTGCCAGCTTGTACGTGGAGTGATCGTGCTAATACCTGATCTCAGATAGCCCTCTGGGTATAATTCCAGCAAGGTCGACAAGTGTGTTTGGGCGTTGACGTTCTATAGCTGCATTTTGCTCTTGATTCTATAGGACATGAGACGTGTCAATGCTGGATTATTTGCCTCAGACCAGCGTCCATTTTTTCCCACACATTACCTTTGTTTCTATGTGTGTTTGTGTTTGAGAGCGGACAATCGTGACCTAAAGTGGTAGCGATTTTGAAATTTTGGGTTGCTAAGAGGCTAAGAGGGCTGCTCTACAGTCGTATTGCGGTAATGTGTGAAATGGCGAGGAAAGTAAAGGCAGGAAATTAGCTCCATAATCGCATTAGGGTGAGTGAGTGCAGCAGACTGGCTGTTGAGCAGAATGCGATGCCCCTGGATGGGACTTTCTCAGTATTAGGGGATTATTTTTATCCCAATAAGGCTTTCTGCCACCTAATTCATGTGCCTTTCCGCAAGTAAAAAACTTCCACCTCTTAGTTTTTGAATTCACTCGCTAAAAACGGACTCGAGCTCCTGTGTCAGTTTCACGGAACATTTTTTTTCTAATCTCTGTCGTTTTCTGTCGAATCCAACAAAGTTAGCTGTCATCATCTCTAGCTCTGTATTCTAAGCACCGCATGTCACTCTCTGTCTCCCCTGCAGCCATATCAAATAGCCGTGGAGAGTTCCTGCTTAACGGGGAGTTTGTGGTCAGCATGTTCAAAAGGGAAATAAAGGTCGGGAACGCTGTCATCGAGTACAGCGGCTCCGACCATGTCATCGAGAGGATTAACTGCACCGACCGTATCGAGGAGGAGATCATCGTCCAGGTAAAGCATCCCCATCACGCGTGGAGAAGCATATGAGCAAGCTTAAATCCTCCCCATAAGTGCACTGTCTGCAAGTTTGCTGGAGGGCAATTTGTGATATTAAAATCCTTCTTTCTCACTGCGATATAATAAAAGCATTTCTTCTGTGGTTTTTCTTTTTTCTTTTTTTTCGGGATCTCTCTCTCCAGGTGCTCTCTGTGGGGAACCTTTACAACCCAGATGTCAGGTTCTCCTATAACATCCCCATAGAAGACAAACCTCAGCAGTTCTTCTGGGATGCCTATGGGCCCTGGCAGGAGTGCAGCCGCCTGTGCCAAGGTAAGGGGGAGGCGCCAAGGGGGCTGGCAGAGCCAGGCGATGGGAGTTGTTTAAAATAGATGATGTGGCGGGGGGTACAGACGAGATGAAACAGGGGGGAGGGGGGATGTGGGAAACACTCAGCGAAGAGAATGATCCGGCTCGACTTCACAAGCCAATGCGAGACATTTGGGTTTTGTAACAAGCGATTAAGCGTTGACTTTATAGCAAACTCTGGCAAATTACCTTCTTTGGCATGACTGCGGACTTGTTGGAGAATGTGGGAATGCAGAGGCGGATTGCAGGTAAACTCGAAAAAACCTATCATAACTCAAACACTTTGTCTGCGTGTCTCGTAATACACTTGTTGACACTGCCCTGCTTGTACAACCAATGGTAAATTCCGATTCTTCTGTGTTTTATGGTCTTTCTGGCAGTCCGGGGAGAAAGTAAGTTCTCATAGCACAAGGTTGCAAAAAGCTTGGTAGCATGAGGCTCTGATAGAGGCTATTCCTGGAGGCCCATGAGGTTTAAATCTCTCTCCCCTGCTGCACAGTAGGTGCTCTGTGATTCAGTGCGGGGATGTCAACAAGAGAGCTGAGGTGAAGCACACACTGTTACATCAGATAAATACTTACGGGATCATACGGAAGCTGAGGTCAAGGCAGTAGAAGGTGCATAAAACTTTTGAGTTCATCTGTAGATTACATTTTTCCTGGGCTAACCTTCTCACCAGAAAAAAACCCCACCAGGGAGGTAAAAATGAATCAATGCCCTCTGAACATGAAATGTCATTGCCGTTGTATTTCAACTTCTAAAATTGATCTAACAAACTGAATTTGCTCAACTTGTGTCCTCACAGGAGAGCGCAAGAGGAAGATTCTGTGCAGCAGGGAGTCGGACAGAGTGGTCGTGTCGGACCAGAGATGTCACGGCACTGCCAGGCCTGCGGTCATCAGTGAGCCCTGCAACACAGAATGTGAAATCAGGTTTGGAATTAATTCCGCTTTAGCAGCTATGGTATATCTAAAGCAGACCAAAAAAGAAAAAGAAATTGACAATGACACACCTGTGATGTAGGTGGCACATTGCCCGAAAGAGTGAGTGCACAGCCCAGTGCGGACAGGGATATCGCACCCTGGAAATCTTCTGTGCCAAAATCAGCCGCACAGATGGCAAAACTCAGAAAGTCGACGACCGCTACTGCAGCGGCCAGCGCAAACCTGACGACAAGGAAGGTTGCCACGGAGATTGTAACCCTGGAGGCTGGGAATACTCGCCCTGGTCAGAGGTGAGACGTGCGGGATGTGAAGGGAGGCTGGGACGGCACAATCTGCACCTCGCTCGCCAAGCGCAGGTGGTGTGTGTCCACTCGCTGATGTCGAAACTCTCGCGTTTCAGTGCTCAAAGAGCTGTGGTGGTGGCAACCGCCGACGAGGGGCAGTGTGTCGAAAGGCAGCAGATGCCGGTGGTGATGAGAGCAAGTGCAGTCAAAGGGACAAGCTGACCGTCCAACCCTGCAATGAATTCCTCTGTCCACAATGGAAGACTGGTGACTGGTCTGAGGTCAGTTCAGTTGACATTCTATTTCGGGATGAGGGGTATATATCTCACATTATTATTTATGATTTAGATTTCTATATGCGGGCTTATATAGTTGATATTTCTGTTTCCATAGAGGGAGAGAACATATGTTAGTAGTAGGGTTTCTGTTACAGTGCAGTTACAATAAAACCTCTGTGTCTAAGGAGGACTTGCAGGTGTTTATGTCACTGGGTTTACTCAGTGTAAAGAGGAACAGTCCCCACTGTAAATAGTTTTGAGACAGTCGTAATGCGAGTCAAATGTAAAATCCTATTCCCAACTCTGGGGGAGTTACTCCCCTCCTTTGCAGTCTCTGCAGAGTGTTGGGAAATCAGCGATTGCAGGGTAAGATCATACTTAACCGCTGCACAGTTCACACATTGTAGACCAAGGAGCTTGCAAAGCTTTGGGTTGCATTCCAGGCATATTTTACATCTCCCATGTGGTGTTAAATACAAACAACTACACTGTACTGCATATATATCCACTGTACTCACACATAAATAAACACTTGGGCTCATGTATTTTTTTTTTTTCCTGTTTCTAATGGTTACGAAAGCTCCGTGTCTTGCTTCAGATGGCACCAAGCAATCATATTGCGTCTATGAGCTTGAAAAAGGTGTCATACACACTTATCTCTATATAATCTCTAAATATTTTCTTATCAGTGCCTTGTGACGTGTGGGAAAGGCTACAAGCACCGCCAGACGTGGTGCCAGTTCGGCGAGGACCGTCTGGACGACCGCTTCTGTGGTTCCTCTAAGCCGGAGTCGGTGCAGACGTGTCTGCAGCAGGAGTGTGCCTCATGGCAGGTCGGACCCTGGGGACAGGTGAGTCACCCAGAGATTTTGGGTGGTTTTGGGGTTCTAAAAGCATTGCGGCGCAGATCACTGCTGTGGCTGATTACCTGTTTGAGACAGCAAATGCTATTTCATACCTGTGACCTGTCAATAATTTAACTTTAAGCATAGATGTGCTGAAAACTACAATGTCGTATCATATGCCTGACGTGATCACGCTGCTTTTGCCATTGCTGATTCCCAAACTCAGAAATAGCGGCTTCATATAGAAGTCCGCCTAGTTAATGGGAAGCAGCCCAGAGACTGACGTATACAAAAGCTGTAACATCTTTGATGAATTCTTTCCAGATGTAAACCAAGGGGGAGGACACAGATAAACTAATCCCGTCATTTAGCACTGTCTTTTATTCCCACTTCCTGTTTAGATGCAGAGTACATCCCGCTAAGACAAACTAAGAAAGCTATGAATGATCCGGGTGGACGTGTTTTTCCGCAATCACATAGGGGTTATACACACAATGGCGTCTGTGTGTGTGCATGCTCGGTCACATTCGGGTGTGTTCACAAGCGAGCTGAACACCCAAAAATGTGAAATATTTTTGTGCCCCGCTGCCCCCCCCCCCCTCCCCCGTATCATCGGAGGATGTGCGCATGTTAAGGTATATTTGAAGCTGTTTAATGAAGCGTGGTCAAATGGTAGCTGAAGCTGCCGCCACACAAGTTTGACCCTGTTTCACTGGAGGCAGCGAGGCAGAAGGGAGCGCGGGGTAGTACCCTCTGAGTTGGCTACAGTGGAAAAAACGACAAGTCCGACGTATATAAGGCTCCTCGTGTATCTGTACTGTTTTCTTTTCTTAGTTTTTTCCCCCACTTTTTTGTGCGTGTCGGCTTTCTTAGTTTTATTTATTAGTGCGTGGGGTTGGCGGCGTTAGTTGTGATGAAAAGTCTGTTTTCTGCTTGCTGTCCTTGCCTTTTTCTCAGTATTCTTTTGGCTCGCTGTTACTAATGTTCCCCTACCACCACCACCCCCCCCCACCATCCCCTTTTTTTCCCTCTTTGAACCCAGTGCACTACCTCGTGTGGGCCAGGCTACCAGATGCGAGCGGTGAAGTGTGTGGTTGGGTCCTATGGTGCTGTCATGGAAGACACTGAATGTAACGCTGCCACACGACCCACCGACACCCAGGTAAAGGGGGGGAATTATGCTCATTTGGTACTTCATATAAATCTCTTTACTGTGTTTTTGCCCACATTCTCTGCACCTTCCTCTACAGTTCACTACGTTTATTCTGAAATATACTGATAAGGAAGAATCCATATTTACAGAACAGACAACAAACACAACCCACCTGGCCTCAATAAAGCCATGTTATCCGATCTATTATTGTGTACAGGGAAATTGGCTCCACTATACCCACATTGACCACCCATAATACTCTCAAGTTTAAAATTGTGGCGACAAGTGTTCTAGTTTTTATATTTTTAGCATTTGTCAAGTTTGAGGAATAGCGATGACTCTCAGCTTTACAAATTGTTGGCTACACGCACACACGTAGGGCTCAGAAGCACCAAAGAAACCTATGTTGGCTTGAATGAAAGTTTTGTCTGGTCAGCGTGGGGCGTGAACCTATTCGAGAGGGGCTG
>CAESWR010000240.1:71344-94616 GCA_903171835.1 Mullus surmuletus | reverse complement strand
CCCGCCCTCCCTCGCCTTCCTGTTAGCCTGCACACTGGTTTCCCACCCTCAGCTGGGTCACCTGCAGATTTCCCAGCATAGCAAACGTTCTTACGGCTCCCGAACGCAGAGGACGGCACATCTGCTCTGACTGGACACTCGCTTCTCACTGCGTTTTTTCTCTCTTTTTTTTCTCTGTAAAACAACAAAGCTGAGCCTTATTTCCTTCATTCCATCGTGTCTCACCGCAGGGTCTGCTGTCTGAAATTGAAACCTTTTGTGTGCACGAGCTGAGCGATCGCTGGTAAAGGAGACAAACATGTAACCGACGCGCCGCTCGAGGCGCCACGACACGCGACAAACGCCAACACAGCCGACGGCGACCTAAAAAAAAAGGTTGTGTCATTGTTGGCTCCTGTTTTGGTCATTAAAAGATAATAATAGAAAAATAAAGCTTGTCTGAAAAGTCCTAACGGTCTTGAGTAACCTGAATGTCTTTTAAAGGGTTAAAAATTACATTGCCGTTCCCGACAAACAAAGTGACAATGAAAGAAAAGGTGAAGACAGAAGAATCTGAGTTCTTCCGCAGTTGATAACTGTCAAAACACAATCAAATAATCCCAAAAATAAAGGAAATATAATGAAATAATAATCTGCCTTTTGAAGGATAAGCCCCGCCCACTGGATGACGGACAAGTGACCTCATCACCATCATTCTAGCCAATCGAAACACATAACAATCACAGACTAAAAGATTTGTTGAGCTTTTGAGAAGAACTTTTCACCATCTGATTCTTATTGTTTTCAAAAAATAGCTAAAACAGACTAAAATAAGCCCCGCCCACTGGGCATGACGGATACTTGATCTCATCACCATTGTTCCAGCCAATCCAAACACATAAATAACCACAAATGAAAGAAAAAAAACGATGTTTGAGCTTGTGAGAAGAACTTTTCACCAACTGATTCATACTGTTTTATAAAAAAAACACATGTAATAGAGGACTTTTAGGGGTTTTATGGGTCATAGTCGGCTGCTTCACTGTCAAGCCCATAATCCCAACAAGGAAAAGGTCCTCCGAGTTATTCCCAGGGAAACTCAGTCGGCCTTAATTCCCTCTCAGATAAACCTACAAAAAAACTTATACCGCAAAACTGAGATGGGAGCTCCTGCTTCAAAAAAAAGCATCTATTATTTTAATGTTTTATTTGTCCTTCGCGTCATCTGTTGTTTATTGAAAGCACTCAATGAGGAAAATTGACTTGGTGCGAGTGAAGTAATGGCGCACCATCTTTTCTTTTTTTTTTTTTCTTGGTCCACCGAGTTATTTTCTTCAAATGAAATGCAGGTACCTCCTAATGTGCTCCGCTTTCATGCCAGCAGGCTATTTTTTGTATTTTTTTTTTGCGAGAGTAGGCGTCAATTATTTTAGATAGCGGATATTGTTTTAGAAGGAAAAAGGCTGCCATTACAGAGCGCCTCAGAAGAAGCACATTATGTCTTTAAAAGGCCTATCTCTTTCTTCTCTGGTCAAACAGTGCAACAAAACCGCAGCTCGCGTCTGCTACCGGCTGTTTCTTTTCTTTTTTTTCCTCCATCAGACTCTCGGATTTACTTATTTATATATTTATTAATTTTTTTTTTTTTAAAGCACACGCCGCTTTGCACACCCACGGATCCGCGCGCGCCGCCATGCAAAAATCATTGGGAGAAATCAGAAGTCACATCAATTTCCAGCTCTCATTATTGATTGGCGCGAGTCCAGAAGAGGGAGGAAGAGAATAATAAGGTGCAGCAGATTCTCACCAGGATTACTCTTTTATTTGTTTTCGGCTCGGCTTCGACTTCACCTCCACCGTGATCTCCGCTTCATTTTTATATCGCCGCTGCTCGATGCTAACTTGGATGGAAACTTTGTTATTTTAAGTTAAATGGATGCGATTCGGCTCATTTCTGGTGTCAATAGAAGCTCTTGTTGTGTTATTTTTTCGCAAATAAAGAGACAAAATAAACCAAAGTCGAGTCTCATGTGACAGATTGGATCAATCTGTTGCATTGTTGGTGGAGTTACTGAAGAGAAGTAATAATTACTCGTTGCCTAAAGTAGTTAGTTACACTACTAGTTACTTTTAGATTACTCCATTACTCCTGAGATGTACCTTAATTGCCAATTAACACTAAACTCGCTCGTCTTCTTCGTCTCCGCGAGTGGTGTAAGTCCTCCCGTAAAGAAGTGGAAGTAACGAGCTCATTCTCTGATTTGTAAGTGTAACTTGATTCCCGACCTGATCAATAGTAGCGTGTTATGATCTGAGGTTTGACCTTCCAGCCGCTGGTTTCTCTCCTCTCTTCCTGGAAACAGACACACACGCTAAAACACACACACGCTTCCATCGCAAGCTGTGTTTTGTTCTAAACTTTTTGTTTTAAGTAACGTTACTTTGTGACGCCTCACCCTCCAATCTGCTCTGTTGTCTCTCCGGTCAGACGCGGGTCCCGATCGCTGATCGCGTCGCCATGGGAATTCTTTCACGACAAACTCTGGATTCATCAGCGTTAACATAAGCTTCCACACCTCCGTTATTCATTCATTCACTTATTTATTTATTTGGAAGAAGCCGTTTGACCGGATCGGCTGCATGATTCACAGCCAACAAAAGAGGAAGCTGAGACGGAACAACAGACCTCTGACTGAGGGGGAGAAAAAATGCATGAATAAATACAACTAAGTTTTGATGGTTGCCGGGCAGATGTCGCAGCGCAAACAGGAATAAGAATGTTTGCGCTTCTTCACATATGGATGGACTGATTAGCTTCTTCATTATTAGCAATGAGTGAAGCAGTGTCTCCAAAATGTCTGAAAACGACACCCACACACACACACACACACACACACACACACACACACATCCGTCCCCCGACACATATTCCTGATCCATACGCCTCTACATACCCACCCGGCTTCGTAATTACCGAGCAACCACAAAACTTTTCCTTCCAACTTTTTAATGGCCATTCGAGTTTCAAGTCGGAGGACAGCGAGAGCGGCGGGCGGGGAGGAAAAGCGCCGGCACATCAAAGTGCAGACGGCGGCGGTGGGAGTGGGCTCTCCGAGGGTCCGGCCGGACATGTGGGCAGTGGTGGCCTGCTCTGCTCCCATGCAGGTGGAGCAGGAACTCCAGAAACCAACACGGAACAAAGGGAAGCGGCGGAGATAAGAAGTTTATTGCTTCGGTTCACCCGCACGCTCACCCTCTTTCTGCCGGCTGCATTTCCTTTACATTTCATTTCCATTTTTTAAACATTGATAGCATTGAATTTAATCTAGACCGCAAACAAACGCCGCCGCCGCCGCTGCCCTTACGTGTGACCTTCCAGCTTCTCGTGTATCGTCTCTTCCTGGAAACGCACACACACACACACACACACACACACACTCGCTTCCATCTTGGTGTTTTTTTTGAACATGGAAGACTATAATGAGCTTCATGTTTAGCTCCAATCTGCGCCGCGTCCTCTCAGAACATCTTCCACAGGGCCGGCGTGTGTGAGTGTGTGTGTGTGTGTGTGTGTGTGTGTGTGTGTGTGTGTGTCTGTCTGCCGGTCGAGGCCGTCAGAGTGTCAGAAGACGTAAACGTTCAGAAACTCTGCGGGCGCAGACGGCGAGCGGGACGGCAGATCCGCAGGAGCCGGCGGTAATGGTCGGAAAATCCTATACGGCCGCGCAGGCGGCGGATTTGAAAGAAAAGCGTCTCTGTGCCGAGACGCGGGTCAAAATTTACAGACTCAGACAGACACTGGTTTTTCTTTTTCTTGGTGCTACGGAAACCTCAGACTCCTCCACAGCTTTGTCGAAAACGGCGCGGCGAGCTTCATAAAGCGGCTGTGTCCGGTGCTGCTGTCGATCACGGATCAAAGATGGCGTCCGGGAACGACGCTGCGCCGCACGCAGAGCCACGAAGGGTTAAAAATGCAAACTGCGGATTAAAAAAATAACGAATTCACCCGTTTTACGAAGATGCACACACTGATGCCCTGTACGTGCAATGTTTACTATGTGCAGTACAGTATTTGTATTTGCAGTGTGTGATTGATATTGATATGTGATATCGGCCCGATATCAGCATTCCAGACTCGGCTCCAGCACTTCTATGGAGAATATTCTTATGTTTAAGGTTCAAATAGCCATTGGTTAATAATAAATGGGTCCGTTTTTCTCACTGTTGCTGACTACTGTTCTTTTCTAACATCCCATACTACAAAACAAGGAAGTATATATAATTCCTGCTGATATCGGATCCGATCGATATCAGCCAATAGTCAAGGCGGCAATATCGAAATTGTATCGAAAGTGAAAAAGTAGTAAATTACAGTATTTGTAGTTGTAGAATGGAGCTGTGGCACCGAGATTTCCTCGCTGTGGGATCAATAACAAAACAATGCTCAAAAACGGAGATCTTTCCTCACTTTCGGGCCAATCAGCACCTTAAGGACATTTCGGTCCTTTAAACCTGATATTTTCGCTATTTTGGCTGCCACGTCCTCGGCTGTCTCGCTTGTGGCGTCAGATTCTGCGCGGCGAGCTCTGCTGTTTACATCCTGACAGTTGAATTCTGGTCTGAGAAGTAATTGTACTTCACTGTCATCCGGAGTCCAAAAAAACATCCACTTCGCCGATGCACTTTTCACAAGTTAACATGTTATTGCAGCATGCGGCGAACCGCCTTTTAATTGCGTTTGCATGCGGATGTGACGGTGTTTTCAAACATGCGAGGGGGGAGGAAAATCCTCCAAAAAATGAAGGAGGTAAAAATCCTGTTTCTGAAAGTGTCAAGTTCGAGAGAGAGAGAGAGAGAGAGAGAGAGAGAGAGAGAGAGAGAGAGAGAGAGAGAGACGCTTTCGCTTAAACGACGGCAATGTTTGACTACTCGTTGATTACATGATGAAACAAGAGGCAGAAAATAAACAGCAGCAATAATTTAATCAACGGCAAGATTAATCAAGCAAAAATGCCAAGCGTATGCAAAATCTCATTTCTCTGATATGATTTTATTCTGTTTTGGGTTGTAAACTCCGCCCCGCATGACTTGGAAAGGTGACAGGTGTGTGTGTGTGTGTGTGTGTGTGTGTGTGTGTGTGTGTGAGCTTGGCTGGAACACACATTTCTTAACCCTTAAGAGTTCCTTAAAAAAAAAATCTCAATTGTCCGTCGGGATGAAACATATATTTTCTTCCACTTTGAATGAGTGAATCTTTTTAATCAACTTCAGCCTGACATTGCAATTATTAATATTTTGGGGGGATTTTAACCCTGTAAATGCCAGTTTGTTTACGTAACTCCACGGTATTTTAATCGACACCCCCTCCCCCCACACACACACACAAACACAAAAATTCCAATAATTTCCATTAAATGCAATTCAAGGCGGATTTAATTATGATTATTATTGGAGCCTCAGATGGTCAATGATTAGCAGCAACATTCTTATTCTTTTCTGCAGTGACAGCTTTTCATATCAAACTCTCTTATTAGTTCCTGGGGACAAAACAAAAAAAGCGGTCTGGACAAAGAAAAAAAAAAAAAAAAAACATCCCCAGGAACTCTGAAGGGTTAAACTATTTCTAATTAACAGCACTGTCATTTGTCGGGGAGGAACAAACCATGGCGGGTAACTGACAGCGATTCACGGCGCTCCGGCCCCCGCAGCTAATTTTCCAAAGCCTTCCTGTCAGTCCGTCCTCCTTTTCCGCTCTGTTCCGCTCTCCTTTCATTACCTCTCCATCGCGGCGCCGCATGGCCAACTTTCCACCAACATTAGAAAGAGGAGAAAAGCCAGATTTTCAATAGATGGCACTGTGGAACTACGCAGGAGCACAGACGCACCGGCACTCAAATGTTAAGGCTGCATAAACAGTATTTTTTCGGTTCTGAGTCTCTGTAATTTCTCTGTCTCCCGTCTCCCTCTCCTCTCCTCCGTCTGTCTTCCTCCCTCCGTGTCTCTTTGCGGCCAATCCCGCGCCGGCGTTCCCAGGCTCGGGCTCGGCTGTCAATCAGCGGCGGCATACATCTCGGCGCCGCAGCTGAGCCAGGGCCGCATCATCCCGCCTGCCAATCACCGCTCTACACCTTCAATCCATCCCATCCATCTCTCTGTAAAGCAGCTTCGTTCACCCCCCGCCCCACCAACCCCCCACCACCGCCTTCCTTTCAAAACAACCCCCCTCCACAGCACGATGGACAGCCCCCCCCCCCCCTTATAGTACACAACGACGTCCGCACGCAAACATTTCCCCCCGTCACAGGCTTCACACACACACATGCCCAACTCCCATAAATCCATTTGAAGCTCCGCCCCCTCCGACCCTCCAGCTTTCCATCTCTCGACCCACTTCAATGACACGGAGCCCGCCGCGCCCCGCCCTCAGCTGTCAATCTTCCTCTCACCCCGGAAGGGAACGGGAGCACGGCTCCTTTCACACAACTCTGGGAGAATGTTTTTGATTGCGGAACAAACTGTGAAGATCATTAAAGAAGACGTTGTTTGACCATTTCGAGGGTCAAAATCCCTAAAAAAAAAAGATTTGATTTTTGATTTCAAACTGATAAACACTGACAAACAAGACTGACTCATTTAAAGTTGTAAAAAGTAATATGGTATTTTTACAGCAGTCTTTTGGAAGGAGACGCTTTTTGTCCCCAGGAACTAATAAGAGAGTTTGCTATAAAAATCTGTCACTGCAGAAAAAATAAGAATGCCTCAAATTCAGTGTTGCTGCTAATCATTGATCATCTGAGGCTCTAATAATAATAACGATAATAATCAAATCCTCCTTGAAATGCATTATATGGCAATTATTTGAGTTTTTGTATGTTCTTCTATTAAAATACTGTAGTGTTAGTTACAGACGGGGTTAAAAAATTTACATTTGATATATATATGTATATATTTGAGGCTGAAGTTGATTAAAAGCACCGACTCATTTAAAGTGGAGAAAATAATAACAGGATATGTTTTCTTTTCAACAGTCTTTAGGGAGGGACGTTTTTCTTTCTGAGGGAGGATTGAGAAAGTTTCCCTGCTCTGAAATCAACTCTGTTTTCCATCAAATAAATCTGATTATTATTTCACTGTAAATCTGCATTTTGCGTGTGAACGTTTTGGAGACCTAAAACAATCCAAACTCTGCAATAGCATTTTGTTTTGTTTTGTTTTGTTTTGGGGTTTGTTTTTTTTTAAGCTTTGTGGAGATCCTCAGCCTTCTGGGTCGTGCTTATCCAGGGACGGCCGAATTGAGGGCATCTGAACTCCGCTGTAGAAACTAGAACAATAAATCTTAAGTATAACCGAAAGCGCGGCTGCCCTCGATTCAACTCTCTACGGCCAGTTAACCGTTTGAATCCCACCGGGGGGGAAAAAAATGCTCGCCGGCTCCGCGTCGGGGGTCTTCAGCCGCGTAACCATGCGAGATACACAAATGATCAGACCTCAGGCTGCAAATACATCAGGATTTTCACGATGGCAGACAGATGCTTCTGTTGCATTTGCGCCCAAACTGTCGCGGGAGATGGATTTTTCTATTTCCAGTTGCAAGAGTTTAAACGTCCACTTGGAACTTTACTGAAAGAGTTCAAGGAACGCTCAAGATTTGTGTGAAAACGCACATTTTTGTCGTGTTGGACGAGCAGAAACACCAACTAAACAGGCGGACGCTTCCCAAAAAGGCTGCATGGTCTCGGACGCAAAACCGCAAATTATGAAGCCGCCATTTATGTTGATAGTGCTGGTCAGGGCTGATTGTTGCCATGGAAATGAGCTCTGACTTATGAGTTATCTTTGGTCCAAACAAGACGACAAACTTTTCAGACATTTAATCACAGTTTCTGCATTATTTTGAGAACTCATCTATGAGCGAATCAGAGTCTGGCCCGACATTTCAGCTCCGTCTAAAACTAGCCTAAAGGACCGACACGCGAACTTTATATCAGTCACTTCCTTCTGCTAACAATCAATAGGTTTTTTGTTAAAAATAGCTTCACTGGAGTTCATTGGGATCATTTCTTCACAAGTATGG
The DNA here is from genome assembly GCA_903171835.1 of Mullus surmuletus. NCBI lineage: Eukaryota > Metazoa > Chordata > Actinopteri > Syngnathiformes > Mullidae > Mullus > Mullus surmuletus. Next base: position 86,563 of record CAESWR010000240.1, on the reverse strand, counting down.
AGGCAGATGGGCTGCTTTCCTCCTCCTCATTATGCCCTCACGCTTGCTTACAGATTATTAGCTGTGGTCATTTTGTCGCTGCAATTATTGCGTGCTGCAATGCAACAATAACTAGATGAATTGTAAATGTGTTGTGAAGCGCTTTCGCAGTTTGCCCCGAACACTAAACATGCAGAATTCCCCCTCTCTTGTTTGAACTACTTCTAAAATGAGCCTTGCTCTTTGATTGCATCATGGAGCGGCGCTTTCATCAGATGGCTCATAAATTGCAGAGCCAGACAAGGTACTGGGGCGAATGTTAAGGCCATGGCAATTGGGGGTATAATTAGTTGCTGAATATTCCGTGTAGAAAACAATAATTGGCCCGCACCAATGGAGAGTTGTTCTACACTCGTACAGCGCCGGGCAAATTTGCAACAAAACACTCCCTGTGCGATGAACGGCAGCGCTAAACTACACGTTTAAAATATTAACTTCATCAAAGCAATATGCCGTCAGAGCAATGGAAGACGTTGATAAGTATTGTATTATATCGTCATGACAACTGATTCTCCTTAGATCTTTGAAAGAGGAGGGCGAGACGGTGCAGAAATAATGCAATCCCTCTGGATAAGCTGCTTATGTCGTCCTCTGACATGGTTATTGCTACTGATACGTGTAGATTACAATTAGACACAACAGTGTGGCGAGCTTTCACGTTCGCTTTCATTAGTGCCGGGAAACGATTCGTCAACCAAAGGCTCCGCAAAGGTTTGCTCAATAACATGACATCTCGGTGTGCTCAAACGCTGACTCACTTAACTCAGTCTTTGTTGTTAAAGCAAAACTATACAAACTTTAAAAGTTTCTTAAAAAACTACTTTCCCAATCGTCCCTCAGGACAAAAGACGTCCCTTCCCTAAAAAGTGCTGTAAAAACAGCACGTATTTATATTTTTTTCCCTTTTCTTTTTAATCAACTTCAGCCTGAAATATGGATGAAATATATAGTTTAAGGGGGAATTTGGAAATGAAATGCCAGTTTGTTTACATAACTCCACAGTATTTTAACAACAAAACACAAAATCTCAACTTCCATAAAATGCAAGTCAAGGAGGATTTAATTATTAGCAGCGATTAGCAGCGACACTGAATTTGAGGCATTCTTATTTTTCCCCGGAACCAATGAGAGTCGTCTGTATCTGCAGCTCGTCTCTAGCTAATTTCAGAACGGACACCCGAATTTTACATTTTGAAGAAAATAAATATCCTTAACAAAAATGTAGCTATATTCATTCAACACACACTCTGGACAAAAACGTCCCCGGGAACTCTTAAGTGTTAAACACCAATAATCGACTGGTTCAACATCACACGCCACCATTTGCGTCGTCCACCAACTACAGGATACTCGCACATTTCTGACCATGTGTGACATTAGTAAGTGTCAGAAGAGTCCACATTCTTTTCCAACCGTCTCCCAGCATTCCTTTATGTTCCGGATGTGTCGGTAAAACGGGGGAAATGCATCATTATCTGGAGCATCTGTTCACCTTCTTACAGACAGCTTGTCTGCTCAGAGTTGCCGTGCACCAGCGTGTCGCATTCGCCTTTCTTGGCAGAAGAGGCAGCGGTTGCTCAGCAAGTTGCATAGTGTTGCTTTAAAGACACAAAGAATGGCGGACACCTGGTCGGGTCATGAAGACAACCGACAATTGCTGATTACTGTGTATTTTGTCTCACATTTTCTGCAGCCAAAGGTGGAATCCTCGCAGAGTTGCCAATACTAAGAAACGTTGGCTAATAAGATGACTGATGGCGGAGGCTGATGGTTATCTGTCGGAAAGTAAGGTTATATTCAAAGTGGCTCATGCATTTTCATGACTGAATTGAGTCTCATTTGCCGAACATATTTCTGTTAAGGTTATATGAAGGTCTTTGTTTCCTTGGCAACAAAGTGGAATAACTAACAAACACAAACAGGATAAGAAAAACTTGGTCATATGTGTCTGCGTCCGTGCTAAACGCCATAAAAATAAAGTGAACATTGTCGTCATGGTCAATGCTAATGAACTGAAATGACTTGTTCTGATGTCTTTATTTCTCTCGTCTTCACTTCTCCAGGAAGAATCCAGCCACTCTTTTTGCCCTGATTTATCACCTCAGGGATGAATAAGCTCTTAAATGATAAACTCTCTCCGGTCAAACGTAGCAGTCACAGCACTGTTGTTTATGGTAGATATTCCAGTCAGAGGCGGTTGGGGTCAAATCCGACAATTGAGAGCTGAAAAAATTAAGGAGGGAAAGGGTTTTTTTGTTTTTTTTCACTTTGATCAGCCGTCCTTCATAAGACGTTTCTAAATCTCTTTGAACATGTGGAGACTCAACATACATATTGTGTTCCATCTTTAAACTATGCAGAGGGAGCTGTGAGCGGCGAGGCCTCTCCAGTTTATTGAGAAAAATAAACGCATCATCCTTCTCACAATTAAAACACAGGCATTTCCGGTATGATCCATTTCCTCCGAGAGGGGAGCAATGAACAGCAGCTGGAGATGATTTACAGAACACCTAAGCACAGGTCTGTGCATTAAGGAAGAAAGGAAAAAAAACAGATTAGGTAAATTGGCTTTTCTAATTTTTCCACAGCTGAGCAATATGAAATTACTGCTACGAATAGAGTGAAATGATTGTTTCCTAAGTAATTATTGTATCAACAAATGCATGACTTATGCTGTTGTTCGTACACGTACACCTCCATACATTACACAAGGAGAATAACTGGGGGATAATTAATACAATGTGATTGTTTTAAGGGAGCATTTGATTAAACGAAATGAAAAAATCTACAGATTATATTGGCAAGCTTTAAATAAATACTTGCTCTTTATTTGCAGTGTTTTGTACGTGTGATCTTTAGTAAAAAATGGTTTTGTGTGACAGTGGAGATAACGTAATGATATCAAGGTCACATCTCAGCAAACCATTTAAGCTCAGGATGCCAACGCAGCTGGGAACTTTTTTTTTCTTTTTTTTTAAAACAGTTCGTCCTACACAAAATCAGCGGCAGTCAACTCTCCCGCCGCGTCTGCTATTTTAACCACGAGTAACCACTTTTCCACCTCCTACACCCGCACATCTCCAGTGGTCAGCGCTCGTCTGACCTGCCACTGATAGCCAGATATATACGCGCCTTTCATGGGGCTGCAAGGAAAGATTATTCCGGAATATGGCCGCTGGCGGTCACATTTACATATATATGTTGGGCAGTTAGCAGATGCTCTTGTGCGGAGTGACTAAGGCAGCCGAGTCCAATGCCTCCTGATAACACTGGAACCTTTTCAAACCAGAAACTCTGTATAATAGAAAAGGTGAAGACTTAAGCTCACAGGGAGGAGGAGAGGTCTACGCTTGTCCATCTCAGCAAACTCTTCATGTATTTATCCTCAGAATTCTTTCACAGTCATTCTATGCACTTATTACATGGTATTTCGTGAGCTTATGCATGAAAAAACGCATGTATCATCGGTTTTGTGATATAACGCGATTAGACAAATAAAAGAATCGGTTACATTTTAATGGTTTGTTCAGCCAAACAATTTATTTTGAGCTCATCTATTTTGCGATAGTTAACATTTATAAAGCCTTGTAGTCTCAAAAAATAATAATTGATTATCAAGTAAGTGCTGCGGGCCTGGGATCAGGGTTGCTACCCCCCACTCAAAAGTGGGAGGATTGACATCAAAACGCCTCAAACCAATCAGACCAATGATCTGGATGAGGTATGGAGGTAAGAATGTCTACAACCGTGTCTTTCCAGATACCATCCAGACGCTAGAATAAAACACGCCAGTTAAATCCCGACAACTGCATCAAAAGGTTGGTGGCCGCCATGTTTGATGTCAACAAAATGGAGCTAAACTATCGTCATTGTATGAAGCCCAACTCTAGCATACCAGAACCAGAACTGGGCCGAACCAATGTAGCTATGTGGGTAACCATCCAACTAACCAACCAACCAACCAACCAACCAACCAGCCAACCAACCAACCAACCAAACAATCTACATCCCAAACTACATTCAAAAGAAGCCGGCCACCATCATCGTTGGGACGACCAATGGGACTAACCTCTGATGTATCGCTGCGCCCCCGACTTTAGCGGGAGGAGGAAGTTCTACCAATAAAAGCAGCAACTTTTGAAAGGAGACACTTATCCTTGTCAGATTATTGAGCTGTTTTGTCACGACTAAAATAATACACATAAAAGCTAAGTGTGATTCATTAGCATAAATGAGTGTTGCAGGATGATTCAGTGGATTGTTGTTTCTATATACGCTGCAGCTGCCAGACAACAACACATCATCACTTTCTGAAGGTTTCATTTTTCTCTGGAGTCAAATCTGTTGCCGGGCACATATGAGGGTGGTGGATTTTTTTTTCCTCCTGGATGATGTGGTTGTGTGTGTGTGTGTGTGTTTGTGTGTAACTAAGCACACCTGAATGTGAATTGAGGAACGCTTGCGACTGACGGTGAGTCATCATCGCCATGGTGTTAAGCCTCCCGTTCCCGAGGGAACAGGGTTACCGTCTCTACACCACTGGGGATTTTTATTTTTACATTTGAAAGGCGAACCGGGGCCCCGACTCGCAACAATCCTTCAGTCCCCCTCTGCCGTCCGCTCGTCCTCCTCCATGACTGAGCTGAATCGCACACAAACTCAAACAGACACACGCAGCCGAGATGTTCCACACGCCTGCTCATTTCGGGGCACCACGTCCTTATCTGCGTCTGTGTGATATCCAATATGTTTCAGATATCAAAAACACAAACCTATGCAGATGAGATGAAAGGGACAATATCACAAACTCAATAACAGCCCCTGCCATGTAGCTCGCTCCTGGAGACACACAGTGAAGCTGCAAAAGAATTCTTTCAACAGCTTTTACCAAAAAACAACAAAAAAACCTTTGTAGAAAACACTAAGCGGGGGGCTTTGACAATAGAGTCACTTTTCCTGGAAATGTATCTTGAAACATTTGTTAAGCACTTTGGAAAACAATTGCGAGTTGAGATGGTGACTCGACATGGATGGAGCGGAAGGGGCTCCAATTACACTTAACTTGGTTCGATTACGGTGAAAAAAAACCCCAAAACGTACAAATATCTGTCAGGGTCGATCATTAATGCTTTTTTGTTTTTGAGAAAATTACACATCGTATCTGCTTCTTTGAGAACAGTTCATGTGGCTTATATCAAAAAAGCACGTCATGGTTTGCAAATAATACAATTTATTAGGTTAATTCAACCGCTCTGCCATCATCTATGAATTAAGGTGAGTTAGGAAACATTATTTCCCAAAATATTTGTGTTTGATAATTAAGTGCCCCGCTGATTTTTGCATCGCCTTCACTCCCTTTTCCCCAGAGTGTTGATACCACTGATAATCACTCGGAAGCAAAAAACACTGAAGAAAATAAAGCAAAATGGGTTTTATACCTTGGGGTAACGGATGTATTCCGTTAAAAACATCTTTGGTCTTAAAGACAAATTGGGTAAAACCCAAATGGTGAAGTCCCATAAATCAATCAATCAATCTTCTTCGTATTCAAACACTCAAATTCAGACATGACATTGGGCTGCTCTGCACTCTTGTGGGTAAAGAGGACTAAAACATCTCTGCAGCGTCAAGCACTGCTGGTCTGGCGATGCAACTTTGGACAGTAATGCTCAGTAATATGCTTATTGTAAGCACTGCGGTTTAAATTGGCACCTACAGTTAAAAGACAGCGGCCACAAAAGAGGAACATGAGAGGTTATCAGCAGTTACCTGTGATTTCGCACCAGCGTTCAGCCGTCACGTACGGAGAATAATCTATTGTTCAGGCAGGGAAATACCAATTTTCTCGCTGATAAACGTGCGCCAAGCTGAGTGTGTGTATGTTTGACTTTGTGGTGCAAATCCTTGAAAAGCTACTTGTATCAAAAAGCTATTTTGGGAGTGGAGAGGCATTGTGGGAAATGTAGGGGACGTAATACTATTAAAAAACACAACAACACAACTAAAAAAGAAAAACAGCCGGGGGAAAAGTGTTATCATCTCATCATGAGAGGACCCTATTGGCAAGCCACTCAGAGGGTTGTTGGTTGTAACGCCTTTCGAGAAAAATGTTAATGAGTGTAAAGTTGCAGGAGAGCGCCAGGCAACCTGAATAACAAACATGCCAGCGAGTCTTAAAATAGCCCAATCAGACTAAATAAACACTGTATAAAAATATATGAATTAAATAAATGGACATGATGACCTGGAAATCCAGACCCACATCGAGACAGGTGTCGGGTTTTGCAATGAGCAATGGACCTTCCAAAGTCAAGGGGCCACACGAAGCTTTTCAAAATACCACTACAACCAATTGGACAGTACCTCAACCAATCAAGCAATGGGAAGCCCCCATTTGGCCAACACTCACAAAACAGAAAATACATCTCTCCCTCGCTTGGTGTTGGCGAGAGAAGTTTGAAACAACCACTGTTCATCACCCAACGTTCATCTACGTGGCTCTTAGCCCCGCCTACATCAGATAGACTCGATTGGTCAGACTTAACCGTCTCGGCTTGAGATGTGCTAGCCGTGCGTCTGGATTTCCAGGCTCGGTTACATGGTTATGAACTAGAAGTCTTACTGTATCTCTTTGGTCCATCTTCGAGGCAGAAGGAGAGCGTGAGCGTGGCGTCCTCCTCAAAGAACTCTGTGGCGAAGGCGTCCCACCACAAACTGTCGCTTTCCTGTTGGGGGACAAATGGGGTCACAGGTCATTACAGGAGGTCATTGTCTCTGGCTTATATGGTTATTTGTATGTACTTTGATCTGTAAAAGTACTTCTGGAACCTAATTGCATGTTCACTTTGGTATGAACCCTTAGTTCTGCACTGTTATTCAATAAACCCATGAACTAACTTCCTCCAGATTGTTGTTCTTTGCATTTTACATCATAAAATACAATCCAATATTGATTCATTCTACAAAGACACAGACATTGTGAAGCTGCTGGTCAAGAGAAGCTCCATAACAAGAACATTCGAAACCCAAAGTCTGAAAAACATTGGCAAATATTTCCTTCATTGCATTTTTTTTACTTTCGATGATTTAAATGAATTTCACAAGCTTTTACGGCTGCTGGAATCTGAGCCTTTCAGTCGTCCGGCGTGAATAATAGGCCAAACTCATATTAGGCCAAATTCATCTGAAAGCAAACAAAGACGCAGCCAGAGAAAAGAAAGACATTGCAAGATCAAGAATGGAGAGCAAAAGGCTAAAAGCTTTTTAAGATGTGGAAGAAATATGAAAATGAGTCTATAAAATCATTTTTAAAGAGGTAATTTGAAAGGGGGGCTGCTGGCCGAGGGCCGAGCCCTCCCATGCAGGTTGGTGTCAAGCCAACGCCCGGTACTTTACTTTGAAGGAGCCTCGGACGATTCTGAAACAGGAGGCTCCGCCATCTCTGTGTTTTATTGCCGTGACTACGTTGCGTTATAGCTGCTAATCATACACACACAGGATTAGTAGCATTTGTTTTTCATCATTTTATAACAGTTATCGTCTTAATAAGTCAAGCTGGAGTCACATAAAAAGTATTTGGGGTAATCCAACGCTATTTTATCACGTCAATATCACCTCATTTTTTTTCACTATTTACATTCTTGGTGCGAGATTACAGCGGCAATAAGTCGCTAACGTCGGACCACCCTGCCGCTGCCGTGGCTGCTGCTTCGCATTAAAAGTGATAAACTGGTGAACCACCGACTTCTTTGTTAAAGCGCCGTTCATTTGTCTGTCCGCTCTGTAAACAGACACACCAGCCGCTCTTCTGTCTGACAAAGTGGCGGCTTGGAGAGTGTTTGCAGCCGTATTAAACAATAATAGCTGTCACCGCCGTAATCGGGGGTGTCGCCGAATCAACCGGCGGTGACATTGAAGCAAGTTTAACATTAATACTGTTGTGGTGGCGATGGGAGATTTTAACAGAGCTAGAGAGTGGAAGAAGACCAGCTGTGACGACACCCACTGGTTCCTGGAGTTTGGCATTCTTCTTTTGTTTTTTTGTTTTTGTGCACCATCTGGGTTTGTCGCAACAAGAGCCGACACCATGCGAGTGTTTGGAGGAGGACGGCGAGCTCGGCAGTAGCATGGCGAAATTGGTGTGGCCCACGTTTGGCACATACCGCAATGAATGACGGCTTTTTTGAGGCCCACATCTGCCGTTAAAAAAAAACGTTAAAAAAAAGAAATGTATTTAAGTGTGCGATGTGTATTTGTATTCTTTTAAATTAAAACAAATGAACAGACGTACATCCATCAACGGCGTCATACACACATATCTGACCATAACACGTCTATACTGGCAAGTTAATTGAAAGCACCCAGGTGTGTTCTGCCGGTACTTAAGTATAAGTATACTCAGCTTGTGCTGACAGAGAAGTATAATCATATGAATTCACTCTGTTTTTTTCTTAACTGTTATGAACTGTTTGAACCTCTTCACTTAAATAACGTGCTTTATAAAGACACAAATGTACTTATTCATCGTATGTAGAAATTGATATGATAATAATAACACAAATATAGGTTTGAATAATACAGTGTTCGTCAGCAGAGGTTCTCAGCTTTGTTTTCACATCATTGGTGTTTTGAATAAAAACGTCTCTAGCCCTTAACAGTTCCTTAAAAAACCTTCCTCAATTGTCCCTGAGGACAAAAAAATGTCCCCTCTCTAAAAAAAACTGCTGTAAAAATAATATATCAATAATTTTTTCCACTTTAAAAGAGTCAGTCTTCGAGTCAGCCTGAAATATATCTATCAGATATGAACTATTTGGGAGGATTTTTTAACCCTCTAAATGTTTAAGTACTTCCATAATATTTTAATCAAAAGCCCTCCTGGAAAATTTTAATAATTTCTTAAAAATGCAATTCAAGAAAGATGTATTAATTATTATTATTAGAGCCTCAGATGGTCAATGATCAGCAGCAACACTGAATTTAAGGCGTTCATATTTTTTCTGAGGTGACAGATTTTTACAGCAAACTCTTATTAGTTCCTGGGGACTAAAAAGAAAACAAAAAGCGTCCCCAGGAACTCCTGAGGGCTGCACTAAACTTGCAGTGGTTTTGGTTTTCTCGCAGCAGCAGACGCATCAACAGCTGATTCGGAGGAAACAGAAGCGATGTTGGATGTCACGCTCGATGTGGTACGGAGGGACGCGTACCGCAGTAACAGCATCATAATTAGTAGCGCCGTTTGTGATGGATGGCCCGCATGCATGTAGGGGGGGCGGGGGGTCTTTAGCCCTTTAAGCGCACTGGCCGCGCTGCGCCGGTTGTTGCATCAGTTGTTGGTACAAGCGCAGCGGTCGTATTAAAAGCGGCAGAAGTCACATTCCATCAGAGGCAGCGACTCAGCCAGGAAACACAATCATGTAAATCTCTTTGCCCTGAAATTACTGCAGTCACAGACCCCCCCCCTCCCCCACCCTCACCCCCCTACCCATACAACCTCAGATAATGTTGGCGGGTTAACCCCCCGCTCCCCGCGCCCCCGCCGACGTTCACTGATGCTAATTTCCTCTGACACGTTATGACAGATCACCACGTTTCACTCGGCGCCGGGCTGAGCGACGGCGAGCACTTCCCAGATGTTGACAATTAGCGTTGTCACCATCGAGCAGCGTCAAGCCCAATAAGCTGCGACCGCTGTGCCCCCCCCCACTCGCCCCCCCACCCCCCCGGGGTCAGCGTGTCTCCCAACTCAACGGGCCCAAAGAGGAGGAGATGTGGCGCGGAGGGCCGGGACCCCCGGACCCTCATCCGGCCCGCTCAGTCAATAGATCACAGCTGAGTGGGGGAGTCCTGCTGCCGGACCACCGGGCAGCGAGACGGCCCGCCGAGCTCCGGCTCCGCTGGGACTGCAACGGAGCGGACGAATGCTTGCGAGGCGTCTCCGAATATTAGGATTTATGGTTAATGAAAAGGTCGAGCGCTTTGTCCAGATTTTCTCCGCATTGTGTGTTTTATTTCCAACAGAAAAACACATAAAAAGCACATAAATCCCAAATCACTGAAAATCCCTCCACTTTGCTCGCTGCTTGTGAGGGGAGTTCAGGGCCGTTTCTACCGTTGTGGAGCCCCTGAGCGAGGTGCTGCTTTGGGGGTCCCTAGTTTGATTCCCAACCCAGACAAAAGCCCCTTCGGTTATCAAGCAACATTGATCATGAGCGGATATTCCTGTTTTGTAATTGCAGTGATGATGCAGCAATACAGAAATGAACCTGTTTTTATATTAAACACTGAGGCAACGTCCTTTTGATGCCATTACTGTGAGCCACAGCTTATCACTGCAGCTCATTTTATTTATACCCTACGCTTATTTTTATTCTCCTCAGACGAGGCTGAACTCGAGCAGCTTCGGGGCCCCTTGGCGGCTCGGGGGCCCGAAGCATTCGCCTTGTTCGCCTTTAGCAAGAAACGGCTCTGGGGCTGTAAAAAAAAAATAAAAAATCAGGTATTGACTTAAACAATGTGATGCTTTGCTACACGAAGCCCTGAATCGGTCTATTTTTAGTACGGCGCTGACGGCCTGATTACAAAGTTGTGAATCAGTTTGGTGTTGAGCTCCGGCTGCTCCCTGTCTGCGTCTCTCGCTCTCCCGCTGATAAACTCTCGCACAAGAACTTTAAAAGACACTGATATATTGTACATTAATATTTACAGTTTGCCCCTTTATGTTCTGCTTTCAGAGAAATTTGCACAAGGGATGTATTGAGCGTTCATTGAATACTGTTTGTCTTTCATTGCCAGAGAGACTGTAAAGTTCCCACAGTGCAACATATTACATTGATAAAAATGACATTGTTTTTGACTTCACACGTCAAAAACAACTATACTTGTTCTTTAGTATTTCATAAATCTATTTGAACGCAGCAATACTACATTCATAGTATCAACTTATGTTTAATTCATATTGTGAAACGATTGTCTGCTTTAAACAAGGAACTATCTTATTGTTTCATAACCCATTAAAGTCAACTCAATCATATTGAAATCCTACTGACTGGAATCATTCCAATTTAAAATATATCGTTCCTGAATCGTATGGAGATGTGTATCGGATCGTCATGTATTGGAGAGATGAACACTCCTACTGCGCATTTTTACCTTTAAAACTAATTCACTTTTGATCAAGTCTTATACATCATTTTTGATGAATCATTCAACCTGTGATAATCAGAAAATAGTGAAAAGTAGCTAATGTTCGCATCTAAAAAACAAATGCATCCGCTTAAAAAAAATAACCAAAACAATCTCAAATCAATCTGCATTCATGTTGTGTTTTCTGCAAAGTCTAAAAATTGAAGCAGCTGCGGCCGAAGCGTCACGTCAAGCACAAAATTGTGGACTTCAAATTACAGAGCCTCTGCTGTGTGAACCCGACTTTGATATAAAACAATAGAAAATGTGGATATACTGTGTGTATCTGTGTGTGTGTGTGTGTGTGTGTGTGTGTGTGTGTGTGTGTGTGTGTGTGTAAGGGAGCATGTCATCTGCACGTGTGTTTCATGTGGATTTGGCCACCTTTGCCGGAAAACCTTTATTTGAAATGGAAATATGTCGGTCAAACACACTTCACTGACCAGCTGTCCGGTGGGAGCGGAGCGCCCGAGCTGTGGTGTGTATGTCTGAGTGTGTGTCTGAGTGTGTGTGTGTGTGTGTGTGTGTGTGTGTGTGTGTGTGTGTGTGTGTTTGGCTGACTGTGTCATGCTGCGCGAATCAGCAGGTGTGTGGTGTCTGGATGAATACATCTATTTCAGGAGGAGACGGAGGCGAGCGGCGCGCGGGGACACGAGCAGAGCCACTCCGCTGATGCTCGGCATTCACATTGAGCTGAGCACGTAATCCCATAGCATGGAGGGGGCGGAGCCTGCCGGGGTCGAAGGTCAAGCCAAGGGTGAAGACGACACACTTTGCAATGGAAAATCCTGCAGAAGCCGGTTAGAATTAAAAATCAAAACGCAACCCAGAACACGTCTCCCGTTTAATCCACGAGAGTTCCTTAGAAAAAACTTGCTCAATCGTACCTCAGAACGAAAAACGTCCCCTCCCTAATAATGGCTGCAAAAATACCATCTTTTTCCACTTGAAATGAGTCAGTCTTTTTAACCAACTTCAGCCTGAAATATGTTTATCAGATATCAATTATTTGGGGGGATTTTAACTCTCTAAATGCACAGTATTTTAATTTAAAGAAATACAAAAACTCAAATAATTTCCATACAATTAGTCAGTCCTGTTAATCAGCTTCAGCCTGAAAGATATCAAATATGAAATCTTTTTTAGGGATTTTGACCCTCTGAACGGTAAAAAAACCGTCTGGACCCAAAAAGTCCCCAGGAACTCTTAAGTGTAAGAATAAACTCAGTATTGTGCTCGATTTTTCTTATTATGAACAAATCCCCAGTAGGCCGTTACCCTGATTTGGAGCAGAACTACAAAATATCACCGCTTTTATTTCACAAGGTCCAAATATTCAACAGTATTTCACCTGAATGCCTCATTTGAACTTTCCTCGCCGCTGAAACAGGGCGGCGGATTTCACGAGAAAGCGTGATCTCCCATTTTGACACCAACTGCCTGGATTTAGCTTTGGAGATCAGTTTTTGGAGAGCTGTTATCCTGAGGGCTCCCATCGCTCACTTTAATAGACTACAGTGTTCATTAAGCCTCCTCTTACTGTTTTAATGAAAAGTGTTTAACTTGAGCACCAACTACTGCTTTACAGAATACCGCCTTCCTTAAAATCCCTCTTACGCACTTTGGCAGCGCAGGGTTAGTTCGCCTCGCGCTGATTTTGATTTAAACACTGTCACTTCGGTGAGGGAGTATAAACGCAGTATTAATATCAACTTTTTTGGTACCTTTTGGTCACCTGGGTGAAGTATCTGATTCAGTATCTGTTACCAATCCGAGGATCGAGGGAGGACCGCCATCCTTATTAACATATAGATGAGATTAAAGAAAATGAATAAATGAATGAATAGAAATAAATAAATAATGTATCAATAAATAAATAAATAAATAAATAAATGAATAACAAAAGTTGGAATGAATAATACATTTTAAATCCTGAAAAAAATCCCCCACAAAAATCCCCTCCACACCAGCAAGTTTTAAACCGCACACAAACGCAATTAAAACACTGCACACTGCATGCCACACCAGCAGGCGGCGATGTCACGTCGCCTTGTAGAAAAGCACCGGCCAATCAGATCAAAGCGGCTGTTTTTTGCAATAAAACTGCGCCCACAGGAAAGAATTACTTCTCACCGTTTTTAAAACGGCGGCAGCACACACAAAACACGACCTGGCAACCACAAAGTTGTTTTTGGAAATATCTGTTTTTGTCTGCTATTAAAAAGAATAAAACAAACATATCGTGTCACGTGCCCTCCACTCCAGGTTTTCAAGCATCTGACCCTTCACACGCAATTATATCTGCTGTTGATTCCGGCGCTCTGCTGGTTTCCAGCTCGTGTCCGAAAAAGACGGCGCATTCCACAAAGAGGCGAGCTGGCGGCGGAGCGTCTGTTGTCTCGTCTCCATTAGCTCGGCGCGGCCCAGCAGGGTCTCCGCCACAGATGATACGTTTTAGTTTGTGTCCCTGTTGAAAACCCTCCCACCCGCCCAGACACGACACAACACACACACACACACACACACACACAGCCGCCTGAAAATAACAAGCACATTTCATGCGACGCGAGCAGCATTTAGTCTCAGCGTTTGCAACAATGACTAAAATGGCACTTGGCGGCGTAATACCTCCTCTCCAAATCACTTATTTTGTTAATTAAATGTGCATTTATAGTGCGAGCTAATAAAGCTAAATGTTGCTCAAAACTTTTCCATTATATGCTGAGGAAAAGTTCCATTTAGAGTCGGTAACCATTAATCCTCCAAACTGGAGCTTTGGGGGCAGCTTTGGCCCGGAGCTGGCCAAGTCGTGCAGCGCGGCTGGCTGCGGCGCCGTGCAGGACGCTTTGGCCGCTTTGGCCACGTTGGCCACGTTGGCCCGGATCTGAAGGCGGAGGAGAAGCTGGCGCGGCGCCAGGCCGGCCGGAGAACAGCTAAAGCCCGGACGGTGGACGCCAGCCACGCCAATCCTCTGGCTGCAGCCGCACCCGCAACAGCCGCAGGAGGATCTCGGCTCTGGACGCTGTCTTAAGTTCCCCCCCCACCGCTATCCCATCCCCCCCCCCGGCACCCCCCTCCCCTCCGGACAGTCGTCCCCTTCATGGCTCTTTTCTCTCAGTGGCCGCTGGGCTTTTGGATAAGGACGTGTGACTGAGAGCTGATGATGACAGAGATGAACAGATTGATTCTGAATTTGCCGCTCACTTTTCTATCCATCTATCCATCTATCCATCTATCTATCTCTCTATCTCTCTATCTATCTCTCTATCTATCTATCTATCTATCTATCTATCTATCTGTCCATCTATCCATCTATCTATCTATCTATCTATCTGTCCATCTATCTATCTACCTATCTACAGTATCTATCTATCTGTCCGTCCATCCACCCAGCTGTCTGTCCATCCAGATTGTCCATCCATTCATCCATTTTTTGTAAACATTTCAGGCATTTTCTATTATTCTAGTTTTTGTTTTGTTGTCTGGTGTTGTTTGACTTCTGGCTGCAAAGATATTTGCCCCATTCGGGATCATAAAGAGAACCTTGAACCTTGAACCTTGAACCTTGACCCTTGAACCTTGGACCTTGAACTCTGGCTTGACTTCTCCTCTCCCCATCAAACCATCCTCCCGTCGTTCTTATTCCTCCGTCGTCTACGTCCTCCCCGAGGAAGCGCGTGGCGTGACGGTGTTTGTTGTCAAACAAATCAGGCCGCCGGCTCACGAGGACCCCGGGGTGAACCGGCGCGGCCGTCGCCGTGACGGCCGTCAGACGATAAGGCTCTATTGATTCAAACGGATCGCGCCCCATCTGAGGAGGATTTATCAATGTGTCAATTGCCCACTAGCCAACCACAAATCACCGGCGCTGGCGAGGCCCCGGGGATTTACGGGGAAATCCAGAGGATTGGAGGGACAGCAGAGGGAGGATCCTGGGTAAATAGCGGGAGAGCTGCGGGGGTTAAGTCCCCGCGTGCAGGAGCGTCGGATGGGGGG